>VDFB02353493.1:106457443-106978739 GCA_007258455.2 Sequoia sempervirens
TCTACCATTAACCCTATACCCTCTATTTCCCTCCCATTCCCTCTCTCTCTCTCTCAATTTTATCCCTCCTACCCCCTCTCCCTCTCTTAGGTCTTTCTCTCCCTATATCTCTCTCCCCTCTCCCATCTACCCTATGTAAACCCTCTGTACCCCCATTCCTCTCTCTCTAAGTTTCTCTCTCATACCCTCTCCCTCTCTTAGGCCTCTCTCTATCTCTCACTCTTTCCCCTTTACCCTTAACCATAAACCTAAACCCTAAACCCTTAACTCGTAAACCCTCTATCCTTTACCTTTAACCCTTCATTCCTTTCTCTCTCTCCCACTCCCTCCCTCTCTCTCTCTCAAGTCTTCCTCTGTCTCTCTCTCTCTCACTCACTCCCTCTATCACTCTCACTCACTCTCTCTATATCTCTCCCTCTACCCTTAACCCGAAACCCTAAACCCTTAACCCTTGAACCCTCAATCCCTTAACCCTAATCCCTCAACCCTATATCATCAACCGCCTACCCTCAACCTTGAACTATCAACCCTATACCCTTAACCCTCTCTCTCTCTCTTGCGTCTATGTGTGCAAAATCCTAATATCCAATTTGTAACAACAAAATCTTGCCATTACAATACATTTTAAAACATTTTCGATACAATACATTTTATATATACCTAACACAAATCGAAAATTTGATTCAAATCGGATATCCAATCCAAATCAGATATCCTATTTGTGCTACTTTTGCTTAGTCATTTCTTTGGAGCAATGTAATGACACCCAACCCAAAAAAAGTTAACTCAATATTTTCACATTTTTTGGCGAATGCAAAATGCTGCTTTTTTCATATTGCCACTTTTTGGGCCATAATGATCCTACACATACCCAATACATCTTTCTACACTACATTTAGCCCTCACTTTAGTGAGAGGATGAGTGTAAGCAAAAAATCACACTAAAGAAGAAAAATATGCATCAAGATTGGTTCAAGTGTATGAGTGTTGATGGAATAGGATGAAAAATATCAAGGAGGTTGTGCAATCCCCTAGGATTTGAGATCCTATGGAAAAAAAATGAAGCATTAGGAATAGGGGGCTTCCAATATTTTAGGAGATAGGGTTCCTATTTCACAGTCTTGTTTCACTTAAGGAAACCCTAGAGATCTCAATCCAAGGATGGAATGGGGGAAAGAGATATACTAAAGGTTATCCTAGGGTATGATTAATGACTAAATCACCAACAAGATATGGCTTGGAAATACTAGTAACATGCAAGATCTAATTAGGAAACTCAGTGATGTGGAAGAGAACAATAAATGACCTAAAAATGAATACAAAACAAAAAAAAAACTAGGAAATTGGAAAGGTGCACCTACAAACCTGCAGTAGCTTGATTGAAGACCTGAAATACTAAAAATATTGAATTTAATGCACATTGGGACTCATACACCAGGCTACGCGATTTAGTCCTAGATTAGGGTTTCTAGGTAGGAACAAAAATATGGTAGAGACAAGTCAGGAACACCTAAAAAATGGAAAATCCACTATACTGGGACTCATACACTAGAAGTAGCATATCATTCCTATTGGGCCATTTTGGAAATTCAAGGTTTGAGTCTACTCTTCAACATTTGCTTTGTCTTCTCAACCTGATTCCTTGATTTGAATTATTGAATTCTACTCTATATATGTCTTTTAATTATCTTCTAAACAAGGTGACAACTTGGAAAACTTTTCACACTTGACAACTTCTTTCCAATATTTCTCCTTAGAGAATCTTCAATCTAGATCTACAAATCACACACTAAAGAGAGGGGAAAATGTTTTTTTGTTAGTGGAAAGGGGTTTTCCTTGGTAAAACCCCATTTTGGTAATCAAACCTTGTAGTGAAATCAAATGGAAAAGAATGATGACTGAACAAAATGATATGTTGAAACTAACAAAACCCTAGAAATAAAGTGTTGCAAACATGTATGAAGTGGCTCCAATGGATGTGGATCTTGAATCTTGCTTCAATGTTCTAGATCTTGAATTGAGTGTTTTCTTGAATCATAAAACATTACATCATAAATGTTAGCTAAAAAAAATAAATGATGTATGATGACTTTGAAATGATGCTTGATACTTGAATAATGCTCTTAAATGCTTGATAATCAACTCTCGAATTCTCTTGAATTATCTTGTGAACTCTTGTAATCTCCAATTTGCTAGAATGCATGAATAATTTAAAGCTTGAAAGTTCACTTGATTTCTTGTTAGTGGAAAAAAGAGTGAGATAACCTTTTATTTATACTTGTTTATACCAAATTTCTGGAAATTACAACACTACAAGCCAACATCAAATCTAGGAGAATATATTCTTGCTAAGAATTTGAATTTAATTTAGGTTTAAGCCACATGGGACTGATACGCCAAATGTGGCATATGAGTCCCATTAAGCTAGTCTGTGGGACACATTTTTTAAGAAAATCTTAGATTAATGTGAAATCTAGATTGGGGCCCCAAAAATTATATAGGAATCATACGCCCAAGGTGGCATATGTGTCCCAAATCACTAAATATGGTCCATACAATCCTAAAACATTAATTTCTAATTGGTAATTGCATATGTGTTGGTATTATCTTCAAAAAGATGCATTAATTAACGCTTGAGGATGCAAAATAATGCCAAATAAGGCATAAAGAAGCCCAATTAATAGTTAAAACCATAAATTAGTGTGAAAGTGTAATACAATACTTTACAACACCTCAAATAAGGCACAATTAAATCCATTTATTTTACAAGAACCCAAGACCTATTGTGAATTTGTTAAGCACATTACAACACTAAATCAAGGCAACATTATGCTTAATTTAATAAGGAGGGCCTAAAACAGCAAGAAAATGTAAAGGAATACTTTTTCCATTGCCACATTTATCCCCCACTTTAGTGAGAGGAGGAACTTGCTTCAAACTCACACTAAATTAGACAAAATCGCATGAAGAGGGGTCCAAGTGTACTAGTGCTAGTAACATAGGATGGAAATGATAAAGAGGGATGATCAAGCCCCCGGGATCAAGATCCTATGACAAAAAAACATAGGAATAAAAGAATACACATGAAAATGATATAAGGAGAACCAAGGAACAAGTATACATTGCCAAAGAAAAAGAGAAAAGAAAAACAAAAGGAAAAGGGTGGATCAAGCTTTGATTGTTTGTCCCATATTTTGTTGATCAGATCTAAGATAACTTTCCAAAAATGCATGCTCACTCTGAGGTAGCAGAACTATATTCTATCTACTTGGTGAGTATCCAAAAGGTGAGACACATACACATGTTACCAATATGTGCTCACACACACAAGCAAGTGGCTATGGGAAAGTCACGCCTAAGTTTGGCTTCTCATTCAACTAGACCAAAGCTATACCTCCTGATAACTTTGATAAGGCACCACATAACAATGAACTATGAACTTCATGAGGCAAGTAAAGCTTTGTATGCTTGAAACTCATGAAAAAACAAGATGGAACCATAGGAAAGCAAAGTTTGTTATGCTAGGTGGCTATGTAATCAAAATCATAAATGAAAAGTAGTGTAAGGAATGTTCAAATGAGTTTTTCTCAGTTCATATAAGGTCTTAACTTATATAACATTGTGCCTAATGTCACCAAGAGAGGACGAAACAAAGAATAGAAGATTCACAACTTAGGGGATGGACTGTGTCACATCAAGCCACTAAGAGAAATATAATATGCTAAGAGAGATCACGCTCTTGAAGGAAATCACACTCAATGTTGCCACAAAGAGAAAGAAACATTGCATGCAATAAGAAGACTGCACCATGAAACATTAAAATAACAAAAAGAATAATGCCAATGTATGTCCCCACTTTAAAGAAATTGCTAAACACCATGCCATGAGCAATCAATTTAAAGTAGAAAATGATAAATGCTAGGAATAAAGAGGACATGAGAGCTTATTCATAAATCCCTATGCCAATTCATATGTTTCCAAATAAAGCTACCTCATAAAAGGGGGGTTCCCCAATAATTAACTCAAAAAACACATAAGGGATCCATGGATTTGAGGTCAATATGTTCTTACTGCAATGTTGTTTTAGAGATCTTTATTGTCATCATTCTCCAAATCCTCATAGAACGAGAAGAATGAAACAAAGAGAGTGAAAACAAAGAAAAACCTTTCAAGTCAACATGGAAGAGACCTAAAGGTCTCGACACCTTGCATCATCCCCTAAAGGAAAAAATACAAGACAAGTGAAAAAGATAAAGGAAAATCTTTTGAGTCAACATGGAAGAGACATGAATGTATTGACACCTTTCATCTTCCCCAAAAGGAAAACACAAGACAAATGAAAAAGATAAAGGAAAAGGTAAAATATTTATGACATAGAGAAAAATGTAGCTACAAATAGAGGAATGCCACAAAAAGAGAGAGATACATCAAACAAAATAGTATTGAGGATCACATTACACAAATGCAATCACACAAAAAACATGAAAAAGAAAATAAAGGAATGAAGAGTAAGGCACATGCGAGTCAACCTATTAGCAAGTTCTCCACATCCCAATCATGTTCATCGTATAGAGAAGGTGGAAAACTAGCCAAAGGGACAATAGCAAGTGTTGGACTAGGGCCATCACCAAGTTCAATAATATTCCTAGGAGAATTATCATGTACGCTCATAGAAGAGGAAAACAATGTATTCAATTAATTATCCACCTCTTCATCAGTTTTAGCAATCTCCTCACCTTCATCTAAATTGATCACAATAGGAGGTCTAGTGATAATGTCCAAAGAAGGGTTTGGCTCCTGTTGTAGTTGCGTTATAGGATCTTTTTGTTTCAGTGAAGATGGAGACTCCTTGTGTATTGCTTTAGTCAAGTTTGGATTGTGATTATTTTTTGTTTATTTCATTTAATCTTCGAGCAAGAGCATGATGTTTATGCCTAAGCTCTCTATAATTTCTATTTCTTTTAATTTGATTTTTAATTTGTGCTTTTTTAAGAGTAGGTAACCAAAGGTTATTTTTCTTCCCTAAGGAGAGGAACACAAGAAACCATATGAGGTTGTTCAACCACTTTCTCTTTATATTTGTAAAATGTCTTTATCTTATGAGGCATGACGAGATTGTTTTCATTATCTCTTGGTCTTTTATAGGAGGTAAGCAAAGGATCTGTCTTAATTTGTTCTTGGTTGTTTTGGATATATTTAGGTTCAATCATGATTTCATCAAGGATGGTAGACTTGATCATAGATTGAGGCATGTTTGTAAGTGATAGTTTTTCTATGCATTTTTCCTTAAAATTTTGGTAGGATTTGAAAAATAATATTTCTCGAGGTTTAATAGGTTCCATGGGCTCAGGACAAAAGAAATCTAATGAAAAGTTCCCACGGGAAGACAAAGGGTTAAAGCCACTATGGTGTACAGTAAAAATTTCATCATCAAAGGGAAAATTTAAGCATTTATGCAAACTAACAGGACAACTTCCATGGAGTGTAGCCATGGGTAACCAAGCTTTACATAAAATTTATACAATGTTGAGATGATTGAGAATCAAACATCTAATGTTTTTGGTCCTATTTGTAAAGGTAAGGTGATCGATCCCATAGTAGGGAAAGCAAAACCATTATGTGTCTTTATGCATGCTTTCAGTTTATCATATGTTTCTTGACATAGTTCATGCACAAGTAGGAATTCCTAGGTGATCACATTCTCTCCACAAACAATGTCAATTAATATCCTATTAGTGGGTTGTTCATTGATTTGGCTAGCTATGTAAAGAGAACCATCAAGTGCATGTTGTAGTATATCTTGTGAGGAGAAAGAAATTTCAAGAGGCTTTTTAATTCGGCCCTTATGATGTTGAGTTTTGACCAATGCAACTTGTCCCAAAAAAATGTATCTTTGGACATTTTTACGATCATTTAGGTCTTTCTTATGGATTTTGGCCTAGTTTTGCCTAGATTTAATGTTCTAATGTGGTCAACACATTCACATTAGGTCTTGGGCCCTTGTGAATCATTAAGAATTATATGATGTCTTGTAAAAGTGTTGTAACCCACTTTCACACTTTTCTAAGACACTTTTATCATAATTCACCTAAATAAACTCTTTTTTATCACTTACCAAGCCTTATTTCAAAGTGTTGTAACAAACTTTCATAATTTTATATGTTTTTCATCAATAATTTGACCCTTTCTTATGTTTAAATGAACCCTTAATACACTTTATGACCTTAATTAAGTGTGTTTCAAAGAATAACCCCATTAAACATCATTAAATACACTTTAATTCTCAACACCCATTAAAATTTCCCTGGTGGGACCAAGTCACCACCTAGGGCGACTTAGTCCCACTGGGAACAAAATCCAAAATTATTTTAAATTTCTAGTGGGATATTATTCTCTTGACCTTGAGGTCAGCCTGTGATGTGTTATTTTTGGGAAATTTTGTAAAATCAAGTATAAATAAAGGATTTTCCTCTCATTTTCACCCTCAATTCATTCATGCATTGACATACATCCATTCATTATTCAAGCAATTATCAAGCACTTTGGCATTATCAAGTCTACATCTATTGGAGCATCTACTTGCATATCCTCATATTTCTACATCAAGGGTTTGGTGATTTGTAGCATTGTATATTGTTAATTCATCATTCTCTTTCTATTTCATTTCATTTTCAAGGGTTTGATTACAAAATTAGGTTTTGACCAAGGCAAACCCCTATTCTCTAACCCTTAACCCTTTTCCACCTCTTTCCATGTGTGTTTTGTAGGTCTTGTATGTAGATTTATCAAAGAGAAAGGTACATTAAAGTTTCATCATTTCATAAAATTCATTCAAGTCAACAAAACCCTAAGAGAATCTTGGAGACCATCTATAGACTGAATTTTGCATATTCAGAACCAGACACTTGTCAGGAACAAGAGTGTAGACCAAGAGCTACAAATTACAACTTCAAAATTCCCAAAAGCTAAAAGTGGACTAAGTTTTCATTAGTGGCGAATTAGTCACATTGCCAGGCCTAAAAGTAGTTTCCTACACTTCTGGATACCCCTTTTTGTTGAAACCTATTCTGACAGAATCTCCCCAAAATGAGAATAAGTCGCCCAACTTGGTGTAAGTGTCCCAGTTGGATTTAACAACAGATTTTGTAGGATTCCAGAACCTCTCTACATCACATTCCAATTTCTAGGTGTATCTCTCCATTTTTATTTATTTTTGTTATAGTTTGCATTCTTAGGTCATTTCTACATATCACAATGTGTTTTCAAACATCTTGCATTTCATTAGTTTTGCATCAATAGTTCATTTCCTTTTTTAGTTATTTGCATTTAGAGAATTCCATTTAGACACATTTCAATCATATTAGCATTAGTCTTGAGTGAACCCCCAAGTTTTTGTGGGATACCTTTCTCCTTTTAGGTGAAAAACCCTAAAAGTGCAAGAGAGAGGTCGCTACAAAAACCTGTAGTTCATTTTGGTGAACCTACATTTAGAATATTCTATTTATGATTTAGAGTGCATTTATATCCTAGGAATAACTTGCATCAAAATTGTTTAAATTGCATCCCAGGGTTTTAAAATTTACATTAGTGAAAATCTCATCTAGCTTACATTCTTGCATTGCATTTCATTAAAAATTTGAAAAATTCTGTATTTTCATACTTAATTCCAGTTATATATTTATCACTGCATTTTCTGGAATTTAATCTACAATTTCTGAGTTTTTGCTTGTATTTTCTACATTTCTGTGTTGTTTTCTAGAATTTTAGTTAGAATTTTATTGCTCTTAGTTTACATTGCATTTGCATTCACATGCATTTAGAAACCTTTGCATGAGTGTTTGGTGTCCTATTTCTAATACCTTAGTGAGAAGAATTTCAAGACTCATGTTATCCCATGATAATACACTTGTTGTGGATATTGGGTTATCTAAAGCTTCCACTCCTAATATTGCAACTAGCTCACTAGGCATGGATACTACCTTTAGCAACTCTTTTCCTTCCAATAACATGCATGTTGACACACCAAATGATCACATCCCATAAGACAAAATTATTAACATTCATGAGGACTTAACACATCTTTAACACCAGGTGTGTCTTGAAAAAATTTCAACCACCACAATTCCTACCATAGAAAACATTTGTCACATGCTTGAAAGTGAAGAAGGCCTAGACGTTATGAAAAAAATAGTTGAGATATACCAAAAAAATGTTGGGTATGTGCAGGATCATGATGGGCCAAAAAGTGGCAATATGATGGGTATGTGGCTGACGACTATTTTTTTACCCAAAATTAATGAAACAAAAAGGGTTTTTAAAGGAGATTCTCAGCCTTCCACCAATATAGCTTATGATTTACTTTGAATTTAATAAGTAATTATTATTCATTTTCTATTCAAATTATGACTAAATTCTTGATTGATAAGATGATTGAAACACATCTATAGCTTTCAAACGGTATCAAATTTTTTGAATCCAAAACATGCGTCACATTCTATGCTTCACATATTATAGGATTAAAAAAAGAAAAATTGAATTTCATGAAGTTTTCACCAAGTTAAGGTGGTCATACATACGAGTTTTTATATTTTTTAAAAAGTTGTAATACAAAATTCATAATTAATTATCTACTTGGAAACACATTACAAAAAATATGCATCACATCAAGGCATGATTACTCTACTTATATCTAGAATATTATAAAAAAATATTATCATTTTATTGTGGTTAGGGTGGTCAGATAGAAACCTACTTCTTATTTTTCCCTGAAATTTATGTACCATGCATTGAAATTTCAAATTTTCACCAAATAGATTTTTTTTATTAAAAAAACCTAGTAATTTAGAAACTAAATAATTCAATTTTCTACAGATTCTATTCTTACATATTTTTGAAATAATATAGATAACTTATTCAAATTTTTATGTCAAGTTGCCTAACTCTGATTTTTCTAAATTTTTTGCCACTTAAGGGCCTATTTTTTCCATGATGATCTTGCACATACCCTATTCCTTCCACCTCTAGTGTCTCTCAACTAGCAAACACTGTGGTTAGCCAAGGAGGACCTCACACTCCTCCGTCAATAGTATCCTCCATTCCTACCTATACCACTCTTCATTGCACTACAATAATGCAACAAGTTAGTAGTGTGATGCCTTCCTCGATTATTCCTATTAGCATTCCTAATTCCTATGTGGCATCGAATGTTCTATCCACTTCCACCATACCATATATAAGTATTCCATTCACCTACCCTACCACTACATACACTCCATCACAACTTTCACTTCCATCTCATACCACCTACAATGACCATCTCATAACCCAACTTTTCCAAACAATTTCATCCATGCAAAAACAAATATCCACCATAAACCAAAACCAAAATAGACCATCTAACTATTATGTTTGACGCAACCCACTATCTTTAGAAGTATTGTGAACACCGATGCCATAAGGAATAGAGATGCCTCGATTTGAGAAATATGGAGGGAAGGGAGATCCTTATAACCATGTTAATGCCTACACCACCTTATGTAGTGACTTTTTCCTTGACGATAAACTGTTAGAAAAAATATTTCCTAGGAGTCTAAAAGACATTACCTTGGAGTGGTTTTCATCCTTACTGAACAATTTAATGCATTCATTCAATGAACTAGTTGATGCATTTATAAATCATTTCCAAATGCATATGACTCCAAAGAAGACCATGGCTGATTTGATGAGATGTAAGCAACATGAGGAAGAAAATATAACTTATTTTATCTCATGCTATCAATTTTTTTATTCTCAAATTGATGTCAAGATTCTTGATCCACACCTTCAACAAATATTTATAGAAAAATTGCAAACTAAAATTTAGGAAAAACTCAATGATGAAATTCCCCTCCTTTATGCACTTGTGTACCTCCCTCTGCGATTATCACAATTTAGTTAGTAGTCAAGATGCAAAGTCCACTTCTAGCTGAACTGAGAAATGTGAACATTCCCACCAAAATAATTCCAAACCATTTAAAAAGAAAAACAAAGGGTTCTAACAATTCAACCCCCCTCAACAACCAACTCAAACCGTCAACAACCAAGTAGTATCCATTAAAACCACGGTTCCCTATAGTTATGGAGATCTGAAAAGACAATTCACACCTTTACCAGATACCCTTCATAACACAATGTCCCAACTTTTACAACAACAAATTATTACCTTACCTATCGTCAAAGCACCTGATCCTTTACCTGGATGAACTTTAAATCCAATGCTTATTTTCATTATCATAGACAAAAGGACATGACACAAAAAAAATTAAGCGTCTTAAACACCTTGTGCAAGACCTCATTGATTTTGGTTGTTTATCCATTTGCAGGTGTTAATTATCAAGGAAATAAGTCTATTGCGCCTCCAAATCAAAACTTACAAATTTTCACTGATCCAATGCCCAAACATAATATTTCATTTGTTAAAGCTAGTAAGACAACAAAGAATGATGTGATGAATGTTGATACTGATGATGAACATCATGATCGTATACCACATATTCCGCATACATTAATCCTATGGATGAAATGGTAGGTGTGATAAATGTTATCCCTTGTAAGGGACAACCTAAGAAATCTCTTCATATTACTTTATTCTCTAGAGACATACTTAAAAATATCCTCGATGGTCCTCTTTATGTAGCCGGTCATATATATGACAAGCTCACTAATGGGATACTAATAGATCCCACCTGTGGAGAGAACGTGATCACCTTAGAATTTTGGTATTACATGATATTTATCAAGATGATTATGATAAACCGAAAGCATAGATCAAAACACACAATGGTTTTTCTTTCCCTATGATAGGATTGATTGTCCTTCCATTACAAATAGGACCAAAAACATTGGATGTCAAATTCTCCATCATCCCCTAGTCAAAACAATTTTGTTTGAGGCTAGGTCATCCATGGCTTCTCTCAATGAAAGTTGTCCCTTTAGTCATACACAAATGCTTAAAGTTTCCACTTGAAAATGAAATATTCACTATTCACCATAGTGGCTTTAACACTTTGTCTTCCAAAGGAAAATTTTCCTTAGAAGCATTTTGGCCCAATCCCATGGAACCTATAACACCTCAAAAAAATTTATTTTTCATTGCTTACCAAAAATTTAAAGCAAAGGAAATAGAAAACTTGTCTCTCTGTTACATGTCCCCGTCCACTTCTAATATTCATATCCTAGATGCAACAATGCTTCAACCCAAACAAGAACCAACCAATCAAGTCCAACCAACACTCTAAACCTCCCCAACATTGTCCAAAATACCACAATATAATGATAAAAACTTTGCCATGCATCCTTGCATAAAACAAGTTTACAAAGCCAAAGAGAAAGTGGATGACCAACCTTCCATGGTTCGTTCCATTCCTATCCCTAGGGAAGACAAACAACCTATGGTTGATCAACCCGTTCCTTCACAAACACAACTCGACAACAAAACCAAAATAAATAGAGGATCTAGGGAGCATAGGCGTAGATGTCGTGCCCTTGCTCATAAGTTACAAGCAAAAGAAAACAAAGAAAATCAAAATACGCACTTGACAGATGTAATGCACGATGACCCTCCTACCCAACCATAACAAAATGATCTAATACAAACATCACAACAAGAGGTACACCCTTCATTGGACATTATCATTTGTCCTCCTATTGTGATTAATCTAGATGACGATGATGAGATTGCTAAAATAGATGAAGAGGTGCATAATGATTTTAATACATTATTTTTCTCTTCCATGAGCTTAAACAATAAATCTTCTATAAGGAGTGTAGAACCTAATCCTTCCCCTAGTTCAAAACTTTCTCTTGTCCCTTTGGCTAGTTTCCCACCCTCAGCATATCATGAACATGACTAGGAGGCATATGACTTGCTCGATGGCCAACTTGCATTTTCCTTACTAGTCTTTTGCACTTTATTTTTATTTTTCTTTTTTGTGTTTGCATGTGCATAACATGTTCCCCCATAGTGTGATGTTTTATGTTTTCTCTCTCTTTGTTCCATTCCTCTATTTGTACCTTCATTTTTCTCTATGTCGTACATCACTTTCACCTTTTCTTTTGTCTTTTCTTGTGTTTTCCTTTTGGGGATGACACAAGCCATTGAGACATTTTATGTGTCTTTCATGTTGACCCAAAATAACCTTTCCTTTTTTGTTTCCTTTCTTTCTTGTGTTTTCCTTTTGGGGATGATGCAAGGCATTAAGACATTCCATGTCTCCTTCATGTTGACCCAAAAGCTTTTCCTTTTTCTTTCGTCTTTTCATTTTCATTTTTCTTGTGTTTTCCTTTTGGGGATGATGCAAAGTGTTGAGACACCCTATGTCTCTTCGATGTTGATCCAAACAAATCATTTTTTTGTTTTTTTCATTCTCTTTGTGTCATTCTTCTAGTTCTATGTATTTGGGGGATGATGATAGTTCCGAGCTCTCTAACACAACATTGCAGCAAATAACATACAGACCCTAAATCCATAGATCCCTTATGTGTTTGGTGTTTAAATTTTGGGGGCAACCCCTTTCTTTTCTTCTTTATTCCCTTCACATGACGTAGCCTTACTCGAAAACATATGACTTGGCATAGGGGTTTTCCAAGTTGACTCTCATGTCTTCTTCCTTGTTTACATTTTTTCATTTGCTACTTTAAAGTAATTGCTCATAGTACGATGTGCAACAATTCCTTTAAAGTGGGGGAATACATTGGCATTATAACCTTGCATTTTTATTTTTCTTGGTTCTTAGTTCAACCTTATTACTTCATATGATGTATTTTGTAATTTTGTGGATGAAATTGGGTGTAATTTCCTTCATGAGCATAATCTATCTTATAGCATATTACATTCCTCTTAGTGGCTTGATGCGACACACTACATCCCCTAAGTTGTGAATATTCTATTCTTTGATTGGTCCTCTCTTGGAGACATTAGACACAATTTTCCTTAAGCTAAGACCTCGCATGAACTAAGCAAGACTCCTTTGAAAATCTTTTCATGTTTCATATTGCATTTGTTATATGGCCACCTTGCATAACAAAACTTGCATTCTTGTGGTTCCATCATGTTTGTTCATGAGCTCCAAGCATGTGAAGTTTTGCTTGTCTCGTGAAGCTCAAAATGTCATTTTCTTTTGTGGTGCCTTATTAAAGTTATCAAGAGGTATAACTTTTTTATGGTTGAGCAAGAAGCCCATTCTGAGGCATGACTTTCCCCATATCCACCTGTGTGTGTGAGTACATACCAGCCATGAGTGTATGTTTCTCACCTTTTAGGCCTTCACTCAACATACAAAAATGAGTTTCATTGCCTTAGAGTGAGTATATATTTCTTTTTCCAAACAAACAACCAAGATATGATCCACAACAGGATGGAAAATATGATCGAAGCTTGATCCGATTCTCTCTTTTCCTTCTCCTCTTGTCCCTTTCATTATTTTTCATCATTTTCATGTGTGTTCCTTTATTCTAATTTTTGGTTTTCCATGGGCTCTTGATCTTGGGGGCTTGATCACCCCTTTTGATTGTTTTTGTCTCATTTTACTAGCATGGGTGCATTTGGATCACTCTGAATATGCATGTTGAACAATTTTAGTGTGAGTTTGAAGAAAGTCCATCTTCTCACTAAAGTGGGGGCTAAATGTGTCACAAAAAATGTATCATTGGACATTTTTATGCTCATTTGGGTCTTTCTTATGGATGTTAGCCTATTTTTTCCTAGATTTAATGTTGTAATGTGGTCAAAACATTCGCATTAGGTCTTGGTCCCTTGTGAATCATTAAGAATTCTATGATGTCTTGTAAAAGTGTTGTGAAGTGTTGTAACCCACTTTCAAACATTTCTAAGACCCTTTTATCATAATTCACCTAAATAACCTCTTTTTATCAATTACCAAGCCTTATTTCAAAGTGTTGTAAAGTGTTGTAACAAACTTTCACACTTTTCTAGGCTTTTCATCAATAATTTGACCCTTTCTTATGTTTAAATGACTTCTTAATACACTTTCTGACCCTGCTTAAGTGTGTTTTAGAGAATAACCTCATTAAACATCATTAAATACGCTTTAATTCCTAAAACCCATTAAAATATCCCTATTGGGACCAAGTCACCACCTGGTGCAACTTAGTCCCACTGGGCACAAAAATAAAAATTATTTTAAATTTCTCGCAGGATATTATTCTCTTGACCTTGAGGCCATCCTGTGATGTGTTATTGTTGGGAAATTTTGTAAAATAAAGTATAAATAAAGGATTTTCCTCTCATTTTCACCCCCAATTCATTCATACATTAGCATACATTCATTCATCATTCAAGAAATTATCAAGCACTTTGGTATTATCAAGTCTACATCCATTGGAGCATCTACTTACATATCTTCAAATTTCTACATAAAGGGTTTGGTGAGTTGTAGCATTGTATGTTATTCATTCATCATTCTCTTTCTGGGTATGTGCAGGATCATGATGGGCCAAAAAGTGGCAATATTATGGGTATTTGTAGGGTATGTGGCTCACGACCTTTTTTTTACCCAAAATTGATGAAATCAAAAGGGTATTTAGAGGAGATTCTCAGATTTCCACCAATATAAATTATTCTTTAATTTGAATTTAATAAATTATTATTATTTATTTTCTATTAGAATTATGACTAAAGTCCTGATCAATGGGCTAATTGAAAAACATCTATAACTTTCAAATAGTATCACATTTTTTGAATGAGAAACATATGTCACATTCTATGCTTCACATAATATAGGATTAAAAAAAAGAAAAAATAAATTTCATGAAGTTTTGACCAAGTTAAGGTGGTCAGACATATGAGTTTTTTATATTTTTTAAAAGTTGTAATAAAAAAATCATAATTAATTATTTACTTGGAACAAAATTACAAAAAAATATGCATCACATCCAGACATGAGTCCTCTACTTATATATAAAATATTATAAAAAAATATTATCATTTTATTATGGTTAGGGTGGTCAGACGGACACCTACTTCTTGTTTTTTCCCTGAAATTTAAGTACTACTGCATTGAAATTTCAAATTTTCACCAAATAGATTTTATTTATTTTTAAATAAACCAAGTAGTTTAGAAACTACATTCAATTTTCTACAAATTCTATTGTTACATATTTTTGAAATAATATAGATAACTTATTCAATTTTTTACGTCAAGTTGCCTAACACTAATTTTTATGATTTTTTTGCCACTTAAGGGCCTATTTTTTCCATGATGATCTTGCACATACCCTTCTATTTCATTTCATTTTCAAGGGTTTGATTACCAAATTCGAGTTTGACCAAGGCCTATTCTCTAACCCTTAACAATTTTTCCCCTCTTTGCATGTGTATTTTTTAGGTCTCATATGTATATTTTTCAAAGAGAAAGGTGTTAAAAGGTGTCATCATTTCATCAAAGTCATTCAAGTCAACAAAACCCTAAGATAAGCTTTGAGACCATCTACAAACTAAATTTTGCAGATTCAGAACTAGGCACCTGTCAAGAACTAGAGTGTAGACTAAGAGCTACATATTACAACTTTTAGATTCCAAAAAGATGAAAGTAGAGTCCCACTTCCATGCATGAAAAGTGTTTTCTATATTTTTGGATACCCTTTTGGCTGAAACGTGTTCAGGCAGAATCTCCCTAAAACAGAACTAAGTCACCCAACTTGGCGTAAGTGTGCCAGCTTGGTGTAAGTGTCCTTGTTGGATTTAACAACAAATTCTATATAATTTCATAACATATCTACATCACATTCTAGTTTCTAGGTGCACCTCTCCAATTTTATTAATTTCTATTATAGTTTGTTTGCATTCATAGGTCATTTATGCATATCACAATGTGTTTTCAAACATCTTGCATTTAATTAGTTTTGCATCAATAATTCATTTCCTTTTTTCGTCTCTTTGCATTTGGGGCATTCCATTTATACATATTTCAATCATATTAGCATTATTCTTGAGTGAACCCCAAGTTTTTGTGGGATACCTTTCTCCTTTTAGATGAAAAACCCTAGAAGTGCAAGAGAGAAGTCCCTACAAAAATGTGGTTCAAAAACCAAACCATTGATAGAATTTTTTTTTGTAGGATTTTGTTGATCAATATCCATGTTTTCATCATCTATGTCAACATTCATCACATCATTCTTTGTAGTTTCACTGGCTTTGAAAAATTAAATATTATGATTTGGAATGCAGTTGGTAAAAATTTGCAAGTTTTGGTTAGGAGAGGCAACAAACTTATTTCCTTAATCATTAACACTTCCAATTGAAAGTCGAATAGAAACAATGAGGTATTACACAATATGTTCAAGATGATTACAATGCTCCATGTATGGCCATTTTGTCGACGATAATGGAAATAAGAATTAAGTCTAAAGTTTGGAGGTAAAGGCCTATTAGGATTGAGAGTTTTAATGGGAGTCAAAGTGATCATTTTTTGTTCTAAAAGTTGTGACATTGTGTTATGGAGGGTATTAGGTAAGGGAGTGAATTTCCTATCCAGATCCCCAAATGCAGAAGGATTTTTCTTCCTTATAGTGGCCATTTGGGTGCATTAACATGTTGATTTGTTTTTTGATGGGGATTTAGTTGAAGAAATCCTTTATTCTTATTTTTGAAAGGTTGGTAATTGTTTTGGTTTTCGGATTCAAAATTTTTAGGCTAGGTAGAGGTGGGTTTTGTTTCATGACTACTAACCAGATTTTGGCAATCATGAAGAGCAATACATAAGGAGGGGGAATTCATCATGGTAAGCTTATCTTGTATCTTAGTTTACAAATTCTCAATGAACATCCTTTGAAGGTGAGGGTAAGGAATATTTGCATCAATTTGGGAATAAAGTGATTGGTAGTGTGAAATATTTTCCAGTAATCTTTTCATCATATTTTTTCTTACATCTCAACAAATCAGCTTGGGTCATCTTAGGATTCATATGCACTTAAAAATAGTTTATAAATTCCTCAATAAGTTCATTGAATGAACAAATTAAGTTATTCGGTAATGAGGAAAACCATTCTAAGGAAATATGTTTCAAGGATATAGGGAAAAGCTTAGCCAAGAGCTTATCCTTAAGAATAAAGTCACTACATAAGGTGGTACAAGCGGAAACATGGTTAGAAGGATCCCCTTTCCCCCAATATTTCTTGAATATAGGTAGCTCTATACCATGTGGCATTGATATTCTCAATCTCTTCAAGGATAAGGGATTTCTTTTCACAAAATATGTAGGTTGGCCATTTTGATTTTGATTTATAGTGGAAACTTATTTTTGCAGGGATGAAATAGTTTGCAAAAGTTGATTTATGATAGGATCAATGTTTGCATTTTGATATAAAGGTGAATAAGGTGGAGGTGTGTATGTGTTCGAGGGAAAAGTGAATGAAATGCTTATAAGAGGTAAAGTGGTAGGAGATATGATGTGTGATGCCACAAAGGTACTAGGGATGCTAGCGGAAATAGCCAAGCAAGGAATCAAATTACTAGTAGGTTGCATTATTGTTGTAACTTGAGGGTCAGTATAGGTAGGAGTAAAGGAAATTATTGTGGGAGGAGTAATTTGAATTCCTCTTTGGCTCGGTACATTGTTTGAAGGAAAATCACAACTAGTGGTTGAGGTAATATGTTTTTCAAAAATATGAACTATGTTACATTCAAGGTCAACTCCGTCTTTACTTTCAATCATGAGATGTATGTTATCTATGGTAGGGATAGCAGTGGTTGAAATGTTCTCAGTAATTATTTGATTTTGTAGGTTTTCTAAGTATTTATGAATTTGGATTATGTTTTCTTGTGGAATACTAGCAACAATTGTCTCAACATGCATCACACTACTTGAAGGTAGAGGGTTGTTAAGGTATGGTCCATACCTAGTGAACTAGTGTCAACACTAGTCTAGTAAAAGAGCTAGATAACCTAAGATCCATGACAATTGTGCTATCGAGGGATGGCATGAGTCTCAAACTTTTTCTCACTATAGTATTAGCAATAGGAAACCAAGTAGAAAATATCATACAAGAGACAATCAAGGAAATACAAGATGCAATGAACACAAGATAAATATTATGCTCTAATTCTAATTCAAATGAAACTAAGATAGATTTAATGAAATGAAGAAAACAAATTTTTGCAAACTGAAACAAAGAACTAACAGTAGCAAATAGCAACACAAAAACAAAGTTTTTAATGCTAGAAAATGTAGTTTAAAATATGAAATGGTACTAAATCTCCCAAAGGGGCATATGTGTCCTAGATTAGGGTTTTTACACCGTTTTTGGAAAATTCAATGTAAATGTTATGTTTTCTGGTTTGTATGATGTCTAGACTAAGTGAAAATTTAGATTTTAAGTCAATTTTAGTGATGCAAGAGACCAAAATGCAACCTTTAAGCACTTTCACTAATGTAATATTTAGAAACCCTAGATGCCAATTAACTAATGTAAAACCTAATGCAATGTTAATGCAAGATATATCTATGATTATGATGCACTCCAAATCAGAAATAGGGCGTTCTAAATGTAGGTTCACCAAAATGAAACATTGGGAATAGGGTGCTTCCAATCTTTT
The DNA here is from genome assembly GCA_007258455.2 of Sequoia sempervirens. Classification (NCBI taxonomy): domain Eukaryota; kingdom Viridiplantae; phylum Streptophyta; class Pinopsida; order Cupressales; family Cupressaceae; genus Sequoia; species Sequoia sempervirens. The sequence continues at coordinate 106,476,036 of VDFB02353493.1, forward strand.
AGGAGATAGGGCTCCTATTTCACACTCTTGTTTCACTCAAGGTAACCCTAGAGATCTCAATCCAAGGACAACATGGGAGAAAGAGATTTGCTAAAGGTTGTCCCAGGGTATGATTAATGACTAAAGAAGGGTTCACAACCAAGATATGGCTTGGAAAGACTAGTAACATGCAAGATGTAATTAGGAAACTCAATGATGTGCAAGACTATAATAAATGACCTAGAAATGAATGTAAAACATAACATAAAACTAGGAAATTAGAAAGGTGCTCCTAGAAACTTGTAGTAGCTTGATTGAAGACCTGAAATACTAAAAATGTTGAATTTAATGCACACTAGTACTCATACAATAGGCTAGGTGATTTAGTCCTAGATTAGGGTTTTTGAGAAAGAACAAAAATTTGGCAGAGACAAGTCTAGAACACCTAAAAACTAGAAAATCCACTATATTGGGACTCATATGCTAGAAGTGGTGTATCAGTCTTGCTTGGCCTTTTCAAAAAGTCAAAGTTTAAATCTTCTCTTCAATCTCTTCTCTAGCTTCTAAACCTGATTTCCAAATATGAATTGTTGAATTTTGCTCTGTAGATGTCTTTTACTAATCTTCTAAACATGGCGATAACTTGGACAACTTTTCACACTTGAAAAATTCTTTCCAATCTTTCTCTTTAGAGGATCTTCAAACTAGATCTACAAATCACACACTAAAGAGAGGGAAAAATGTTTTTTTGTTAGTGGAAAGGGGTTTTCCTTGGTCAAACCCCATTTTAGTCATCAAACATTGTAATGAAATCAAATGGAAAGGAGGAATGATGAATGAGAAAAATGATATCTTGCAACTCACCAAACCCTATAAATAAAGTGATGAAAACATGTATGAAGTGGCTCCAATGGATGTGGATCTTGACTCTTGCTTGAATGTTGTAGATCTTGAGTTGAGTACTTGCTTGAATCTTAAAACCCTACGTCACAAATGTTATCTCAAAATCAAACATGATGCATGATGACTTTGACATGATGCTTGATACTTGAATGATTCTCTAAAATACTTGATAATCAACTCTTGAATTCTCTTTAATGCTCTTGTAAATCCTTGTAATCTCCAAGTTGTTAGAATGCATGAATACTTTAAAGCTTAGGTCACTTGATTGCTTGTTAGGAGAAAAATGAGTGAGATAACCTTATATTTATACTTGTTTATGCCAAATTTATTGAAATTACAACACTACAAGCCAACATCAGATCTAGGAGAATTAAATTCGACCAAGAATTTGAATTTAATTTAGGTTTAAGCCATAGGAGACTCATACACTAGAAGTGGTGTATGAGTCCCACTCAGCTAGGCTATGTGACACATTTTTCAAGAAAATATTATATTAACGTGAAATCTAGATCGGGCCCCAAAACTTATGTGGGACTCATATTCCCAAGGTGGCATATGAGTCCCAGATCATTAAATCTTGTCCATACAATCCAAAAAAATAAAAATTGATTGGTCATTATATATGTGTTAGGATTATCCTCATAAAGATGCACATTAATTAAATCTTGTGGATGAAAAATAAGGCTAAATAAGGCATAAAGAAGCCCAATTAATAATGAAAAACCTAGATTAGTGTGAAAGTGTAATACAAAAATTTACAACACCTTAAATAAGGCATAATTAAATCCATTTGGCTTACAAGGGCCCAAGACCTAATGCAAATGTGTTAAGCACATTGCAACACTAAATCAAGGAAACATTATGCTTAATTTAACAAGGAGGGCCTAAAAAAGTATGAAAATGTAGAGGTATAATTTTTCCATTTCCAAACCAAAATAAGCACAAAGGGACACACACAAGATGCATGATATGCAACAACAAGACATGATACTTAAACATACAATGTCAAAGACGTAAATGAAAGAAAAATAAAAGGAAAAAGGGATGGATCAAGCATCGAATATTTTTCCAACTCGATGTGGATGAATATATCCTTAGTTGTTTTTCCAAAAATTTCTACAAGTGAAACCCATTGTCTACTATGCAAACAACAATGCGCGCACATGGGCTAGTGTAGTTTGATATAGACTAGATGAGCCCCCCAAAAAGTGGCTAAGTGAGAAATTCATACTAAGTTTGCAGGATTTCACCATATAATGAGAAAGTAATGGAAATTCTATAGGCTCCCATTGTACTAACCATAACAAAGTTATACCTCATGATATCTTTGATAAGGCACCACACAACATGAACTTCAAACCTCATAAGGCTAGCAAGCTTCTCTATGCTAGGTGCTCATGAACAAAATGCAAATAAGATAAGGTGTGTTCAAAGGGGTTTTTCTTAATGCATGTAAGGTCTCACCTTAGGGAACATTGCACATAATGTATCCAAGAGAGGACTAGTGAAGGATTAAAAGAATCACACCTTAGGGAATGCCAACCATAGCATTACCACTAAGAGGAATATGATATGCTTAGAAAGGTCATGATCCTTAAGTATATCAATCCCAATGATACAACCCAGAAGACACATCATGTACAATAAGAAGACCACACTTTGAATTCAAATTTCACTCTTCCTAGGAGATGTATAATAAGATCACTAGGAAAGAAACATGCAAATAATGAACGGGGGACCATATACCTCCACTTAAAATGTCAACATACTTGCTATGTTGGTATTTTATGTAGAAAGAGAGGAAGAGGTGATCCTTGAAAATAATGAACAACTCAAAAAAATAGTTATCCTCGCCCCCAAACCATAGAGACAAAAATAACCACCAAGAACTATCATGTTGTTGAACCATAGAGTTTTTGGGTAGGATTTATGGACTAGTCTTGGGGTATGTGCAGGATCATGATGGGCCAAAAAGTGGCAATATGATGGGTATGTGGTTGACGACCTTTTTTTTACCCAAAATTGATGAAACAAAAAGGGTTTTTAAAGGAGATACTCATCTTTCAACCAATATAAATTATGCTTTACTTTGAATTTAATAAGTAATTATTATTCATTTTCTATTTGAATTATGACTAAACTCTTGATTGAGAGGCTGATTGAAAAACATCTATAGCTTTTAAATGGTATCACATTTTTTGAATCCAAAACATGCATCACATTCTGTGCTTCGAATACTATAGGATTGAAAAAAAAAAAATGAATTTCATGAATTTTTCACTAAGTTAAGGTGGTCAGACATAGAAGTTTTTATATTTTTTAAAAGTCGTAATAAAAAAATCATAATTAATTATTTATTTGGAAAAAAATTACAAAAAAATATACATCACATCGAGACATGAGTCCTTTACTTGTATCCAAAATCTTATAAAAAAATATTATCATTTTGTTGTGGTTATGGAGGTCAAACAGACACCTATTTCTTATTTTTTCCCTGAAATTTAAGTACTATTGCATTGAAATTTCAAATTTTCACCAAATAGATTTAAAAAAAAAACCTAGTATTTTAGAAACTACATTCAATTTGCTACAAATTCTATTCTTACATATTTTTAAAATAATATAGGTAACTTATTCAAATTTTTACATCAAGTTGCCTAACTCTGATTTTTTTGAATTTTTTTCCACGTAAGGGCATATTTTTTCCATGATGATCTAACACATACCCCTTGCACTCTTAGCATGTTTCACCTAAAAGGAGAGAGATAAACCCCACTCAAAAGTCTAGGTGGTTCACTCAAAATAATGTATGCAATATGGAATTTAGCCTAAATTCAATGACCTAAATGCAACAAACTAACAAAATGGATTGAATATTTATGCAAAACCTAATAAATGCAAAGTGTTTGAAAACACAGTGTGTAATGCAAACATACCTAGAAATGAATGCAAATTGTAACAGAACTTGATGAAACTGAAAGTGTACACTTCTAATCTAGATGGAGACTAGAAATGGCTTCTGAAATGTTGCTGATGTTGATTTTCAAGCCTAGTGGGACTCATTCACCATTCTGGGTGAATCAGTCTCAGTTGAGCAAAACTGTGCCAAAGCATGTTTCTGACAAAAGGGTATGTAACAATGTAGAAAACCAAAAAATGACCTTGGAGTGAGACTCGTTCACCACTTATGGAAAATTATTCCACTTTTGAATTTCTAAATATTCAAAGGTGGAATTTGGAGCTTTCGGTCTACACTTTGGATTTCTACAGGTGTCTACTTCTAAAACTCTGATTTCTGAACCTAAAAGTGAGTTTTTGTTGATATTTTGACTTGATCAATCAAGAAAAGACTTGAACAACCTTGCAACTTGTTCTTCAATGATTTCCAAGCCTTTAAGAAGCCTAAATCTACTAACACACAAGACAAGAGAGAGAAATGTTGAATGTTAGGGCATGGGGGTTTGCCTTGGTCAAATCCCTTTTAGGTAATTAAACCAAAATGATGAAAGAATGGAATGAAATATAAAATAATGGAGTCTATTACCTTTTTGTGATGATTGATCTTGAATTTCTGTAGCAAAACATGAAGAATCTTCCCTTGAATGTCTAAAAATTACTATCTTAATGACTTGTAATGCAAAAACCCTAGCTTGTTTGACTTGAGATGGAAGATTGGTGGATGAATAATGAAGAATGGTTGTGATTTAGGGTTTAATAGAGAGGTGATTTTATAGGTAATCCACCTTATTATCCTAAAAATTGGATCCCTTAGGTCGACATGTAAAAGTAATAAACTTAAATTCAAAAATTTCTCGCTCAACGATAAAAAAATGGGCTAAATCGGACTCATTCGCCACCCATGGTGAATGGGTACCACTTGGATGGGATTGATTCACCATGGATGGTGAATGGGTCTCACAAGGGCCAATTTGATATCTAAGATGCTAGTAGATAAGGAAATAAGGTTTAAATTGCAACTTTGTAAGTTATTTGATCAATTTAAGCCTCAAGATGCACAATATGGATAAATAAGGGCCTATTAATGATGTTGTGAATGTCAATTAGGGCTTGTAACATAGAATTCAATGTGAAAGTGTGATTAAATACACTTTACAACACTAAAATGAGGTCAACATAGCCTAGAAAGGCACAAGAACCAATGTGAATGTGCAAGACACATTACAACAGTAGTTTAACATTAAGTTTGATTCAAAAAAATTATAGATTAATGTGATAGTGTTATTAAACACATTTTATAATGTTTAATTATGGAGAAATGAGTTTATTAATTCTAGAAAAGTGTGAAATTCCCTTACAACACTTTACAACACCTTTACAAGACATCAATAAAAGCATGTTATTCAATTTGCAAGGGTCCAAGACTAGAATGGATGCATAAAATTCCTAACAACTCTAAATCAAGGCCTCATTAAGTCCAATTTATTATGAATTATTCCCATGTCAAGCAAGAGGTCCTCTTTTCTATGGTACATTTAGCCCCGACTTTAATGAGAGGATGAACTTGCTTCAAACTCACACTAAAGTAGAAAGTCAAGAGAGATTCAAGTGTATAGATGTAGATGACAAAGAATGACAAAGATCAAGAAGGAAATCAAGCCCCTAGGATCAAGATCCTAATTCAAACCATCAAGATACATAATCATGCAATGGCAAGAAAGGAAAATGGGGTGGAAAATATGTGCTCATTCTGGGGCCACAAAACATTAGGTTGTCCACAAGGTGAGATGTCCCAAAGAAGTGGTTTAGTGATAAATTCATGCCAGTGTGTTAGCTTCCCATCATACTAACCATAGAAAAGTTATGCTCCTGATAACATTGATAAGGCACCACAATGAAAATGCTTTTTGTAAATGTTTTTGAATATCATGTAAGGAATTTTGTTAAAGGGAATTTTTCTTTCTTCAAGTAAGGTCTTCTTCTTTGGGAGCATTGTGCCTAATGTCTCTAAGAGAGGAAAAATAAAGATGTCAAATATGTATCCATGGAATACTTCATTCGTATCAGGACACTTCAGTTGATCATTAGTCCCTTGTCAGATCATTATCCATGGGATGATTTTTTTCGCATCAGGCCACTTTCGTTGATCGTACACTCTTGGAAGGAATCAAACCTAATGACACCACCAAGGAGAGGACACATCGCTAGAAAAAGTAAATCACACCATGAAATTTGTAAAAAGATGTTGTCTATGTATGCCCCCACTTTAAAGTGGATGCTATACACCATTCTATGAGAAATTTCTTTAAAGTAGAAGAGGGTATGAGAGCTTATTTGAAAATCCCTATGCCAAGTCATATGTTTTTGATAAGTTGAGCCATGAAGGAAGGGAGTATGTCACATACGAGTCAATCTTAAGACATGTCTTCCACATCCCAAGCTTGATCTTATATTTTCATGAAAGGTAAACGATTAGTCAAAAGAGACAATGAAAAGTGACATACATGGATAAGGATTTCTAACCCTTTGCCCCCACTTAGTGCATGACAAGGGTGAGCCTATAATGGATGATGGTATGCTGCCACTTGCAATGGATGCAAAACATGCAATAGTGAGTATGCGATGATCCTACAACTGTTGCATGGTAAGGAGTAGAAACTACTATTATTTATGTGGATAAGGAAACAAATTTTCTTCTTGATACATGTTTAATGAGATATCTATCAATTTAGGATGTATCAAGGTTAGAGATTGTGTGGAAGAATCTTTTGTGATAGTATGGATGTTGAGTGAAGGTTTGTTGGATGGGTTAATTTCTATGAAAGGACAATCACGAAGACCATGATTTGGAAGAATGAGGTTGGGTGTATTGTGATCTTGTTTCTTGTGTAATGGTGGGTAAAGAATGATAAGATTCTTAGGTATGTCCAAAATAACTGTAACACACATAGGGGAATGATTAATGGTTGGATTTATTTGAGTATCAATAGTAGTGATATGAGAAGAAGGCTCTATTTGGTTGTTTTTTTTCTCTAAGGTATCATTATTATGTGCCATAATATCAACCCTAGGAGGAGATCTAAGACGTTCATCACATGTCATAATTGGATTTGGAAAGATAGCTTCATCACTCATAGGATAAGCATCAAGAGAAAGATAGCTAGGAGTTTCATGGTTACTAATGATTGGAAATTTTTGTTTAAAAATATCTTCCCTAATGATGTCTTCTAACACTAAACTATCTTCTTCATGTGTAGAGAAGCTATTAGGAGAAGAAAAGGTGGGATTGTCTTGATTATATATACTTGCATCCTCATGTCCTAGAATGTCTTTGTGAGTAGAAAAGGTAGGATTGTCATAACTCCCAATAATATCCTCAACACAAATGTGTTTTTCATGATCGTTCACAAGTTTATCCTTATTCATTAAAGGATTTTCACAAGTAAGGGAGGTGTTGGGAGATGACTGAGGACTTGGTAATGTAGTGGCAATGATTTCAGCTTTGTGTGTCACAATGTATTTGAAAGGGGGAGGAGAAGGAAGACAAGAAATACTTTCATGAACTTCAATGATTGTATCTTCTTTCATCAAGATAGTTTCATCATCAATGGGAGAGTTATCAGGAGAAGGGCAATGATGATTATCATGATTATCGATGCTTGCATCCGTTTGTGTCAAATCTTTAGTGGATGATCATAGTGAGAGGAATTCCTTAAGGGCTTCATCTAACATGTCTACATCATCACTACTAAAGAGCTTGGATGTTATGGTTTTTCTAAATTGAATCATTTTTTGAATGGGATTGTTTGATGTTTCTATTTTTCATTTGCATTTGCTAATAGATCTAATCAAAATGAACTAGGAACTAATGCTGAAAATGAAAATTGCAAAGTCTAAGTGCCATGAATGTAAACAATGCTTATTTCTAATGATTTAAATGTAAGAGAAGCTATGCAAATGTAAAACACAATGTGAAAACATAAAATGAAATGCAACTTTTCATATCTCAAACAAAGTAATTTACTAATGACATTATGCAATAATCTGAAAGATGAAAGATTGGAAATGAAAATGAGAACTTTAACAATGCATGAAATGAGCTAATAGAAGCTAAATATAATGAAATGAATGATACAAAAACTCAGCCAACTAATATAGATAACCAATGGCAATAAACAAAAGCATAAAAATAGGGTTTTCAGCTCTGCAGAAGGAAATTTTAGGGGTCAAAAGGAACTGATTCGCCCAGGGTGGCAAATGAGTCCTAGGGGGGATGTTTTTGAGATTTTTCAAAAACATTTGAGGGATTTTTATGTTTTCTAAGTTCTATGATGTAGATCTAAGTTAAAAATGTAGAATTTCAAAAAAATTAAATGAATTTAGATGCCCCAAATGCAACCTAAATGCACTTTTTATGAATGCAAAATTTGAAACCTAGCATGAAAATTAACCAATGCAAACCCTAATGCAAAGTCAATGCAAGGCTAGATCTATGATGGACTCCAAAATCAGACAAGAAAATGTTCAAAAATTAGGTTCACCAAAATGAACTGTAGATTTTTTGGGTAGGATTTATGGACTACTCTTGCACTCTTAGGATGTTTCACCTAAATGGACAGAGATGAACCCCTCAAAAGTGTAGGTGGTTCACTTAAAATAATGTATGAAAGATGGAATTAAGCATAAATTAAATGACCTAAATGAAACCAACTGAAAAAATGGATTGATTATTTATGCAAAACCTAAGAAATGCAAAGTGTTTGAAAACACATTATGTAATGCAAACATACCTAGAAATGAATGCAAATTGTAACATAACTTGATGAAACTAAAAGTGTGCAGCTAGAATATGGATGGAGACTGGAAATGGCTTCTGGAATGCTATTGATGCTAATTTTCAAGCCTGGTGAGACTCATTCACCATTCTGGGTGAATCAATCCCAGTTCCATAAAACTATGTTGAAACCTGTTTCTAACAAAAGGGTATGTAAAAATGTAGAAAACCAAAAATTGACCTTGGAGTGGGAATCATTCACTACCCATGGTGAATGAGTCCACTTTTGAATTCTTGAATATTCAAAGGTGGAATCTGGAGCTTTTGGTCTATACTTTGGCTTTCTACAAGTGTCCTCTTTTGAAACTCAGATTTCTAAAATTGAAAGTGAGTTTTTGTTGATATTTTGACTTGATCAATGAAGAGAAGACTTGAAAAGACTTGAAACTTGATCTTCAATTATTTATAAGCCTCTAAGAATCCTAAATCTACAAACACACAAGACAAAAGAGAGAAATGTTGAATGTTAGGGCATGGGGGTTTGCCTTGGTCAAACCCCATTTAGGTAATTAAACCAAAATGATGAAAGAATGGAATGAAACATGAAATAATGGAGTTTATTACCTTTCCATGATGATTTATCTTGAATTTCTACAACAAAACATGATGAATCTTCCCTTGAATGTCTGAAAATTACTATCTTAATGACTTGTAATGCAAAAACTGTAGCTTGTTGGACTTGAGATGGAAGATTGGTGGATGAATAATGAAGAATAGTTGTGATTTAGGGTTTAGAGAGGTGATTTATTAGGAAATAGACCTTATTATCCTAAAAATTGGATCCCTTAGGTCGACATGTAAAAATAATAAACTTAAATTCAAAAATTTCCTGCTCAAAGGTCGAAAATGGGCCAACTAGGACTTATTCGCCACCCATGGTGAATGGGTCCCACCTAGATAGGATTGATTCACCATGGATGGTGAATGGATCTCACAGGGGTCAATTTGATAGCTAAGATGACAAGAGATAAGGAAATAAGGTTTAAATTGCAACTTTGTCAGTTATTTGATCAATTTAAGCCTCAAGATGCACAATATCGGTTAATAGGGGCCTATTAATGATGATGTGAATGTCAATTAGGGCTTGGAACATAGAATTCAATGTGAAATTTTGATTAAATACACTTTGCAACACTAAAATGAGGTCAACATAGCCTAGAAAGGCACAAGAACCAATGTGAATGTGTAAGACACATTACAATAGTAGTTTAACACTAAGTTTGATTCAAAAGCCTTCTAGATTGATGTGATAATGTTATTAAACACATTTTATAATGGTTAATTAGGGAGAAATGAGTTTATTAAGTCTTGAAAATCATGAAAGTCCTTTACAACACTTTACAACACCTTTACAAGACATCAATAAAAGCATGTTATTCAATTTGCAAGGGTCGAACACTAGTGTGGATGCATAAAATGCCTCACAACACTAAATCAAGGCCTCATTAAGTCCAATTTATAATGAATTATTCCTATTTCAAGCAAGAGGTCTTTTTTTCTATGGTATAGTTTCTACCAAGATATGGTTGCACTTGAGATTGTACCACAATGAATGGTAAAGAGCAAGACACATAAAGCTAATAATGCCACATAGTGATGAGAAACATGATAGGATGAAAATCAATATCAATTAGATGAAATAGTTGCATCAACACAAGGAAGATCACAACAATCCTTAAGAAGTTGAATTTTATCACTCAAAGCCTTATATTCATTAGTAGAATGACCATGAATTCTATGATATGCAAAAAAAAAACCTTTTTTATAAAATTTATTTTTTGTTCTTGGAGGGAGAGATATCAAGTGATCTTAGAGAAGTCTTGACAAGATAATCTTTTGATCAATTGTAGAATATGTTCCTTTATTTTTGTATAGGAGCAAATGTGCACCCCTTAAGTAAATTTCCCTTTCACATACCTTCACCTTAGAAAATCAAATCCAAAGGTGAAACTTCACATCACCTACCCGCCTTCCATCCACTTGGAATCTAGCCTGTGTGTTAGTGAGATAATATTTGTTGGGGATGAAAGGGTGGCACATAGACGTCTACATGGAACATTGTATTCCTTGATGGATTCATGCATCTAAAGGTGGTAGAGGCATTACACACCCGATTGGGGTCGAATTGTAATGTCCCTCTTCAAGCAAATGTCCCCAAAAATGGTAGATTCTTCTCATCCCACCTTCAAAACCATTCATTCTCACTTCATTTCACTCTCTTCAATAATCTACACATTCAATTACTTCATTCTTCAAGCAATATCTTTAGTTCTTCACTGTCAAGCAACATTATAACACTCCATTTTTTAGCATTACAACAACTTTAAAGCTCCATAAACTCCACATTGCAAGTATGAGGAAAATTTAGAAGTGTGAGCTTGGAGTCTTGCAGGACCTCCCTTCATCACCATTATGGTTGTGGTGACTTTTCCAAGTCCGTACCTTGCATTCTCCTTCTATTGGCTAGTGAGCTTTTGGGTGGAGGTGGTAACAATTTACTCCTCTCCTTTGTGATTTGATAGAGTAACATTGTATTGTTTTATATTGTTCATTTCTATCTTTTCTTACCTTTATCACATATTGTACCCCATTTCTTATTGGTTGATCATGAAGGTGGAAACACCAACATGGGGGTTGGATTGAGGTAGGCCTCTATACAACCCTAATAATTTTTCATCTTTCTTGTGTGTAGGTGAACATGTGCCTGAAGCTAGCTAGAAAATTGGCGCTTCTGTGAGATTATCTTCATCACCCTAGCTTTCATTTATTTTCTCTATCATATTCGCCTTTATTTTCTATACTTTTTCATTCTCTTTTTCCTATCTCAATCAATTAGCTAGGCTATTAGTATGTTTTTAGGAAATATTTACTATCTTAGGATTCTTGGCCATATGGACATCGTTGCACTAGAGATATGTCAGCCACCGTATTGTCATCCTAGAACTATGATTTTGTCCTTAGATAGAGAGTTGTGTGAGGTGCAATACTGACTCCTAAAACTAGCTCGCCTAGCTTAAACCTAGAATTCAGGTCTAAAGAGTGACAAAAGTACTACACAGTGCTCTTCATTCTCAATCCTCACCCCAATACATCCATTAGAGTGAGGTAAGTTAGGGAAGCCTTCTACTCTCAGCTCTCCATGAATTGGAGCCTTGACATTGTTGGTCCCCCTCTCTTACATGTTTGGTGAACCCAAAGTGTAGAGTGTCTACCCATTTGTCTATGTTGAAGACTTTTCCTATGTACCTTCACTACAACAAAATAGGAAACTAGAACCTAAAATAGCACTGGATTTCAGTGTATTTTAGTCCATGAATTGGGCGAGTTGGCCATCGCTAAACTCAGTGCTAATAGGCATGATCATCTTAGCACCGACTTTTAAGCCAAATTTTACGCCAGATGTAATGCCAGAATTAGCGCCATGGTTAGTGCTGAAAAATCAGTGTCCCCATTAGCACCAAAAAATAGCACTGAAAATAGCACCTTTGTTAACGCCTAAAATAGCATCAAGAAATAATGTCAGAAATAGTGCCTAAATTAGTGCCCAATTAGGCTTTCGGTTTTGCTTCTAGGTTTGCTTCCGGTTTTGCTTCTGGTTTTACTTCTAGTTTTGCTTCCAATTTTGTCTCCAGTTTTGCTTCTAGGTTTGCTTCAAGTTTTGCTTCTGGTTTTGCTTCAAGGTTTGCTTCCCCTTTTTCTTCCAAGTTTTCTTCCAATTGTGCTTCCAATTTTTCTTCCATGTTTGCTTCCGGTTTTGCTTCCAAGATTGCTTCTAATTTGGCTTCCATTGTTGCTTCATTTTTTTCTTCTAAAAATGCCTCCTGTTTTGCTTCCTTTTTTCTACTAAAAATGCTTCTTGTTTTGCTTCTTTTTTTACTTCTAAAAATGCTTCTTGTTTTGCTTCTAAAAATGCTTCTTGTTTTGCTTCCATTTATTAATTTAATATGTTTTATTTCAATTTAATTAATTAAATATATCGTGCCTCTTAGATAACTCTTATGATTATAGAGTAAGTAATTTAATTATTTCACTCATATGATTAAATAACAATATAATTATCGTAACATAATCATCATCTATAATTAAAACAAGTGAGTCAAATATCTATAATTTAATTAAATTTGACAGCATCCATCCTAAGCAGTAAATTAAAATTGTCATACTTAATAAATATCCATCTAAAAATCATCGACCACTTTTAATATATATAAATTGACAAGTCAATACTAATAAGATCATCATCATATATAACTAAAACAAGTGAAATTCAATAATGCTAGTACATCAAAAACATGTCAAAATGATACATGTCCAATAGTCGACAAGTGAAAATGACACATGTACAAATGATATAAATAAAACTGATAAATTATGTAACTCAAATTGATACAAGTCAAGATGATACATGTCCAAATGACATAGTGAAAATGATACATGTCAATATGATACAACTCAACAATATAGTATTGTATGCTATGAAAATGATACATATGATAGTAACCATGAAAAGAGTCATCATAACGATATATCAACAATGATCCATGTTGTAGTCTATATGATCATGAATGTCACTGGTTACTATCACCAATTGTCTCATCATCACCATAGTGATCGTCATCATCATCATCATCATCATTGTCGTTGTTGTCATCGACCTCGATGTCTTCCATATTTGTGTCATCATCATCCTCTACCATGTGATCTATACCAGCATAACCAATATTTTTTGGAGCTATATCATGTTGAGGATCATCTTGATCTTTTAGAAGACCCGTGTTATGCAAAAAAAAACATTTAAAATGAAAAGTTTTTATTTATTTCATGAAATAATTTTTTTTTTTGTTATATATCTAATATTACAACATATGAGATGAAACCATAATCATATTACATCATATCAAAGTGCACATACCTTAATAAAATTTCAAAAAATTTATAGTTAATATTGGTGAGTCAAGAGAAATTTCAACTTTAAAAAACAAAGCCAATTAGGCTAGCAGACTTGTGGATTAGGCTAGCATTTGGTGGAAGGGGAAGAAAGATGACTGGAACTCTGGAGGCCCACCATAATGAATTTCAATAATACTCAACCATGAGAGCAGAAGAGAGAGTTGATATCATGTATCAAAACACTAAGCACACATTCTTCAAGCCAGTGGAGAAGGAGATAATTACTTTGCTTCATTTTCATTTGCATAACCATATGACAGTGTGGGAACCAAGAAGACCAAGGATGTCCAGTTTTATGTGGAGGTAATGGATGTGGTCGAAACTTTAGGAGGGGAAAGAAGTTCAATGTATGATCCTAATGAAATTGAGGAATAACAACAAGAGAGGGACAATATACCTAGAATCAATATAGAGTTTCAAGGATTTGTTAAGTGAGTAAGAGAGCTATGGGAGTAGCCTCATCTAAAATATTTTGAACTAGAGTTTGATATACCATTTAGAGAGCTTGGTTTTCATGGAGTTCATTTCAAAGCCTCTACTTTTATTGTTCCTACAGTAAACTGTTTGGTAGAGTTGGTGGAATTACCTTTATTAGTAATCCCTATTAGTGAGATTGAGATTGTTAACCTTGAGAGAGTAAGACTTGGGAAAAAGGAATTTGATATGGCTATTGTTTTCAAATAATTCAAGGGATATGTACTCCACATTGACACCATTCCTTAATATTTACTTGATGGCATCAAGGAATGGTTGAACTCCATGGACATAAAGTATTATGAAAGGAAAATGAAGTTGAACTGGCGGCCAATTTTGAAGAGTATTACTGATGATCCAGATAAATTTATTGAAGATGGTGGTTGGGAATTTTTGAATATGGAAGCTAGTGATTATGATTATGATAATTCAGAAGAGTCAGATCAAGGATATGAACCCTCTGATGTAGAAGAGGAATTAGAATCAGATTTCATGTAGCCACCATCAAGAGTGTTACAAGCCAACAAGATGGAGGGAATTCTTATAAAAGGATAATTTTCAATGTTGCATGTACTGGATTTAATGACAACTACAATGGAAACATTGAAATTCCCTAGCAGTATTTATGTTAAGGAAATTTCCTTTAGATGCAAGGATTCAAAGAACATCAACCATGTGGTACAAATGATTAAATCCTAGAGATGATTTATAGCAATTAAAGATTCTGAAAAGGTAGAGAGAGCTACACTGGTGACTCAGGAGAAACTTCAGCTTTTGAAAACAAAGCCAACTAGGCTAGTAGACGTGTGGATTAGGCCAGCATTTGGTGGAAGAGGGAAAAATATGACTGGAACTCTGGAGGCCCACCATAATGGATTTTGGTATTCAACCATAAGAGAAAAAGAGAGAGCTTATATCATGTGTATCAAAAGACTAAGCATGCATTCTTCCAGCCAATAGAGAAGGAGATGATTACTTTGCTTCATTTTCATTTGCATAGCCATATCATGGCATGGGAACCAAGAAGACCAAGGATGTCTAGTTTTATGTGGAGGTAATGGATGTGGTCCAAACTTTAGGAGGGGAGATCTTGATTTCTTCCAAGAGGCATAAAGTTAGATGAATTAAGTTCACCTACATGTCTACCAAAGTTTACTTCCAATTTTTATGACTATTTTTCTTGACTGTCAGAGTTTACTTACAAATTTGAAATTTATTTCTGGTCATTTTGATGAGGATATATTCAGAAAATGTGTAAGAAACTTTTTTTTATATCACAACCATAGTAATGATACTTAGACTCACCTCAAACTTGGCTAGGGTGACTCGACGCAAACTCAGCAAAATGAAAAACCCTAGAAATTTAAAGATTTTTAAGGATTTAAAACTTGTTTCATGTACCCTTTATTAAATAGACCTTAAATACACAATAATATCATTAAATAGAAGAAAATTTGATCACATACACAAGTATACATTGATCACTTAAGTATAAACGCAAATTTTAGCTGAAGGAAATACACATACACAAGTATACTACTATTATGCCCTTAATATATTTTTACCTGGCTGCAATGTCATTTGAGTAGTCTTAGTCTTATGCTCTAAATTAATCAAAGAAATGTGGAAGTGTTAAGCTCCAAATGCCAATACTAAGTATATCTATAACTATAAATTGTCTCTATCACATTCACAATAGAAAGGAACTTGTTGGAAGTAGTATTCTCTAAATTTCCAATACTTAGTGAATCTAGATCCATAGTTACTAATGTCCAAACAAAACTTGTCCCACTAGCCATAGGGAAATGGAAAAATTTAATGGGTAATAATCAATAGGCTACATAGGAGGCTATCATACTATCAGCTGATTACCTAAGCTTTCCCCCATGCCCATTTCCCTATGGCTACTGGGACAAGTTTTGTTTAGACACTACTAATTATGGATCTAGATTCACTAAGTATTGGAAATTGAGAGCATACTACTTCCAACAAGTTCCTTTCCATTTTGACACACTATTATTGTGATAGAGACAATTTATAGATATAAATATTAAACAATGTTGCAGCCTGCAATAAGCTAATAACACATAAAAAAATTAACATTTAAAGTTTAAACTTTATAATTAAATTATTAAACTAAAAAACTGGGTTAGCTTTTAGCTATCTTTTTTGGATAACTCTACTAGGTGTTGAGGAAATTCCATTTATCTTTTGAATGATAAGAAATTAGAGTTTCAAGGATTTTTCAAGTGAGTAAGAGAGCTATAGGAGAAGCCTCATCTAAAATATTTTGAACTAGAGTTTGATATACCATTTAGAGAGCTTGGTTTTCATGGATATAAATTATTATGAAAGAATAATGAACTTGAACTGGCAGCCAATTTTGAAGACTATTACTTTTAAACTAATTAATATCATTTACTTTTCCCAAGGAAATAAAAAATATATATCATTTAACATATTAAAATATTAAATATACTTACAAATTATTGAAGAATTAGCTCTTTTTGTCGACGCTAGACATATGTTCGGCATTCATGTTGATTGTTGGCAATTTTCTATGTAATGAAGTTTTTTCTTGCATTTCCTTCGATGCTTCTTGGTTTGTGGGAGTAAGGAGAGTGCTGGGATGGCGATCTAAAGTATTTTGGTGGCTAACATACTAGAGAAGAAATGGAGGCCAAATTCACTTTGAAAGCAAGGAGGAAATTGGATCCTTTTGATGGAAAAGTGACGGTGAAGAGACTGCATGGCTTGTTCCTGTACAAGGATGTGAAGGTGGTGGAATCTTTACAAATCATTTGGGTAATGGCTTCAAAGATTTGAATCATAGATATCAGACTAATATGGATATATACTCTCTGATCATGGTGTGGGGACTAGACTTAGGAGAGTCAGTGGAGGTTGTAAGGAAAGTGATGAAAGCGTTGGTGCATAGGGATTTCTTAGTGAACATGGAGAGTATCCCGAAACAGGCTATACTAGGACAAGGATTTAATGATAGTGAAGGCATGGAAGGTGTGTACCCAGAAGTAGTAGAGATAAATCACGCTTTCATTGGGTGGCTAGAAGGAAGAACCAAAGTCGTGTGGAGAGAGGGTGTGAAACAGGGGTGGCAAGCTTTGAAACTGTGTGTCGAATTAATGGAGAGTGAGGAGATAATAGCGGGACTCAAAGCCATCGCCAGAGAGGAGTTGTGTGAGAAGAAGAGTTTGCGTCTAAGAAAGAAGGTGAAGCCACTTTCCCATTGCATCTAGGAAGCGCTTCTTGAACTTTTGCGTAAACTAGTTTACTATGTTTAAGCTAGATATTGATGTATAAGTTTAAGGGTTAAGCCCTATTTTTGGTTTCGATACTGTAAATAGTTGGTGTTTGGGTAGTAGTTAGTTGGATAGTTTTTAGGTGGTTATGGTAGGTTTTTTTGATCCATAGGTTTTTATTATGTTTTAATAGACATGATGTGATGGTGCTGAAGAAATTTTTATTTAAAGCTTTGTATATTTTGAAATAAAAATATTATCACCAATCGAAGAAAAATTAAATTAAATATCGTTTAATAAATTTGATATAATCCTATGAGAAAATTCAAATACCTGTGTACTCTCCTCACTGGGCTTCCTTAGTGCATCTTGGCTTTGTGATCTCTTTGTGCACCCTGCTCTCTTTGCGCGGCATTTTTCCCTTTTATTTCATCTGATTTCTTCCTTCACATGGGAAATTTTTAAGATTTTGATTTTGATTTCTTCGTTCGCATGACATTTTTTCCCTTTTTTGTCGTCTAATTTCTTCCTTAACACCAACTTGAGCGCCAAATTTTGGCCATTAATGTAATCAGTTTGGGGTGCCTAAGATGGCGCCAAGTGCGCCTAATTGAGTGGCTATCATTGTACGTTTTTCCTAGTCTAGCCTTGTGACTCAAAGTTCTCATCCTGAATCCGATTACACTAACCAAACAATGGAAATATTTCTCGACATTACTAGCATGAATGTTAATTCTTTATTTTATCTCCAGTAGTTATTTTGATAATTCATATAAAATCAATTATATTATTTTGCAATGAAAAAAATCAGCATGAACTATAAAATGTGGATAAGGATACAATGTTCTTTCGCCATTTACTCACAAAAAAATGCCAAACATAGTTATATGAAATGGATGTGAAGTGTGTGTAAATTTATATGAATGCTTACTATGATACCAAAATGTTTAACCTATTCTAATCAACTAAAATGCAATGGAAAATATAATGAAACACCTCAAGATTAGCCTAAGGAATTTGAAAATGCAAAGAGGAAAATGTTAAATGATGACAATGGATATACCTTCCTTCTTGCAGCTGAAACTCCTTGGTTGGCCCTTGATTTGGATTGATTTGTATGCTCATTGATGGCTCTTGAAATGACTAAATGAAGGATTTGAATATGTGTTTGAATGTACATGCAAATGGATGAAATTGAAGGTTAGATGAGTATAGAAAATGGCAGTATTTAGTTGCAAAATGGCTAAGTGTCATTAATGCCCTTGAGGAGGGGGTATTTATAGATGAATTTGAATTCTCTAGAGAATTCAACAGTTGAGATTCATCCAACAAGGTCAAGATGAAGGGCTATGGTGGGTTGAGGATTCACAAGCCCTCACATCTTGACATATGGATGGTGAAGTGACTAAAAGGAGAAGAGGTGTAAGTGAGGTGGCCAAAATGTACATGAGGTGGAGAAAAGACAAGTACCTTCCAAGTACTTTGATGTGACCTTTCAATGATCACATGGGGAGAAGGAAAGCTTTGGGAGAATAAAAGTGAATTAAAAATTCACAATGATTGGAAGAATCTAGTGGATAAAACAAGGTTCCCAAAAGGTGGGAATTTGTTATATGTGACTTGATGTGACAAGTCAAAGGTTCTAAAAGATGCATGGGAAAATGGGATTCTAGGAATAATAAAAG
The DNA here is from genome assembly GCA_007258455.2 of Sequoia sempervirens. NCBI lineage: Eukaryota > Viridiplantae > Streptophyta > Pinopsida > Cupressales > Cupressaceae > Sequoia > Sequoia sempervirens. The sequence goes on from VDFB02353493.1 coordinate 106,495,079, forward strand.
TGAATTAAATATTCACATGGGGAAGAGAGGAGCCTAGGGTGAATAAAAAGGAATTAAAAATTCCTTGGGGGGTGGGGAGAGTTGACCAAGGTACTAATTAGGTTTGACTAATCAGTAATTAGAGGATAATTAGGGGTTAATGAGGATTAGAAACCAACTTGCAAAAGTTGGAGGATGTGACACATCTAATCAAGGATTAGGCATGTGCACATTCTTAATGAAAGATTAAAGAGATGGATTAGGATTAGATGAAAATGACATGTAAGGAATTAAATAAATGTAATATTTATTTAATTCATTTGATGAAAAGAGGATTAAGGAGGGTAAGGTATTTAATTATTAATTAAATACCTTAGGGATTTGATAGAATTAAGGATATTAATTAAATAATAGTAATATTACTTAATTAACTCAGATAAGAGGATGTTTAGATGAAAAGTGATAAATTTGGATAAATTAAGTGTCCAAATTTGGATGTCTACATTTTTCCCCTCTTTGAGATGGTGTTACGAAGTAGCATCATTTCAAAGAATATTAAAATATAGAACCCATAAGGAGATGGTTAGATTGGAAAAGATGCCTCAGTCATTGAAAGGAGTGACTAGGAAGGAAAAAAGAAAATGGGGGTGAAGATGAAGATTAGGGATAAGGATGCCCCCTCGAGAGGACATGCGGGTTCAAGAGAACACAGATGTGCTCTTGAAATGGATGAGATGAAGATGATGTTTCCCCAGTCAAGGTACAAGCCAAAAGGGGTTGAGGATGGATAGAATGTTGTCAATGAGGATAGTGAAGGATACATCCCAATGAGTGGTATTGATGAGGGAATGATACATCCCAAAACACCACTAAAGGATAGGGAAGAGTACCTCCTGATAATGATGATGAATGTGTTGTTGACGAGGGAAGGATACATCCCAAGCAACACCGAAGGGATATGGAAGAATAAAATGGGATGATGATGATGATGATGATGAGGATGAGGATGATTGGATCCAGGCTTGTAACAAGACTGAGAACAAGACCAAGGATATGATTAGATGATTCAGGCTAAATGGAATGGATGGGGATTGGATAGAGATGTGAGATAAGGATGAAAGATGAATGGATGGGGGGATACATGCAAGACGATAGAATGGAAAATGAAATGCAATCCTAATACAATTTTCCATCTTTGAAAAACTAATTTTTGCTATAGCATAAGACACCAAGTGCCAGGGTATGTGGAACCAAGGCATAATAGTGTCTAGTGCATGAAATAAACACAATAGACAAGAAGGCTATCCCAACACCCCAAAGTCACAAACACCTTGGTCGGGCCAGGTATTGAGATAACTACAAGCACAAAAGGATGCCCTAGCATAACACAAGACCACAAGAATCTTGGTGGGTACTATGTGGGACAACCAAAAAGACACAATCAGACAAAAGATCAAGATATGCCCCTATGTGGACCAACCAAAACACACCATAATATGATGGATCGTGGTGGCCTTGACAAGTGATGATAGGGAGCTCAAATGATAAACAAAAGCCAAACGTATCAACATATCGCAATCGAGTTCAAACATCCTTTGCCATAGGATTGAAAGGGATGGATGGGGTTGATGAGGTCTGTTAGGAAGGATGCATCCTATTGAGACCAAAGATGATGGATACTAAACTAAATGATCGATATGACGTAGGATATTCGGGACCGATTGAATCTGCTGATACGAGTGGATCTTGTTTGTTAAGAACCAGCTAGATAAGGGCATAGCTTGATGACACGACAGAAGACATAAGACTGACATACCCTAAAGACCTATGGGCTCGAGGTTCGATCAAAGATTAGCCTTGCCTAAGTGAAAGCACAGAGCCCTCGTAGTTCAGTAAAAGGTAGACGACTGACCATGGGTAAAAGTAGAAAGAGGATGATGAAGACTAATGGTGGATGACAAGGACTGGAGAGACAAAAGCAAAGATTGATGATAGATGATAAAGGAGTGGATGGATAGAGCAAAAAGACTGATGCTAGATGATAGAGGAGCCAAGTGGACAATGAAGATCGATGATGGAATGATAGACGATAGATGATAGAGGAGCCTCGAGGGCGGATCAAGTGATTGACCTTGCCTACATGAAAGCGTAGGGGAAACGTAGTTCGACCAACGACCAATGAAAAATGATGGATAAAGGATCATAAGATGATAGGATAAGATAACCCTAGATAAGGGGACAAAATGGCTGGATCGACATCATGGGACAAGATAGACCTGTTGGATATGATCGGAGGATGGTGACTACACAAAGCTCAGGGATGGGATAGTTATCCAAAAAGATGAATTGGGAGGATGATAAGATGGGATTGATTCTACACCAAGTTTTGGGGTTTAAACAACGTAAGGTGCTAACAATCAGATTTTTCCAGATTTGGCAATTTTCAAAAATTGTCAAATTTTTCCATTTTAGGAAACCTCACAAACGTACTTTTGAGAGTTCAATTTTTTCCCAAAAAAATACCCAAAACAAAGATAGGATGAATTTTCAACTAATATCCCAAATTTGAGACATGCATTTCGAGTTATGGACAAAAATGATTTTTCAAAATGCTGGAAAAAAACACTAAATTGCAATTTTGAGGGTCAAGATGAAAGTTTTAGGCCTCGAAAATGTGGAAAAATGGGGTCTGAGGGACTTTTAGACCATCGGGAATCGACATGCCATCTCATAACGCAACCACTCATAAAATTTTAGCTCAAATGGACACCCAAGTCAAAAGTTATGGCCTCTGGAAGTTTCGGCACAAAAATCAAAATTCTCAAAATGAAGTCTAGGTGATTGGGATGGATGATTTGATGCTAGATATGGATTTAATGATGTTCTAAGTGGCACTTATGTGATTTTGGTGATGGAACGATGATTTTTAGAAAAGTGTTGATGATGGGCAAACGCATGTTCAGAATAGATGAATGACTCTCAGAATGAGTAGAGGAAGATTCAAAATAGATGAATGAGTATTAAGAATGAGGGAAAAAGTGCTCAGAATTAGGATGGAATTGAAGTCTAGAATGATTGGAGGATGTGATGGGATGAAAAAATGGATAGAGATAGAGGGAGGGGGGATGGGAGAGAGATTTTAGTGGGGTGGGGAAAATAGGGCGCGATGCCGCACAGAGGGGCGGATACACCCCTGGTTGGGGCGGACACACCCTAGGAGCTGGGGCGGACACGCCCCGGGCTGGGGCGGAGCCACCCCGAGCTGTCGCGAACATGCCCCGGGTAGGGGTTGAGTCACCTTGGGAGTTGGGGCAGAAATGCCCTGGGCCGGGGCGGAGCCACCTCGAGCTCGGGCGGACACGCCCCAGGTAGGGGTGGAGTTGCCCCGAGAGCTGGGGCGGACACGCCTCAAGCCAGGGCGGAGCCGCCCCGGGAGTTGGGACGGACATGCCCCGGAAGGGGGCAGAGCCACCCCGGGAGTTGGGGTGGACATGCCCTGGGAGGGGGCAGAGCTGCCCCAAGATGGGGCGGACATGCCCCAGGTAGGGGAAGAGTTTCCTTGAGAGTTGGGGCGGAGTCGCCCCGGCAAGGGGGCAAACACACCCCGGGTAAAAGGGAGATGAAAGGGATGCTAGTATAAATGGATACGAGGATAAGGATGGGGAGATGGAAGGGATGTTGGGATAGATGGATAGGAAGATAAGGATGGGGAGATGGAAGGGATGTTGTGATAGATGGATAGGGAGATGAAGGGATGTTAGGATAGATAGATAGGGAAATGAAGGGATGTTAGGATAGATGGATACAAAGATAAGGATGGGGAGATGGAAGGGATGTTGTGATAGATGGATAGGGAGATGAAGGGATGTTATGATGTCTCCAAGGACTATGTCACGAAGGAAGAAAATTCCCCCACTCTAGATATGTCATATAGGATGAGACATGAGGAATGGAAGATGAGTGAATGGGAAAAGGAGATAACTAGAGGAGGATAGGATGGGTGACCAAGGAATACAACAGAGCATGGATGAAGGGAATGTATACCAAGATGTGGTGAAAGCATGTATAGATAGGTGCCCCTGTTTTTATCAAAATCACAAGAAGGATGGAGGGATGGGAGATAAATGGTATATGATGGTAGGATGCGGAAGATAGGTGGGATGGAGGGGATTATAGGTGCATAGCTAGAAGCATAACGGATGGAGGGAATACATATCAGGAAGTTGCCCCCAAGTACAGATGGGGATTTATGCATGATGCCTATTTGCCAGGTTTTCATCATGGTACTTATCCAAGGTGCTTGTTTGCCAAGTTTTCACCATTGGATGAATTATTTCTCTTTACTATTTTATTTTTTGGATTTTTTTGGATTTTTTTGACTTTTTGTATTTTTGGATAGTAGGGGGATGAAAATGGATAAGGATAGGGATGTGGATAAGGGGATTTAGAAGACATGCGATAAGGATATGGATGAAGGACTCAAGCATCAAGTTCCATATGAGGTATTAAGAGCCCATGTTTGAAGCGACTGTTGGATGTTAGTACAACCTTATTAGGATAAATGGATTATGCAAGAGGATGAATTAGAGGGATTTGAGAGGGGAGATACATGGGATAATGGATGGGTTGTTGCAAAGGGTATGGATGGAATGATGGGGTGGATATGTGATGGGGATATGTGTTCAAGACCAACATTGGCACATGTGGTGGTGGATGTGAAAAGATAAGAGGATTAATGGATGGAGAATGTGGTGATAATGGAGGAGATGGGGTGGTGAACTTTGGAACATAAGGACCCAAAACAGACTTAGGAGATGAAAGGGGTGTATGACTAGCTTTTGGATTAGCAACTTTGGATGTTCTTATAGATTTTTCATTTGATTGCATTGCATATTTTTTCTTTGGGATCCACATGGTTTTGATTTTTCCTTTGGGGGGCCTTTGTGGCCTATGGATTTGATTTAGATTTAGATTTTTCTTCTCTTCACCATGTCTTTTGGAGAGGACATGGGGAACCTTAGATTCATGTGGATGCTTGGATTTATGCATTTTTTCTTTAACAGCTAAAGTGTTTTTAGTAGCAATGGGATGGGTGTGAGGAGATGGATGATGTGGAGTGATGGAGATAGAATTATGAGGATTACGTGTAGATGGAGAATGTGTAGGTATGTGCCTTTGTTGATCCTGATTAGGGGACATGTGAGTGGGATGTTTATGATGGATGAAAGGATGGATATGACGAGATGGAGGAGGTGATTTCGGGATGTAAAGGCCCAAAATGGACTTAGGACCTGGAGAATACATGGAACAGGTAGATGTAGGATGGGAGATGGTAGATGGAGGGATGTAAGGACCCAAAATGGATGGAGAAGATGAAGGAGGAATATGGACAGTTGTTTTGAGGCGATACGATAGAGGAGGAGGGATAGTAGCATATGGTTTGGTGGAATGATGGGAAGAGCTCACATTTCTTTTGGAAAAGGCTCGTTGAGGACGTCTAGAGGTTGTACCAACATATTTAGATTGTGAGTCTTGGGAAATAGGTCCAATTCCTTGCATGCAGACCTGTTCTTTGACTTGGATGGCTCCAAAATACCTTGCTCATGAAGGCCTAGACCTTTTCCTTCATAGTTCATTTTCTTGAGCATGCGATCCATGATAGGATTTGTGTTATTTTGAAAACATGATGCAAGTCCATCATTAGGTGGAGGATGATGGGTGGTAAATACACTATGTTTTTCTTCTGTAAGGAGGCCACCATGGAAGAATGTGAGATACCAAGGGGATATGCAAGCGGTATAGGGATAGCAGTTTTAGGCGATGATGGGGGATCATGAGAGGGAGATGATGGGATAGCAACATTTGGATGGGTGGTATTAGGAGAGGGATCAGGGGATATGATAGGATCTAAACTTGTGGTAGTGGGCTCATTTGATGCAGATGGAGTGGTGGAATCTTGAATGACAAGGGGATCATGGGATGGAATGGATGGGGGACTGTGATCTTGAGGTGGACTAGATGGGATGGTAGGATCTTGATCTAGAGAAGGGGATATGTTGGCATGCTTTGGATTAGACTCTTGGCATGACTCATCTTGTGTGAATGGCAGGATGACAGAGTGTTCTTTGAGTTGGGGAGATGGAAGGATGGAGGATTCAATGCAGTCATCGGAATGGATTTTAGTGGATTGGATTTGGGCGTTGTCGATGGGCTTGACGACTCTTGGAGTAGGAGGTGTGTGTTCAATGGATTTAGTAGATGTGATGGTAAGGGATGGGGACTCAGTGGATTCAGAGGATGTGATGGTAGGAGATGGGGGTTCAATGGATTCAGAGGATATGATGATTGGAGATGGGGGCTCAGTGGATTTAGAGGATGTGATGGTTTCGATGGTTTGAGTGGTGCTAGGGGTGGTACCATCAATGACAGGTGTTGGGTGGAGAAGGGTATCGTCACTAATGACCATGGATGATGGGTTGGAATGACATGATTCCATAACTTCAAGGTATAGAGTGGGGGATATCTTCTTTGTTATAAGTCCTTGGAGAACTTTTGAAATGAGAGACTTGCATACTCTAGGCTGAGATGGTGTGATAGGCATGGATGAGGGATTAGGGATTGGTAGGTGATTAGGGCTAGGGTTTGGTGGACTACGATTAGATGGGGGAATGGGATTAGATGTAAGACTAGGAATAGATGGGGGATTAAGATTAGATGAATGGTTAAGATAGGGGTATTGGAATGGTGAGTTAGGACATGAGGATGCAGGTGGTGTATTGTAATAAGGGTATTGGGATGGTGAATTCAAATGGGAAGATTGAGGTGGTGGATAGGGAAATGTGGATGTCGGATTAGAGTTAGGAGAGGTGGATGTTATATTAGGATAGGTTGGTGTGGATGTTGGATTAGGATAGGAAGGTGTGAATGTAGGATGAGGGTGAGTAGATTGGTATGGAAGATTAGGGTAGCAGGTATATGCTGGTGAAGGATTGAGATAGGATGATGTGGATGGGGGATTAAGATAGGGATGTTGTGATGGCAGACTAGGATAAGAGGATGATGTAGATGAAGGATATGATGGATATGATGGATATCCCTTGTCAAAGGTAGCATAAGCAACATGATTAGGCATGGATGAAGACATAATGGGATAACTAGAAGGGGTGATTGAATTTTGGAAAGTGGGTGGAGAAAGCTTACTAGCAATGATAGTGTCAAGGGGATCTATATCACATTCATCTTGATCGACAAGACTTTCATTATTGTTGTCAATGTAATTAGGTTTCCCTTTACTACTATTGATGGAGGATAATGATTCATGATGGTGAAAGGATAAAGAGGATGGATAAAAGATTTGGGATGGGAACAGATTAAAGCTCAAATCGAGATTTGGGTCAAGCTCAGATCAGGATTGGAATAAAGCTCAGATTAGGATGATTGGATGGGATTGATTCTGATAACCGACACCGAATCTGCTTCAAGATAGAAGTAGATTGATTGGGTCGAAGGTGATGTGGTTGGATTGGATTGGATTTTGATAAGGTTGATTGATGATTGATCAGATCAATTGATGGATCAGATAGGATGATGAGAGGGATTGAAAAACCTTGTTCAAAGATTACCCTAGGTGATGTAGGATATTGATTGATCGAATTAAAGGATGAGTGAATGATTGCGGCACCGAATCCAATTTGAGATTGAAAAAGGATTGATTGGGCCAACGATGATGATTGACCTAGGATGGATGACAATCCTAAGCAAATGTTGATGGTGATGATTAGATCAAATACTTAGGTCAATTTGGATAATAACCCAAGACAAAGTTCAGGGGATTTGGATGGGGAAAATGATGATTTGATTGGAGAAATGGATGAACAAATACTCAAAATGAGTAAAGGATTGATTGGCATGGATGAACGATTACTCGGAATGAGGAAATGACAGCTAAGAATAGATGAATGATTATTAGAACAAGAAGATGAAAACTCAGAATGAATGATAGATTACTCGGAACGAGTAGATGAAAGCTCAAAATGAATGATAGATTACTTGGAATGAGTAGATGATTGATTGGGATTGTAGCATGAGAGTTCAAAATGATTGAAGGTGGTGTAAAATGGATGAACGTTCACTTGGAATGAGTAAATGGATGATTAGAATGGATAAACAAGGGTTTGAGATGATAGATGAAGGTGTGAAATGGATGAATGTTTACTCGAAATGAGTAAACGGATGATCGGAATGACTGAACGAGAGTTTGGAATGATGAAAGGAGGTGCGAAACGGATGAGGGTTTACTCAGAACGAGTAAACAGATGATCAAAATGATAGAACGAGAGTTTAGAATGATGAAAGGATGTGTGAAATGGATGAATGTTTACTTGGAATGAGTAAACAAATTATCATAATGATAGAACAAGATTTCAGAATGATGAAAGGATGTGTGAAATGGATGAACGTTTGCTCAGAATGAGTAAACAAATGATCGAAATGATAGAACGAGAGTTCAAAATGATGAAATGATGTGTGAAATGGATGAACGTTTACTCGGAACGAGTAAAAAAATGATCGAAATGATAGAACAAGAGTTCAGAATGATGAAAGGATGTGTGAAATGGATGAATGTTTACTCAGAATGAGTAAATGGGTGATCAGAATGATAGAACAAGAGTTTAGAATGATGAAAGGATGTGTGAAATGGATGAATGTTTACTCGGAACGAGTAAATGGATGATTGGAATGATAGAACAAGAGTTTGAAATGATGAAAGGATGTGTCAAATGGATGATTGGAATGATAGAAAAAGAGTTCAGAATGATGAAAGGATGTGTGAAATGGATAATGTTTACTCGAAACGAGTAAACAGATGATTGAAATGATAGAACAAGAGTTCAAAATGATGAAAGGAGGTGTGAAATGGATGAATGTTTACTCAGAATGAGTAAACAAATGATTGGAATGATAGAACGAGAGTTCAAAATGATGAAAGGATGTGTGAAATGGATGAATGTTTACTCAAAATGAGTAAACAAATGATTGAAATGATAGAATGAGAGTTCAGAATGATGAAAGGAGGTGTGAAACAGATGAATGTTTACTTAGAATGAGTAAACGGATGATTGGAATGATAGAATGAGAGTTTGAGATGATAGATGAAGGTTTGAAATATATGAGTGTTTACTTGGAATGGGGAAACGGATGATTAAAAAGGGAGAACAACTATTCAGAATGGATGAATGAAAGGTTGAAATGACTAAAGCTCAAATTAGGGTTTTGTTTAAGCTCAGATTGGGATTAGATTAAAGCTCAAATTAGGATTGGGTTGAAGATTAGAATGATTGGAGGATGTGATAGGATTGATTATGATGATCAGATTTGATTATCAAAAGATGATTGCGACACCAAAGAAGTTTAGGTGATCTAGATGATGATTTGATTGGAGGAATGGATGATAAAAATGGATGAATGAATACTCAAAATGAGTAAATGATTGATTGGAAAGGATAAACAACTCTTAGAATGAGGAGATGAATGCTTGGAGTGGATGAAATATTACTTGAAATGAGTGAGAGGAAGATTTGAAAGGGATGAAAGACTACTTAGTCAAATGAATGTTGGAATGGCTAAGTGAAGGTTTGGAATGGTAAAAATGGGGTTTAAAATAATCAAATGGAGGTTTTCAGAGGTTTAGAATGATAAAACAGAGGCTTGGGATGATGATATAATGGTTGGGAATGATTAAATGATGGTTTAGAGAATAAATGGATCCAAATGGGCCAATTTTGGGTGTCCAGGAGGGAAAATTCGCCCCTCTCCAGTAAATCAAGGGCGTAATCACCTCACTGTAGAAAATCAGGGGTGCAGTCACCTCACTCCAGAAAATCAGGGGTGTAATCACCTCACTATGAAAAATCAAGGGCATAATCACCTCACTGCGGAAAATTAGGGGCGTAGTCACCTCACTACTAAAAATCAGGGGTGTAATCGCCTCACTCTAGAAAATCAGGGGCGCAGTTGCCTCACTACAGAAAATCAAGGGCGTAGTCACCCCACTGTAGAAAATTAGGGGTGTAATCGCCCCACTACAAAAAATCAGGGACTTGGTTTGATGAAAATGACTATGGCAAGGACTTTAAAATGACAATGATAAGGCCAATTTGTCAAAAATTTCACTGGTTTTTCACAAGAAAACACTCTCAAGAAAACACAATCCTATGATTAGTGTTAAGGGTATGGCCAAAGAGGTCTTAATCTAGGATGCACAAGATGTCTAGGGAGTCCTTGATATACTCTCGGTACGTGAGGCACAATTGTGAACACCAACCCGTCACAAGCGTGAGTCGGGAACCCCAACGAGATACTGAAGGGCTCAAACCAACTCTTCACGTCTATCTAGGTATCACCCTAGCTTTGACACTCCACCAATTATGACGCGACTCGATTGGGGTACAACTTTCGCTCTCCCCCCTTTATATACCCCGGTGGTACGCGTGATTGGAATCGTCCCTTGGGGTGATGAAATCTCCAAGCAGGTCCCACTATAAAGAAAGCACTAACCATCTCCAACTACTCCCCAGGCTCACACAAAGTGCAAGGGGAAATCGAAAATGAGCTAATGCTCTCTTTGGGTAACACAAAAAGATAAGCACAAGAAGCAATGAATATTAATCCCGCTAATTAAACTATGTTCTTAGATTAATACAAATAGCAAGGATAGTTTAAAAATTTTGAGCAAATGGATAGCCCTACAAGCAAATGTTAGATTTATTTTTTATCTTGCTTTCTTCATCAACTTCACAAGAATATGTTGCAAAAAGTTAGCAAAAAACACCTGTATCCTTGCAAGAATAGTGTTAGGGAGAAAATAGAAAAAAATCGAAGCCAAAATAACAATTTTACCTTCCAAAATGCATTGCTTTTCAGTGACCAGGGGCACAATCTCCCTTCTATAGCAAATCAGGGGTGCAGTCGCCTCACTATAGTAAATTAGGGGCGCAGTCGCCTCACTACGGTAAATCAGGGGCGTAATCACCTCACTGTGGTAAATCAGGGGCATAATCGCCTCACTGCAGAAAAGTGTTAGCACATAAAATAATTTTCAGCCAAGGGGGGCGTAGTCACCTCACTGCAGAAAAGGTGTTAGCACATAAAATAATTTTCAGCCAAGGGGGCATAGTCGCCTCACTACAGAAAAGGTGTTAGCATAGAAAATAATTGTCAGCCAAGGGGGGCATAGTCGCCCCACTGTAGAAAAGGTGTTAGCATAGAAAATAATTTTCAGCCAAGGGGGGCGTAGTCGCCTCACTGCAGAAAAGTGTTAGCACAGAAAGTAATTTTCAGCCCAAGGGGGCATAGTTGCCTCACTACAGAAAAGGTTTTAGCACAGAAAATAATTTTCAGCCAAGGGGGGCGTAGTCACCTCACTGCAAAAAATCATGGGTGTAATCGCCTCACTACAGTAAATCAAGGGCGTAATCACCTCACTAGAGTAAATCAGGGCCGTATTTTCCCCACTGTGGAAAATTAGGGGCATAGTCGCCCCACTGCAGAAAAATCAGGGGCACAGTCACCCCACTATGACGTATTCCTGCAAAAATCTCAACAACAACAAATATGAAATATAGGAACCCGTTTGTGGGTCCCACCGGGCGTGCCAAAAATGTCATACCAAAATGTTTAACCTATTCTAAGCAACTAAAATACAATGGAAAACATAATGAAACACCTCAAGATTAGCCTAAGGAATTTGAAAATGCAAAGAGGAAAATGTTAAATGATGACAATAGATATACCTTCCTTCTTGCAGCTGAAACTCCTTGGTTGGCCCTTGATTTGGATTGATTTGTATGCTCCTTGATGACTCTTGAAATGAATAAATGAAGGATTTGAATATGTGCTTGAATGTAGATGCAAATGGATGAAATTGAAGGTTAGATGAGTATAGAAAATGGCAGCATTTAGTTGCAAAATGGCTAAGTGTGGTTAATTCCCTTGAGGAGGGGGTATTTATAGATGAATTTGAATTCTCTAGAGAATTCAACGGTTGAGATTCATTCAACAAGGTCAAGATGAAGGGATATGGTGGGTTGAGGACTCATAAGCCCTCACATCTTGACATATGGATGGTGAAGTGGCTAAGAGGAAAAGAGTTGTAAGTGAGGTGGCCAAAAGGTACATGAGGTGGAGGAAGAACAAGTACCTTCCAAGTACTTTGATGTGACCTTTCAATGATCACATGGGGAGAGGGAAAGCTTTGGGAGAATAAAAGTGAATCAAAAATTCATAATAATTGGAAGAATCTAGTGGATAAAACAAGGTTCCCAAAAGGTGAGAATTTGTCACATGTGACTTGATGTGACAAGTCAAAGGTTCTAAAACATGCATGGGAAAAGGGGATTCTAGGAATAATAAAAGTGAATTAAAAATTCACATGGGGAAGAGAGGATCCTAGGGTGAATAAAAAGGAATTAAAAATTCCTTGGGGTGGGGAGAGTTGACCAAGGTACTAATTAGGTTTGACTAATCAGTAATTAGAGGATAACTAGGGGTTAATGAGGATTAGAAGCCAACTTACAAAAGTTGGAGGATGTGACACATCCTAATCAAGGATTAAGCATGTGCACATCCTTAATGAAGAGATTAAGAGATGGATTAGGATTAGATGAAAATGACATGTGAGGAATTAAATAAATGCAATATTTATTTAATTTATTTGATGAAAAGGGGATTAAGGAGGGCAAGGTATTTAATTATTAATTAAATACCTTAAGAATTTGACAGAATTAAGGATATTAGTTAAATAATAGTAATATTACTTAATTAACTCACATAAGAGGATGTTTAGATGAAAAGTGATAAATTTGGATAAATTAAGTGTCCAAATTTGGATGTCTACACTTACAAATAAAAGTAAATGAATGTAATTAAAGAGTTGTATAAAAGAAAAGAGATGCTTTCAATTGTAGTGTTCAAACAAGTGATTTACATTGTTTTACATGAAAGGAAAAGATATAGAGTGATTTACAAATTTTGAAAAGATATAGAATTGATGAGGGCACAGCCCGACACTCAGAAAATAACCCACAAACAAGAGAATAATTTTTTTATTCAAAAAATAGAGCTTCTTACATGCAGAGGATCTCAAATCCCCAAGTTCTACAATACATGCAAGTTACAGAAAGCTATAGAATCACCCTTTCGCAATATGCGAGCTTGTCCCCAAAAAGTTACCCAAAAATTAGAAACCCACCCATAAATAGAGCTACTCATTAGTTTGGAGCCAAAACAACATTCAAAATTGAGTTTAGGCAGTTTGGCACTAAAAAATTACAATTTGAAGTTCAAATTTCAAAAGAACATTTGCAATTGTATCTTCTAGAAAGTGCACCAACTTCCTGGGCCCATAACTTTTGATCCAACACTCTGATTTGCAAACCGTTTGAACCGTTGGAAAGATCTTGAAGTCAATAATGTGTTCAAAATTTGCTATGCCAATTTTGACAAGTTTTGGGGCCGATCTGGGAACTCTAAGTGCCTTAATCTAACTTGGAAGATTTTTAGGTGCAAATCTAGGAAACTAAAACTACAATATCTTTCAACCCAGGAATAGAAAATAAAAACCATAAATTAGGAATTTCATTATGATGAAAAGGGTATCCAAAAATGTAAAAACATCTAAAAAACGAGAAACTTGAAGTTTAACTATTTTTGGGTGATGCAAGATTGCCCTTACACCACTAGATGCTCCTGCATCAGACACTCAGGGTAATTTGAGAAGTGACCCATCACGTCTCAGATGGTTGAGGAAAATCCAACTAGTCAACCACTGCCTTAGATAGCTAGGATGAATCTTCCATAGGCCTTCCTCTCCATTTCACTAGATATTCTTCATATTGCCTATTTCTGGTACTTCTTCCCACGTGACTATCCAAGATTGCTTCAATCTCCTCCCTTTATGAAGTAGGTGTTGGAATGCCATACTGCCCTATTGCTAGTGCTTCCTCCATTCCACTTTCATGATACTCTGTCAAATCTGAAATGTTGAACATAGGGGAAATGTTGATTCCATCAGACAACTCTACCTCATATGCATTCCCTAAATCATGCTTCTTCAAAATCTTACAAGGACCGAATTTCTTCATCTTCAATTTATTATAGGTTCCCACAAGAAACCTTTCTTTCTTCAAGTGGACCATTACTTCATCGCTAGTCTGAAACTCCTTATTCCTCCTTTTCTGATCTGCCTTAGCTTTATATTACATATTCATCTTATTAATGTGTTCTCGTACCTTCTCATGTATATTCTTGATGTGCTCTGCAAAATATTTGGCTTCACCACTTATTTTCTTCTCTTGGTCCATCTTCCTCAATTCTAGAGCTATTATGGGGCTACCTCCATACACAATCTGGAATGGTGATCTACCAGTGCTTCTATTGACAAAATTGTTGTAAGAAATTTTTTCCTAGGGTAAGATCAAGTCTCATCCCTTGGGTTTATCTCCTACCAAACATCTCAGTAGGTTACCCATACTCCTGTTAACAACCTTTGTCTGCCCATTTGTTTGTGGATGGTGTGCAAAACTGAACTTCAACTCTATCTTCAGCTTCTTCCACAAGGTCCTCCAAAAGTACCCCACAAATTTGGTGTCACAATCTGAAACAATACTCTTTGGAAGACCATGAGCCTCACCACCTCTTTGAAGAACAAGTCAGCAATGTGGACTGCATCATGGGTCTTCTGACATGGAATGAAATGTGCCATCTTTGAAAACCTATCAACCACCACAAAGACTGAATCATTCCCTCATTGTGTCCTTGGCAAACCAAGAACAAAGTACATACTTATATCCTCCCATGGCCTCTCTAGTATAGGTAAGGGCTAATATAAGCATGTATTCTGGCTCACTCCTTTAGCCATCTGACATACGCTATAGCTTTGTATAATTTTTTTCACATCTTGTGACAACTAGGGCCAATAATAATACTCACTGATAATGGCAATGGTCTTATCCCAACCAAAATGTCCTGCCATTCCTCCACTATGCTTCTCCTTTATCAGGTTCTCCCTCATGGAACTCCTTGAGATACACAATTAACTTCCCTTAAATAACATGCTATCCTGGATTATGAAATCTAGCCACCTTGTCCTATCCACTGTAATAGGTTCCTTGCAAGCTTTCCAAGCCTCTGCAAAATCAAGATCTTCTGCATACAGTGTCTTAAGTTCATTGAACCCAACCACTTCAATTTGCATCTTTTTCATCAATGTATGCCTCCTAATTAAGGCATCTGCAACCCTATTTGACTTCCCACTCTTATGTTTCAAAACAAAGGTATAACTCTGCAAAAACTCTACCCATTTCATATGCCTCTGATTTAATTTTCCCTGACTATTTAGGTACTGCAAGGCCTGATGATCAGTATATAGAACAAATTCCTTCGGCAACAAATAATGTCTCCATTTCTTTAATGCTTGAACTATTGCATAAAATTCCTGATCATATATAGAATACTTTCTCTTGGCATCATTTAACTTTTCACTGAAATAGGCAATGGGCTTACTTTCTTGGCTCAACACTCCTCCAATGGCACAACCACTGGCATCAAAATCCACCTGAAACACCTTGTTGAAATCTGGGAGGGCTAGAATAGGTTGCTTTATTACCTTCTACTTCAACAGTTCAAAACTCTTTGCCACTCTAGTGCTCCACTTGAATTCTTTTCTATCCCTTCTCATTGTTTCAGTCAAGGGTCCACAAATACTACTGAAGTTTCTAATGGACTTTCTATAAAAACTAGCCAAACCATGGAAAGATCTCACCTTAGTAGCAGTTCTTGGGGTAGGCCATACTAGAATAGCCTTCACATTCTCTGGATCCATCTTGAGACCTTCTGCTAAGACAACAAACCCCAAGTACACTAACTCCCTCTTCACAAAACTGCACTTCTTCAGATTAATCAATAGTTTCTCTTCTATTAACTTCTCAAAGGCTCTCTGAATATGCATCAGATGCTCATCCAATGTCTTACTGAAAATCAAAATATCATCTAAATACACAATAACAAAACTTTCCAGAAATTCTTTCAGTACCTCGTTCATGAGCCGCATGAATGTGTTTGGTGCATTGGTTAGCCCAAAAGGCATGACTAACCACTTGTACAGGCCCTCTTTGGTCTTGAAGGTAGTCTTCCATTTATCTCCCTCTGGAATCTGGATCTGGTGATATCCACTCTTCAGATCAATCTTTGTGAAGTACTGAGCTCCACTCAAATAGTCCATTAGGTCATCCATCCTTGGCAGGGGAAATCTATACTTGATTGTTATCTTGTTTAGGGCTCGGGAATATGTACACATTCCCCAATCCCCATCCTTCTTTGGTGCTAGTATTGCAGGTAATTCACATGGACTCAAACTCTCCCATATCAAACCCTTTCTCAACAACTCTTGAACTTGTCTATTCAACTCCTCATTTTCTATTGGAGTCATTCTATGAGTTGCCTTATTTGGAAAAATAGCTCCAGGAATCAAGTCAATCTAGTGACTGATCTTCCTTATTGGTGGTAAACCCTTAGGTACATTATTAGAAACAATATCTTGAAACTCATCCAACATCCCAAAAACTTCTTCTCGAACCTTCTCACTATCCTCCTTACTCACTCTAGGAATCAATGCATAACACACACTCATGTTTCATACCTTCTAAAAAATTTCTTCCATCTACATAAAAAATTCTAGCACTACCGCATACCTTTTCTTCGATCTCCTTCAGGGGTTTCAACTTGTGACAAACCCCATGCTTTGTCAAGGAATAAGTGTTTGCATGGCCATCATGTATAGCTCGCCTATCGAACTACCACGGCCTCTCCAACAACATGTGACATGCATCCATGGGGATGATATCACAGAGTACCTCATCATGATAGCTCCCGATCTTAAACTTTACTAGGCACTGCCCATTGACCAAAACTTTGTGGTATTTCTGTAACCAAGCAATTTGATATGGATGCAGGTACCTTTCCCTCTTTAGCTTCAACTTTGTGACCATCTCTTCTGACACCATATTATCGGTGCTCCCACCATCAATAATGACATCACAACATTTTCCTTCACACTTGCACCTTGTGTAAAATAGATTCTTCCTCTATTCTAGTTCCTTTTCCTTAGTAACCAGGGCTCTCCTAATCACTAGGGTTTCTCCCCTTTCAGCATCATTTGAATGTTCAGATTGGGCCTCCTCATCTACATGCGCAACCCTTCCACAACCTTCAGGCCCTTTTTCTGCCCTTCCTTGGTGTTGTGGACATTCATAGGCTCGATGCCCTTCTTCACCACACTAGAAACACATTCCTTTGAAACCACCTCTTTCAGATCCTTGTCCATATCTCCCTTGTCCTCTACCTCTTTGATCACCACTGTTTTGATCACGAGGGCGGTAGAAGTTTTCATTCCTTTGGCTTCAGCTGGCACCCACATCTTCACTTCTCTTTTCATCATCATTTCAGCTTCTTGAAGGTCTTCCACTGACCCTTCCATGTTGACCTCCTCGTCCTTTTTTCTTGCCATCAAATATTTTGTTCAACTTCTCTTCCACCTTCAGAGTAAATTGATAGACATCCTCAATGGTGGTCATTCTTACTAGGCTTAACTCCTTTTGAATGCTCGGTCGTAACCCATTAAGGTATCGAGTTACCTTCTCCTTATTGGCCTATGTGTGGCCCACTCTGATGATTATCTTATGAAAATATTTAGTATATTCTTTCATAGATCTGCTTCCTTGCTTTAACCCTTGCAATTTCTTCAACAGATCTAACTCGTAGTCCACTGGTATGAACTACTTCTTCAGTTTCTCTACCATACGATTCCATCTAGTGATATTTCATTTTCCTCTTCGATTTCTTTCCAACTAGACCTCTTTCCACCAAATACTGGCATGGCCCTTCAACTTCATTTTTGCAAACTTAACCCGATCTGGGTCCTCTATTTCCTCATACTCAAAATATTCTTCTAGCTTGTTGATCTAGTTGATCAACTCTTTCAAGTTCAGACTTCCAGAATAACTGGGGACTTCTGCTCTGGGTCTTTTCCCAATCTTTGAAATGGCCCTTATTAGTCGCATTTGGTCTTGATCAATTGCTTCTTTTTCCTCTTCTACATTTGAACCTTCTTCCTCTCCTTCATCCTCACTTTCCTCCCTCAGGTTTAACCCTCTTCTCAACTGCTCTTGTAATGCATCAATCTATCTTTGGAGGGCTACTAGTGCATCTCTTCCACTAGCATTTATGCTACCTCACCCACCTCTGGCACCACCACACCTACCAAGCATCACTCTTGGAGGCATCTTTCTTGACCTCGACCCACAACCACAGTCCTGATGCGAACTGCCTCACAATTGGCGATTTGTCCATACGCTCAAGAAAACCCGCTCTGATACCACTTGATGAGGGTGCAGCCCAAGACTTTGAAAATAACCCAAAAATAAGAGAATAATTTTATTATTCAGAAAATAGAGCTTCTTACATACAGAGGATCTCAAATCCCCAAGTTCTACAACACATGCAAGTTACAAAAAGCTATATAATCACCCTTTCGCAATATGCGAGCTTGTCCCCAAAAAGTTACCCAGAAATTAGAAACCCGCCCATAAATAGAGCTCCTCATTAGTTTGGAGCCAAAACAACATTCAAATTTGAGTTTAGGGAGTTTGGCGCCAAAAAATTACAACTTGAAGTTCAAATTTCAAAAGAACATTTGCAATTGTATCTTCTAGAAAGTGTGCCAACTTCCCGATGCCATAACTTTTGATTCAAAACTCTGATACATGAACCGTTTGAACCGTTGAAAAGGTCTCAAAGTCAATAACGTGCTCAAAATATGCTACATCGATTTCGGGGCCGATCTAGGAACTCTAAGTGCCTCAAATATAACTAAGAAGATTTTTAGGTGCAAATCTGGGAAACTAAAACTGTAATATCTTTTAACCCAAAAATAGAAAATAAAAATCATAAATTGGGAATTTCATTATGATGAAAAGGGTATCCAAAAATGTAAAAACATCTAAAAATTGAGAAACTTGAAATTTAACTATTTTTGGGTGAGCAAAGATTGGCCTTACACCACTGGATGCTCCTACATCAAGAACTGGGTAATGGAAAATCAAAATGTTGCCCTGCCTAAACACCTGCCTTTTTTTTGTGACCAGTGTTGTCCTATGGCTCCTTCACTAGCTCGATGCGGTAGAGAAATTTTTACCATGGTCCCGAAAGGTGCTTTATCCTTCTCGGCGGTAGTGTGGTGACCACCACTGTCCTATGGCTCCTTCATTATCTCAATTCAGTAGAGCAGTTTTTATAGTGGTCTTGCAAGTTGCTTCTTCCTTCTTAGCGGTAGTGTGGTGAAAGCTTCTATGGAAACATTTTTATTCACAGAGGAGGCCATGGAGAGAGGACGTGGATGGCATAAAAATACTAAATTGTTGAGAGGAAAATTGGTGGAAATAGATGAGACAACATTGATTAAGCACTAAATTTGTTTTGATATTTTTTTGTGTGAGAAAAAATTATTAATGACCTTTTCATAAATGTTATGTGAGTAAGATTTCTAGATAAACTGTGTGCAAATTTTTACATAACTATCATGGACTATGAAAATCGAATGTTATTAATTTTCATAAATGTGTTTGATAGCATATCATGCCATTAGCAATTAGGGGGGATTCATGTCTCACAGTTGACTTAAGGAATGCCATAAGTCGATTGTCAGCATTTACAAGGTATGTGGTTATATGAAACGTTCATGTGTGAGAGACATAGATATATTATATTGCATTTTAATTTATGACTAAAGGTTCATACTAATTTACTATTATTATATTAGGTGGGTGAACTCCAAGGAGATCCATGAATCTCAAATGCCTAAACTTTGAAATGCTTTAGTAATATTATGTTGTACTTGGACAATTGAAAACCTATTTTATTCTCCTAGCAAGCTTTTTTATTTTCCATTATAATTCTAGACCAAACAACATTTTTAGGGATGGCCTTTTACACCAATATTAATTTGTATGAAGTTCATGAACCTATTGTCAAGTACTAAATTCCTTTCATAGATAGGAAATGTAAAGGCTTCATTTAAGAAAAGATAAGTAGTCTCTTTTTGAGGGTAATCCACATGCAAAAAGTAAAAAAGCACATAAAAAAACAATTGTATATTAGAAAATCAGATTGAATCAATTTTTGATAAGGAAAAACAAGTTTTGAAGGGGCCCCAAAACCCTTTACAATAATGCCAAGTTGCAAGAGAAATTAAACCACTAAGCCCAACAACCCAAAAAACCAAGAAGCTAACATAAGATGGAACATTAGCAACCCGTCAGCAAACCCAAAAGAAAAAAATATCAACAAACCTGCTGAACCAAAAGAGGAAGCACCAGCTACAACAAATTATCTAAAACATTAGTTGAGGTCATCTTCTCCTTGATGACCTCCTCATGGATACTAATAACATCCTTCAGCTCCTTAACAACAAAAACAACCATCTTTTTCATCTTGCTCCTCATCCTAAGGAACAAACCCACCTGCATGTCCTTCTCCAGCATGGTAGTAGAAGCTTTCGCTTTCTCCACTAGGTAAGAGCCACTAATCTCTTCAATCCTTTCCTCCACATTACCCAAGTCAAGCGGTTTTTTGGTCCAATTCAACACTTTCTCATTCATAACAAAAAGACCCATAGCAGTGGTCTTCAAAGAGTTATTGTTGATATTGACCATTTTTTTCAAGTCTTTCAACATTTTTCCCATTTTATCCTCTAGACCTTCCACTCTATTCTCTAAAATTTTATTAGCAATAACTTCCAAAGAGGAAATTCTTTCCTCATGAGAAACCCCCAAATGATCAACACCAACTAGTAACTTATCAAGCTTAATATGTATTGATTTTTCTTTTCCTTTTATTTCCCACTCTTTTTGGTTACCTCTTAGCATAGCAACACAAATGAGTATGTGCAAGATCATGATGGGCCAAAAAGTGGCGATATGATGGGTATGTGTAGTGTATGTGGCTGACTTTTTTTACCCAAAATTGATGAAACGAAAAGGGTTTTTAAAGGAGATTCTTAGCTTTCCACCAATATAAATTATTCTTTACTTTGAATTTAATAAATAATTATTATTCATTTCTATTTGAATTACGACTAAAGTCCTGATTAATAAGCTGATTGAAAAATATCTATAGCTTTCAAACGGTATCACATTTTTTGAATTTGAAACATGTCACATTCTATGCTTTGCATACTATAGGATTAAAAAAATGAATTTCATGAAGTTTTGATCATGTTAAGGTGGTTAGACATACGAGTTTTTATATTTTTAAAAAGTTGTAATAAAAAATTCATAATTAATTATTTACTTGAAAACAATTACAAAAAAAATATGCATCACATCGAACATGAGTCCTCTACTTATATCTAAAATATTATAAAAAAATATTATCATTTTTATTGTGGTTAGGGTGGTCAGATAGACACCTACTTCTTATTTTTTTCTTGAAATTTAAATACTACTGCATTGAAATTTCAAATTTTCACCAAAGAGATTTAAAAAAAAAAAAAACCTAGTATATTAGAAACTACATTCAATTTTGTACAAATTATTTTCTTTGATATTTTTTAAATAATATAGATAACTTATTTGAATTTTTAGATCAACATTCCTAACTCTAATTTTTCTAAATTTTTTACCACTTAAGGGCATGTTTTTTCCATGATGATCCTGCAGATACTCAAACATCTTACAAATTTTTCATCTGAAGATTGATCTCCTTAACCTCAGAAAATAACCACTTAACCAGGGAAAGCAGGTTTCTCATCCCATCTTCAACCATTCTACAAAACATATTCATGTCAATTTATCCTAGTTAAGCGAAGGCTGACCCTTCTACTCCATGTCAATAGGGGCATCAGAACAATCCCTATTATGTTCATCCTCTTCTTTGGCTGGGGAATCCTTGACATCCACAACATCCACCTTTATCCTCTCCTTATCTTGAAGATTCTACAAATTAGCTAATGCCTCCAGAAACTCCTTCACTTCCTTCTCCACAACAGAAAAATCCTGAGAACAATTAACTGCATCAATCCCCTACATATCCATAGATCCATTCTCATTCGGCTTCACCTCTATCATAGAGTTTCCCATATCTGCAGGGCCACTCAACTGACCACCCAAATTAACTAGCACCTTGAGCCCTTACACTAGGGAGCTCTCTAGTAGACCATCCTTACCAGGAATAGGGTTCCCCAATGAAGCATTTTGAACATAATCAAAATTTGAAGGATCCACATCACCCATAGGATGACAACCCTTCAAACCCTCATCACCCATAGGATGAAAACCCTTCAAAACCTCTTTTCCAGAACACAACGTAGAATTCACAATCGAATGAGGGGCAACCACCTCAATTTTCCTTTTGGCAGAAGCTTTAACTTTCTTCATGCCTATGGTTTTCCCCTTTAAATATTTTCTAACAGAATTAGCCATAGTCTCTCACAACTCCACATCTGTCTAATAGCCCTTACCCCATTCTTCCAATTCCTTATCCCTTTCCTTAGAGCCTCCTTCATCAACAAACATATCCTCATGTTCTGAATCTTCCTCCTCTGAACTACCGACCCATTCACCGTTATAGTACCCTGTTTCATACCCATCATTTTTAACTTCCTTCTTACTAGGAGTTTTAGGGGAGACCGAGATCAACTTTATCTTGATATGAGAAAAAATCAAACATATAAGCCCTTGATGAAGAACCACCTTCTTAGGGTTCTTTATGTGGTCTTCAATACTCTTCTCCATAGAATTTAATAGGTAAAAAGGAAATGAGACTGAAACATTATGCCTAAAATGATTTAAGAGCATAAAATGGTGAGTGTAAACCACAAAGAATCTACCTTCAAGGGTGAAGTAGTGCATAATGGCCAACATGAGGTCCCTCCAAAGCAGCTTCAGGGACTTCCTAGCATAACCTCCACTTCCAATTTCCTTAACCTTCTTCCTCTCGTCATGTTTAAAGAAATTCGCAAAAAGCCTTCTTAGCCACTCCCCTGTCTCTGAAAAAATTTCTCCCATCAACTGAAAGACCAGTTACCTCTGCAATAAAATCCTCTTCAATTCAAAACTCAATGCCCTAGTAACGCAGAGACCTCCCATTCCATCCTTTCACAAAGAAATTTATTACATCAAGGTTCAAGCCTTGAGTTCTTTGCATAAATTTATTACATCAATTTTAAGTGCTCTCACACAGTAGCATTTTTTTGAAAATCTTCACAGGAACTCAACTCAATTTTGCAACGGTCACCACCCGTAGTGATAGGAAACAAAAAAAAAACCAAGAACACCTGGAAGAAATGAAAAAGTAAAATGAACCAGGCGCTACTCAAAACAATACAACAAACACCCAAAAATACATGTGGGCTTATCATTCCAAGTAACCCTACCAAAACTACCAATCCATCCTTCTACAGAAACCAAGGAAAGAATAATGAAACTAAAAGAGCAAAGGGTCAACATGTAAAACCCAACTTAAAATCATAATGAAAAATCATTCCCCGAGAACATCTAGCCTAGAAACAAGCCAACTGGTCATCATTACAAATACACTTCAAATTAAGAGGTAGTGATTCAAAAGAATCCTACTTAGATCTCTCAGCCACTCCCACATTGGCAACCCCATCAGCCATCATGTTCGCTTCATGAAAAACATGTGTGATTTTGATCTCCTCAAAAGAGTTAATAATAGATATCGAGTCATTAATAAAATTGGAAATTAACCATGGAGGGCATTTCATCATGAGACAATTAATCACATTAAGAGAGTCCCCCTCTAGCCATAGTTTAGAAACACCTTGTCTCTTAGCCAAAACTAATCCATGATAAGTTGTTGCAGCCTCCAAATAAAAAAACAATTGTACAGTAGAAAATAATATTCAATCAATTATGCCTTATTTCACTTGCACACTTATCTAAAAGACATAGGGTATTCACCATAAATTTCCCTTGACAAAGCAAACATGTGCTTTCATTTAGTTCTACTATATATCTCAGAAGTGAAATTGTTGTTACATAATGATGCACTGAGAAAATAATATGTACAAAAAAATGCAAAGAAAATGTTTGAAATTTAACATGCAACCTACTATGTTGTGCTGAAAGGAATCAAGATTAACTAGGACAAGAATTAAAAATAAAATTTTGATGATTTTACTTAAAAGTGAATAGGATATAAAAAGTGTGGACAATGATGGTAATGAAATTGAAAACCCTAATTCTGATGACAATATTGTTTTATGTCATTAGAGATAAAGAGCACATACAATTTTATATACATAGAAAATGAAGATTTGAAACTAGTAAACTGAAAATGTAAACATAGTAAGATTTTTCCTTAAATAATAATTTACATACTCACCTACAAAAAAGGGTGAAGCGGTTTTTATTCAAACTCTATTTTCTTTAATAGACATAACAGTAAAAGAATATTTACAAGTACAAGAATATATACATTGTTTCATAGAAAATAAGGAATGTTTCATAGAATATATCTTTAGAGTGTAGGAACTTCCTCTATCGAATATTTGGAAACTCCTACACACAAGTTCTGCTTCGGAGCGAAAACACATGGAATTGTTTCACACCGGCTCAAGGTACAATCATAAATTAATGCATGTTGTTTAAATGGAGACTGGAGAAAATGTAGAGGCTGAGCATTCAACTAGAAAAATAAGAAGATATGTACATGGGTGTGGCCCTAAAACTGTTAAAGAAACAATTCAAATGAGCGATTGTACAAAGACAAGAAGATTTATGATTTTATCTTAGAATGTACAAACTTTCTCAATCAAATATTAAAGAAGTCAGGTTGGATTAGAATCTGGATAAGAAAATTTATGATTTTATCTTTAGAATGTAGAAACTTCCTCTATCCGATATTCGAAAATTCCTATAGTTAGGTCCTGCTTCCAACCGAAAACACCTAGAAGTGTTTCACACCGGCTCAAGATACTCTCCAACCTAGTTATGACACCGATAGCAATCCAATTTTTCCTGAACCATCCATACTCAAACTTTGCATCACAATCTATTCTTCCTGCACATAAAAGTGACACATATTAACCCCTTCTAAATAAAACTCAAAATACCATGAAACAATGAGTCCCCTATATTAGTAAGTAAGTAGGCAGTCTATAGGGAATAGTTTGATTTTATACAAGGATGCTCATGAAAGGAATCTTTAAGTGATAGTGAGTGATTTGTTTGAGATTGTAGCTGATGGTGCAATATCCAGTCTTAAAGGCAGCTATCAAAGTAGTAAATGTGTAAGAAAATCAAATTGTACACAACAAACAATTCACAATGTTATCTTGCATAATGCCTTAAGTTTGAAGACAAAAAAACTCATTGTATCTTGATGAAAGTAGTGACCTTAATGGTCAATAACTGGCAACCATGATTTTAAAACATGCTATTGTGCTTATGGAGGCAGCATTTTAAGGAAGGTGGTGAGTGGTGGTTTGGAACAATGGCAAGTATGAAGGAGTTGATTTATATGCATAATATGCAGTCTAGCTTAAGACAACACTCTTAGAAGTGATTAAAGGTGGATTATGGAACTCAAGGGTTACCATGATAAAGATTAAAGAAAATATTGAGATCTATTTAAAAGCCACTATCATGAAGATACTAAAGATGTCAAATGCAAGACCTTAGCAACTGGAGTAATGAACACAGTGCAAAAGAGGACAGTGTGCTAGGGTAGATTTAGAATATATCCACATTATCTAACCATAGGAAAATACATCATTTATTTATTTTTTAAAATTAAACGAAATTATTCTAAAACCTATATAGGACACATTAATACTTCAAAAGAATCTGATTTATTTTTTTAAATTAAAAGAAGTCATCCTAAACCCTATATAGGATACATTGATACTTCAAAAGCATTTGAAGGAATTTGAGATTATGCAAACATGTGTCAATTAAATACTTGGATTACAAATGGTAGCACAAACATTGTAACCCTTGTTGATTAGAGCAGGAATGAAATAAAAAAAAATGAATCCTATTCCTCCTATCACACACATCTCGTTACCATTCTTTGTCATTATTTACTGAAGCAGTTCTCCATTTTGGTGGGCTACGCCTGAAAATAAGGTTTCAACAAAGATTTTATCGTATGTTTATTAAAATGAAAACTCCATTCTAGTAGGCTATGCATGAAAATAAGATATTGAAAAAAAATAGAGTATGTTTATTAGAGTTTTAGAGTATTTTGGCGAGCTATATTCAAATTATTGTGGTGTATACCACTCTACAACATATGTTGCTCACCTTCTCGGCAGTATAATGGTGTATGCTTTTGATTATTACTTGAAGAGTGTCGATGAGATAATCTTATTTGTCTTACCGATATCTCAATGTCTCATCAACATTAGATCTTGTGTTCCTCTAATATTGGTTTCCAGTGTTGATGAGACAAGTTAATATCTCTTGCCGATATGCCACTATCTCATCAATATTTTCCTTCGGCTGTATTTCTTTATATATCGGTGTAACTCTACCATGTGGGGGAGACTTATGATTATCGCTATGGTATGGTGGTGTTTTTCCCTTCCCTTCTACTGTTTACTGCACTACTACCTTGCTCAAGGCTTCTTGTTGTAGGGTTGTGGTGTATACCGATCTACCACATATGTTGCTCACCTTGCCAGCCATATAGAGGTGTATGCTTTTGATCATTACTTGAGGAATGTCGATGAGATAATCTTATTTTTGTTACTGATATCTCAATGTCTCATCGACATTACTTTGTTATATCCAAGAGTTGTGTTTCACTGAGCACTTGTAGATATACCTTGTCAATGTGACGTAAGTGATTCTCTCCTCGATATGCCCATATCTTGTTGAAATTTCACTATTTTTCATTGTCGATGAGACATATAAATAAGTCTCTTCAACATAGGGGTGTCCAAACTGGTGCTAAACCTGAAGCTAAACTCGAAGCTAAAGTTGGAGCTAAAAAGGCACTAAACTCAAAGCTAAACTCAGAGCCAAATGCAGTGCTAATGGTGGTACCACACTCAAAGCCAATATTGACACTAAAGGTGGTGCTATTGTTGGTGCAAAGGAGTGCCAAAATTAGCACCGACTTGTCCTGATCGATACAAATAAACACCAAAAATAGTACCGACGTTTTAGAAAAATTGGCAAAAAATACATTAAAACAATGGGTGGAATTAAGAAAATGGACCAAAAAATAGAGCAAATCATAGGGATTTGTTGTAGTGCTTATGATCATTATAGCCCTAAGTATTGTAAATATTTATGAGCATCACAACCCAAGCCATGACTTTTGGGTATGTGATAGCTACCAATGGAGAAGACAAAGGTCACTCCCAGTTTCACCTCAATTTTCCCACTGGTTTAACTAATGAATTTACAACTATTTTTCACACAAATTATGCTGACAAGATGGGTTTCATGGAAGACACCACTCATGCACGTACTCCTCCAACATCTCCTATACCTTCATCCATAGATGAGGATGATGTTGTCAATGTTACTGTAGAAAATATTATGGCATTAGATAATAGATTACTAGACCTTGTAAACCATCTAGAGAAGGCATAGAACATGGCAAGAGTTGCTAGGTTTGCAAGTGAGGTGAGACAAGGGAAAGATTGAACAGGAAAATAATTTCTACATGGCCTCATTGATCTGACTAAAGCTTATGTCCCTTCGTATAGGCCTAGATTGGGTACCACCCAAGGAGAAGTGTTTGATCTCGATTCCTATGAAAGAAAAATAGGTGTATCAATTCCCACTATGTCTATTTGCATGGCTAAATCAAGGACCTTCATTAGTGTCTCTTTTTCTTGTCAAGAGCCTCACACTATCAAAGTGAGTAAAACACCCCTTGGATTCAGTTTCACCCCTCCTACCTCCCCTTGTAGTAGAGGCTTTGATGGAATGGGTGGTGGTGGACTTGGTAGTGAAGGTGGCATTAGTGGAGGTAAATTTGGATGAGGTCATGGAGGTGGATTCAGTAGTGGAGGTGGCTCTGGTGGAGGCCCTACCAATGGCAGTGGCACTGGTGGAGGTCAAAATAGTGGTTCTAAAGGTGCCTCTAGAGGTGGTTCTTGTAGCAGTGACTCAAGAGGCTCCATTAGTCATTTGTCATCTACTGACCCTTTTTTGTATGCCCTAATTTAGAATATGGGTTGTATGCAAAACTATTTGGCGAGTCTCTCCTAGGCCTCTACCCATCCTATCTTCCAGCCCTTCTTCCGACATAGCCCATTTTCGGTGACAATCTTGAGTAATCCCTTCCAGCAAGGGATGAAGATTCCAAAATTTTAGAAATATGGCAGTAAAGGTGACCCAAAAATACATGTGCCTACCTTTAATGCCATGTACAGATTTCCTCCATCATGATGCATTGATGGAAAGCTATTTCCTCAATCTCTTAAGGATACAACGCTCAAGTGGTAATATTCCTTACATGAAAATTCTATTTTATCAATTGATCAACTTGTAAATCAGTTTCTCTGGCAGTTCCAAGCCAATATCGGACCAAAGATGACCTTTTCGAATCTCATCTGATGTAAAAAAGGGGATAATGATAAGATAACAGATTTCATAGCAGGATATCAAGCACTCTTTTCATAAATCTCATACCCACTGCCTGATTCTGACATGCAAAAGGTGATCATAGGGAACTTGCAGAGACCTTGGCAGGAAAAGTTTTCCCTTATGAAATACCCTTCTTTTGTACATTTTTCTGCAGCATTATGAGAGTACCAATAGATGGTAGTTCAATTTGTGGGATCCTCCTCGCACTCTTGTTCAGAAGGAAATTCCATCATATCCATCTAGGGAAAAGGCAAGGATGTTGCGAATGTAGTAGCCACAATGAATTATAATGGCCTCAGATGTAACAAAAAGTTCACAAAGCTAGCAAAATATTATTCTTCCATCTTGTAGAAGTTTTTGAAGGATAAGATCATAACCTTGGAGAACCTTAGACCTCTCAAGGAGCCATACCCTGATTGGTATGATGCAAACACCTTCTCAATACCATTCAATCAACAGACATGATACCAACTGTTTTATGTGCCTACATCATGAGATACAGGATCACATTGAGGATGGTACTATTCATCTCGATGGGAGTAAAAAAAATGGGAGCAAATTAGTGGTGAATGAAAATAGTGAGTTACAGATATACAAGAACTCATTTCTATCACATTCTGCTAACTTAATTATTGACCCATCTGAATCTACCACTCAGCTCGAGGTGTACATTAACATGGTCACGGTTACTCCTACCATGTAGCCTTCGATTGACTCCCCAGACATGGCATTCACCTCGCAGGATATTCGCTTCAATAACAAGCTCTCTCTCCTCTACATTCCCACTCATCTCAATGGGAACATTATGACAGGGGTCTTAGTTGACCCTGTAAGTTGAGTCAATGTCATCACTGAGGAGATGTTGTGCCTGAATTCACTACAGAGGGAGAAGTGCAAAGAAAAAAAGTCTACAATCCATACGCATGATGTATTTTATCTCAAGCTGTATGGATCAATATCTTTGTCCATCCCAGTTGGACCTAGGGTTGTAGACACAATATTTGATGTTATTCTAAAATTGAAGTTGTTCAGGGTTAAGTTAGACATATCTTCGCTAGCTTCCATGAATAGAATTGATTTCGTCATCCATAAGTGTTTGAAATTCTCCCATGAAGGAGTTATGCATGTGGTGCATGATATTGGATACCAGTCAGTGGTATCCCATGGCGTCTACTCATTGGATCATTTTTTGGCTTACCCCAGTTGGCCCGCTTCCCCCAAGAATGGACCAAAACTATGTAAAGTATTAAAACAAGGGTAAAGGACAACCAAATTTACCCCATTCAGTAGTATAGTAGAAATTTTCCTCCTCTTCTCAAAAGGGAAAGGAAAGGCCTTCTTGTTCTTGTGGTTACTCTTTCACTCCTCTTTCTGAAGAAGATTTTGGGATGAGTACTCCTAGCTTTTACCTATGGATTTTGATGATACCAAGTTGGTGTAAACCCAGGATTTGGATATCTAATCTTCCCTCTATTCCCCTTGGATGTTGGCCATACCTTTATGGTAGAAAAAAGGGTACCTATAGGGAATCCTCTATGTCTTAGACTTTGTAGCCTCCCACTACTTTTTCTCCAAAATATATGAATGGGAGGAGGCCCACCGTTGAGGTGCTAGAGCCAGCTCTCCTTGGTGTGTCTCAATCACTTCCTCCTACTCCTATTCAGGAGTCTTTCCCTCTATTGGAAATGACTGTGTTGGACACCCCTATGGCTAAGAAGGAGCCTTATGTCCCTTCGTAGCTCCTGACCTTTAGCTCAAAGAGTCATAGAAACTTCCTTATGCATTAGTGCAAGCATCAACAAAAGGCTCTGGTAGTTGAGCAGGCCGCTTTGTAGAAGAAGGAAGAGGAGATGACCACCCCTACTTCAAGGCCTCTTCTTGTGTCCTCCTCTCTCCCCTCTCTACTTCCATTCAATCAAAATTAGTCTTGCTTCCAACTCCTGTTGTGAGTGTGAGTGCACCTAACCCTAAAATTGTGTAGGTGTTTATCACTCCTTCAATCAAGCCACCCCTTTTGATGTCCCTTTCACCATTCCCTAAACTTGTGGACATGCCGAATACATCGGTGGTGTCCACTACATTTTTCTCCTCCTCCTCCATGCCTCTTTCCTTGTTTGTGGGGAGTTTACATCCCCCAATGAAGCAGAAGGTAGACATTGTCCCTTCCAGTAATGGAGGTCATAAGAGGATCCCACCCTTTCAAAGTGTGGTCCTATGCTAGCTTGTATAGTTTTGGTGACAAAACAAGCTTCAGCTTCTCTTGAGTTTGTCACCACTCTCGAGTCACTCAGTGAGCCAAGCGATGAATCTTGGGAATAGTCGTCTCCATCAATTGAGGTACAACATGGAACTCCTATAAAGTTCATGTTCAACTCTCTAGATGAAGTTATAGCCTTGTCAGTGATCTTTGTGAAATTGTTGGCCATAGCTCCATAAGAGCTGAGTAGAGAAGACCTAGTGTGGGATTCTTCCTTAGCCCTTATTGCAGGAGGGTTGGAAGCTCCTCCCCTTAATATTCCACCACTGTAGGCTCATCTTCCTTTCCCTTATAATGATCTAGATTGGGAAGAATATGACCTCTTGGTTGATGAGTGTTAAGGGGAGGCCTCTTCTTTATCTTTAGATTAGTTGTGTGTGTGTTGTGATGTGTTCCCTCATGCTTATGTTATGTTTTATTGGATGAACCTTGTCCCTTGTTGGTACTTGGATACATGAGTGATTTTGTGTTGTAAACCTTCTTCTATTTGTATCATCATTCTTCCTCTATTATGTGCTTTAACTTTTGGAAAATTGGGGACAATGCAAAGTGTTGGGGGGATTTAGGGAAGCCTAAATCCCCCCAACACTTTGCATTGTCTCCAATTTTCCTAAATCCCTTCCATTTTTTACCCAATTTATTTTTTTTACTTTTTCTTCTTGTGCATTCTTCACATGATCTAATATAGTAGGGTGTTGATGATAGTTCATTTATATACTATTACTTTACTTATATATATATTTATGAGCAGTTATGACCCTGAAATATCAGATCACCCCTGTCTCTTATTCATTATATTTCTTTATCTCTTTTGATCATTGCTTATATCTCTCTCTTCTTTTCTTGAGTTGTCCCTCATATGTGTGTCAATGTCATTTCTACAATACTTTTATTTTTAGAAAACACATTCATTGCCAACGTATATTTTCTTGAAAATTCTTGCAAACCTTTTTTTTTAAATCATATTCTCGACTTAGACCCCTAACAGAACGTGTTTCCTTCATCATGGATTCGCAAAGAAAGAACTTGAGAACTTTCCTATGAGGTGGGAGTAGCTTTTTCCTACAAGATAAACCTTGGCCTTCCCCTCACAAGGGGGAATTTTTTTCCTTTCAAATTCCTTGATGAAGTGAACATCTTTTGAAAGGAGTCCTTGATGATGAATTAATTTGAGAAAAAAAATCTCTTTTACACTTTCAAATAGTGTATCCCTTGAGTGGACCCCTCTTCTTTTGAGGGGTTCTCAAGGGAACCCTTTGAAATCCTTCCAACTTGTCGATGGTTTGCGCAATTGTTTTCTTGTTTTCCTATGTGGTTGCTTTGTTTACTAACATTTTTTATCTGGATATTAGCATGTCACTTTATAGGTGTGCCTGTAAACCCTCTTTCTACTCCTAATTTGTAGAGCCTTTTTACACTGGACTTCCTTGATGAGAGAGAACTTGGGGGTTTCCTTCTTGGAGGTCTGGAGGCCTATAAGGAACTTAGTTCACTAGGCTTCCTTCATGAGAGAGAACTTGGGGGTTTCCTTCTTGTAGGTATGTGGGCATGTGAGATGCTTTCATCTTGTAAGATTTATCCATTTTTGGATTGAGGTCCTTTGATGTACTTTGTGCAACTTCATACTTCTACGAGGCTGTGGAGTCCTTTTTTTGGAACTCCTTAGGGAGAGTACTTGTGGAGTCTTTTTCTTGCCCTGTGCTTCTGAGCTCACCAAATCATGGTCTACTTCCTCAATGGTTCAGGTATACATTTCTAACTCTACTAACTCTTCAATCTACTTTACCGAACACTCATTGATATTCGTGCTAGCTAAAGTGGGGGAAAAGTTTTAAGGAGTGAATTTGCACCCCTTAAGAAAATTCCCCTTTCACATACCTTCACCTTAGAAAATCAAATCCAAAGGTGAAATTCCACATCACTTACCTACCTTCCATCCACTTGGAATCTATTGTGTGTGTCAATGATAGAATATTTGTTGGGGATAAAAGCATAACACACTACCATCCCTGATAGATCCCTATGTCTGAAGCTGGTAGAGGCATTACACACCCGATTAGGATTGAATTGTAACATCCCTCTTTGACCAACCAACCCAAAAACTAGTAGATTATTCTCATCCCACCTTCAAAAATATTCATTCTCACTTCATTTCACTCTCTTGAATCATCTACATGTTCATTCACTTCATTCTTCAAGCAATCTCTTCACTTCTTCACTCTCAAGCAACATTCTAGCACTCCATTTTTTAGCATTGCAACAACTTTAAAGATCCATAAACTCCACATTGCAAGTGTGAGGAAACTTTAGAAGTGTGGGTTTGGATTCTCTTGAGACCTCTCTTCATCACCGTTGTGGTTGTGGTGACTTTTCCAAGTTTATACCTTGCATTCTCCTTGCATTGGCTAGTGACATTTTGGGTGGAAGTGGTAACATTTCACTCCTCTCCTTTGTGATTTGATAGAGTAGCATTATATTGTTTTGTAGTATTCATTTCTATATTTTCTTTCCTTTATCACATATTCTACCTCATTTCTTTCTAGCTATTTGTAGAGGTGGAAACACCAAAACATGGGTTTGACTGAGTCAAACCCCTATATAGCCCCAAAAATTTTCCTTATTTCTTATGTGTAGGTGAATGTGTGCATGGAGATAGCTGGTGAACTAGTGCTTCTGTGAGATTATCTTCATCACCCCAGCTTTCATTTATTTTCTTTATCATCTCCATCTCTATTTTCTATACTTTCTCAATCTATTTTTCCATCTCAATCAACTAGGTAGGTTGTTAGTACATTTTTTGGTCATACGGATGTTAGTGTGCTAGAGAGATGCCAATGTGTCAAGCTATTGTCCCAAAATTTCACTTTCATCCTCAGACAAAGAGTTGTCTAAGGTGTAGTATCGACTCCTAAAACTAGCTCACCTAGCTTAAACCTAAAATTTATGTCTGAAGAGTGACATAAGTACTACATAGTTCTCTTCATTCTTGATCCTCACCCTAAGAAATCCATTTGAGTGAGATAAGTTAGGGGAACTTTCTACTCTTAGCTCTCCATGACCTAGAGCCTTGATCCCCCTCTCTTACACTTTTGCAAAAAAGATCTCTTGTTGAGTACAAGCTGTCATACATACACAAGACTCTTTAGATTGCAATATTTTGTACTCTCACTTAAAGGAGGTTGTGAAATCTAATGAACCCAAATCATGTTACTATTGGATGTTGTGGTTGTGTTGTTGATATGTGGTTTTCATTGATGTCAACACTATTAGCATTATTGTATTGAAGGTTGTATATGTCAAGGATATTAAGAAAATTCTTAAAAGAAGAGTTGCAGGTTGCCAATAAAACAGTGAAGGTCATGAAGGTGTTTAGTTCTGTATGTTGAAGATCACTTGTT
Organism: Sequoia sempervirens; assembly: GCA_007258455.2. Classification (NCBI taxonomy): domain Eukaryota; kingdom Viridiplantae; phylum Streptophyta; class Pinopsida; order Cupressales; family Cupressaceae; genus Sequoia; species Sequoia sempervirens. Next base: position 106,529,392 of record VDFB02353493.1, read on the forward strand.
GTGGAATAAAGGGTTTATTTCTGAGAGTATCTAGATCATCTACCAAAAGTTTCAAAGGTTTGTGTGAAGATTTGATTGTGCTATGAACAGTTGTGTGCTGACAGTATTTTTATGGGTTATGTCAGTGTTCTTGATTGAAGTTTATGTGATTCTAGTAATTTATGTTGTTGCAGATGATTCTCTATTAGTTTTTGTTGTTTTTGGATTCTTTTAGATCATTCTCTATTCTTTTTGTACATCAGTGTTGATCGGTGTGCTCATGGTCAAATTTTTTTCTCGATATGTTCAGGTTTTCATGTTATTGGGTGACATAATGGTTGTAACATGTTGTGGATTGTTGAAGTTTAAAATTGAATGATTGGTACACTCGAAGACATTGTTTTAGGTTGTATCATAATATTTTCTGATGGTGTTTGATCCACATTGAAAATTTATTTATAAATTTGTGCGTACATTGTAAATATGTTTTATATTTTTCTTAGTCGACAAGGTTGTCAATGTAATTCCATGTTGCGGATATATAAGAGTGATTGTTTGAGAAAAGTTAGTTTGCATAAGAGAGTGAATTTATGCAAGAGAAAGGGGAGATGTGTGAATAGTTTTCTAATCATTCAATTGTAGAGCAGAGTGAGAAGAAGTTTGAGTGAAGTGTGAAGAAGGTTTTCTATGCTTAACTGGAACTGTAATCAGGCTTGTGTAGAAACTAGTTTCTTAGTTCATACCATGTGGATCTAGTCCAAATTATTGTGTATTGTTGGGTAGTGATACCTCTTGTATTTAAGTAGTGAGCTCTAGGTAGTGTGCCTGAATGCACATGCATTTCCATTACTTTTCATTATACTTTTAACAGGGTATAATATTGTGGACTAATATCCACCATGGTTTTTCCCCTAATAGGGTTTCCACGTAAAAAAAATCTTGGTGTTCTCTATGTTTCTGATGTGCTAATTGTTTATGGTTTATTATTCATTTATCAGATCTAAGATTAATTTAAGTAAAGTTTGAAAAGTTTAAATATTATGTGACAACTAATTCACCCCCCCTCTTAGTTTCTTATCCTTGTTTCTCCAACAATTGGTATCAGAGAAGGTTCCTCTAAAAAAGTTTAAAAGCTTGAGGTGATACAAGATGGCATCATATAAGGACAGTCCTAGATTCAATGGAACAAACTACTAATTGTGAAAAGCTAGGATGGAGTGTCATTTGAGGTGTATTGGTGAACCCTTTTGGAAGATTACAAAGAATCAATATGTTATTCCTCAGAATTGTCCTTCCATTGCTGATGAGATTAAAGAGGTTGAGAATAATGTTAAGGCTATGGAAGCATTGCTGAGTGCTGTAATAGATTCAAAAATCACAAATGTGATAGGTCTGAAGATAGCTCATGGGATGTGGATGAAGCTGGAAACTTTGTATGAAGGATATGTAAATGTGAAGATGGCTAAGCTACAGAGTTTGAAAGGAAAGTATGAAAATTTGAAAATGGGTGAAGTGAAAATATTTCTTCTTTTATGCAAAGAGTAAATGAAATAGTGATGGGTATTAGATGTGTCGGTGGTACCCTAGATGAGGAATCAATTGTAGCTAAAGTGCTCATATCATTGCCTCCCGCTTACAAAGAAAAGGCTCATGCTATTGAAGAAACCAGATCATTGATGAACATGACAAGAGATATATTGATTGGTAAACTTGTTTCCTTTGAGTTGAGTGAATTTGTTGAATCTATTCCTAAGACTAAAACTACATTTAAGGCTACTATATCTAGAAGAAACGATCAAACATATGATCTAGGAGAGTGTTCCAGAAAGTCATTCAAGTATGAGGAAGAAATGAAACAACTTGAAGATGAAGAAAGAGAGGTAGAAGAATTGGAAGCACTAATTGTGAAGAAAGAAGGCAAAGGACAAGGTAAGTATAAAGGAAAGCTTCCTATTAAATGTTTTTCTTACAGTAAAATAGGTCACTTTGCATCAAGATGTCCTGAAAGAGTTCCTATATCTAAGCCTTACAAATCCAGATTCCAAAAGAAATGTTACTATGCTAAAGAAGGAGTGACTGATGATGAGTTTGATAAAGATAATGGAAATGAAGATGAATGGGCATTCCTTGCTATCAAGGAAAATGGTCTAGTGGCTACTGAATCTACTAAAGTTGAGAAATCTCTTGCAGTCGGAATTGAAGAAAAAGATGAGTGGTTTATTGAAATCAGTTTCTCACATCATAGGACTGGTGACAAAATCAAATTTTTAAGTCTTGAGAAGTATGATGGTTGGGTTGTAAGATTTGGAGATAACAATGTTGGTGTGATTCATGGAAGAGGATCTATTTTTCTTGGTGGTAAGCATAACACTGATGATGTTATTTATGTTCAAGGATTGAAGCACAAATTGTTGAGTGTTGGGTAGATGTTAGACAAGGGATATGATCTTTAGTTCAAAGATGGAAGATGCAGGATACTTGGAAGATCTGGAAAAGTAATTGCTTCAGGTAAGAAGACAAAAGGTGATATTCTCAACCTGAATGCTGCTAGTGAAAGTTGTTTAATTGCTTAAGTAGATGAAAGCTGGTTATGGCATAGAAGGCTATGCCATGTGAATTTTGATAAAATTTTCAAGGTAAGTTCCACTCACATAGTAAGAGATCTACCTAAGCTTGTGAAGCCTGCTAACACAATTTGCAAGGAATGTCAAATGGGAAAACATACTAGAGTTTATTTTTGGAGAAAACATCATTCAAATGGATTACTTGAGTTGGTACATACTGATCTATGTGGTCCCTCCATATTAATAATTCTTAATGGAGAAAGGTACTCTATGCTACTTATTGATGATTATTCGAGGATGATATGGGTTGCTTTCTTAAGAGAAAAATGTGAAGCATTAGAGAAGTTCAAAAGTTTTAAAGCCATGGTAGAAAATGAGAAAGGTCTTAAAATCAAATGCTTAAGGTCAAATAGAGGTGATGATTTCACCTCCATGGAGTTTAATGGGTATGTGCAAGATCATCATGGAAAAAATAGGCCCTTAAATGGCAAAAAATTCAAAAACATTAGAGTTAGGAAACTTGATGTAAAAATTTGAATAAGTTATCTATATTATTTCAAAAATATGTAAGAATAGAATTTGTAGAAAATTGAATGTAGTTTCTAAACTACTAGGTTTTTTAAAAAGAAAAAAATCTATTTGGTGAAAATTTGAAATTTGAATGTAGTAGTACTTAAATTTCAGGGAAAAAATAAGAAGTAGGTGTCTGTCTAACCACCCTAACCACAATAAAATGATAATATTTTTTTATAAGACTTTAGATATAAGTAGAGGACTCATGTCCCGATGTGATGCATACTTTTTTGTAATTTTTTCCAAGTAAATAATTAATTATGATTTTTTTATTACAAATTTTAAAAAATATAAAACTTGTATGTCACGACCACCTTAATTGGTCAAAATTTATGAAATTCAATTTTTTATTTTTTAATCCTATAGTATGTGAAGCATAGAATGTGATGCATGTTTTGGATTCAAAAAATGTGATACCGTTTGAAAGCTAGAGATGTTTTTCAATCATCATATCAATCAGGACTTTAGTCATAATTCAAATAGAAAAAGAATAATAATTACTTATTAAATTCAAAGTAAGGAAAAATTTATATTGGTGGAAAGCTGAGAATCTCCTTTAAAAACCCTTTTTGTTTCATCAATTTTGGGTAAAAAAAATTCGTCAGCCACATACACATCATATTGCCACTTTTTGGCCCATCATGATCCTGCACATACCTTAATTCTTTTTGTGAAGAGCATGGAATCAGAAGATAGTTATCTACTCCCTGAACCCCTCAACAAAATGGAGTTGTAGAGAGGAAGAGCAAAATAATTTCGGATGCTGCTAGAAAATGATGATAGAAGGAAATGTGCCTCACATATATTGGAGTGAAGTTGTAAGCACTGTTGTGTACACTTTGAATAGAGTAAATGTCAATAGTAATTTTGGTAAGACTCCTTTTGAACTATGGTTTGGTTATAAGCCTATTGTTAAATATTTCAAGATCTTTGGAAGCAAGTGTTATATCAAGAGAGATGAGGATATAGGAAAGTTTGATGCAAGAAATGATGAAGGAATATTTCTAGGTTACTCTACTAAAAGCAATGCCTACCATTGCTATAACAGAAGATTGAGAAAAATGGTTGAGAGTGCAAATGTTAGAGTCGATGAGGATTCTGCTAAAACATCCAGATACTATGGATATGATTCAGATGACTAGGAAAAAAACAAAAACAAAGGGAAGAATTTTCAGAGATAGAATCAACTTCAAATTGTGCCATATGTTATGGTAAAACAATTTCAATGTGTTCTAGTAAATCAAGGTAGTGAGGAAGCAAGGAAAAGTGAAAGTGCATAAGAAGAAACGAAAGAACCAAAAGTTCAAGAGACTCATAAAACTCTAAGGTATGTAAAGCTAAATCATTCTAAAAATAAAATTATAGGAGACAAGAATAAATGTGTGCAAACTAGAAGAAAGATTATAGAAGAGTATTGCTTGATTTCCAAGATTGAGCCTAAAGATGTTAATGAAGCTTGTAATGATGAATATTGGATGGAAGCTATGAAATAAGAACTGATGCAGATTGAAAAGAATGATACATGGATACTTGTTCCCAGACCTAAAGATAAAAATGTGATTGGTACTAAATGGGTCTTTCAGAATAAGTTGAATGAACAAGGTGAAGTGGTCTGGAATAAAGTAAGACTGGTATGTAAAGGATATTCACAAATTGAATGTATTGATTTTGAAGAAACCTTTGCCCCTATTGCTAGAATTGAACATGTTAGATTATTTCTTGCTTATGCTACATATAAGAACTATAAAGTCTATCAAATGGATGTGAAGTTATCTTTTTTAAATGGTGAGCTAGAAGAAGTATTTATTGAACAACCAGATGGATTGCAACTGACTAATAAGGAAGACATGGTTTTTTGATTAAAGAAAGCCCTATATGGACTTAAGCAAGCCCCCAGAGCCTGGTATGCTAGACTGGAAAAATACTTATTAAAGCATGGATTCAATAAAGGTACTATTGACAACAACTTTTAGTTCAAATTGGATTATGACAAAGAGTTATTATTGAGGTCTTTGTTGATGACATTATTTTTGGAGGAGATGATAATCTATGTATGAAGTTTGCTGATGAAATGAAGAATGAATTTGAGATACGTATGATTGGAGAGATGAAGTTATTTCTAGGATTGCAAGTTACTCAATTAAGTAAGGGGATCTTCATATCTTAGTCCAAATATGTGAGAGAGCTATTGAACAAATTTGGCATGGAAGACTCAAAGCCTATTGGTACTCCCATGGTAACCAGATGTAAGTTAACATAGAATGATAATTCTCCTTAACACAGAATGATAATTCTCCTAAGGAAAATGAAAGAAGATATAGGTCAATGATTGGTGGATTGCTCTACTTAACCCAGACTAGACTAGACATTATGAATGTTGTATGTATGGTGGCTAGATTTTAGGCTGATCCAAAAGAATCTCATGTGACTACTATAGAGAGAATCTTTAGATATTTGAAATGAACAATTGATTTTGGGCTTTAGTATCCTAAGGATGATAATCTTACTTTGAATGCATACATTGATGTGAATTGGGAAGGAGATGTAGATGATAGGAAGAGTACTAGTGGTGGTGCCTTCTTCCTAGGGAAGAAGCTGGTGTCTTGGTTGAACAAAAAGAAAAATTCCATTTCTCTATCTACTGTTGAGGTAGAGTATATTGTTGCTGCAAATAATTGTACACAAGTGATGTGGATGAAACAAATTCTAAAAGATATCAGAGTAGTATATGATCAACCTATTGCCATATATTGTGACAACTCAAGTGCAATTAGCATATCAAAAAATTTGGTGATACACTCTAAGAACAAGCATATATCAATCAAGTTTCACTTCTTGAGGGAGAAAGTGAATGAGAAAGAAGTCATACTAGAGTATGTGCCTACCAAAGAACAAATTGCAAACATTTTCACTAAGCCATTGCTAAAGGATACTTTTGAGTATATTAGAGGGATGCTAGGGGTGATTACCCCTCCTGATATGAACTAAAGATGCATTTATTTGCATCAATCCATGTACTTCATAGATATTTCCTGATCCAGATTGATTTTTCCATGAATGCTACTCAGGGGGAGTAGTCAGATGTGCATATATGTGGTTCAGAGCTTGTATGTGGGAAGATAATGCTTATCTTTTCCATTGATGTCAAAGGGGGAGAAGAGTCATGTGAAAAATTATTGCTTATCTAAGGAGAAGAGCCTTGTGGGAGAAGACCATGTAGAAGAGGTTAAGGAAGAAGAGTCAAAATCTAAGAGGGAGTAAGTGCTAATTGAGAGCTATGTTGATGGTTTTTTTCACATCATGTGTTGCCATAAATTCCAAAGGGGTATATTGTTGGATGTTGTGGTTGTGTTTTTGATATGTGGTTTTCATTGATGTCAACACTATTAGAATTATTGTATTGAAGGTTGTATATGATGAGGATATTGAGAAAATTGTTAAAAGAAGAGATGCAGGTTGCTAGTGGAACAGTGAAGGTAATGAAGATGTTTTGTTTTGTACGTTGAAGATCAATTGTTGTGGACTAAAGGGTTTATTATTGAGAGTATCTAGATCATCTACCAGAAGTTTTAGAGGTTTGTGTGAAGATTTGATTATGCTATGAATAATTGTATTCTGACAGTATTTATGTGGGTTATGTCAGTGTTGTTGATTGAATTTTATGTGATTCTGGTAATTTTTGTTGCTGTGGATGATTCTATATTAGTTCTTATTGTTTTTGGATGCTTCTAGATCATTCTCTATTCTTTTTGTACATCCACATTGATTAGTGTGCTCGTGGTTGAATATTTTTCTCAATATGTTCAGGTTTTCATGTTCTTGGCTGACATGATGGTTGTAACATGTTGTTGATCCTTGAAGTTTAAAATTGAATTATTGGCATGCTCGAAGATATTTTTTTAGGTCATATCATAATATTAGCCGATGTTGTTTGATCCACATTGAAATTTTATTTATAAATTTGGGCCGACATTGTAAATATGTTTTATATTTTTCTTGGCCAACAAGGTTTTTGATGTAATTCCATGTTGCAGATATATAAGAGTGATTGTTTGAGTGAAGTTAGTGTTTATAAGAGAGTGAATGTATGCTAGAGAAAGGGCAGATGTACGAATAGTGTTCTAATCATTTGATTGTAGAGAAGAGTGAGAAGAATTTTGAGCGAAGTGTGAAGGTTTTATGTGCTTAACTGGAACTATAATCAGGCTTCTGTAAAAGTTATTTTCTCAGTTCATGCCCTATGGATCTAATCCAAATTGTTGTGTATTGTTGGGTAGTGAGCCCTCTTGCATTTGAGTAGTGAACTCTAGGCAGTGTGCCTAAATGCACATTCCCATTACTTTTCATTATACTTTTAACAGGGTATAATATTGTGGACTAACATCCACCGTGGTTTTTCCCCTAATAGGGTTTCCATGTAAAAGAATCTTGGTTTTCTCTATGTTTCTGATGTGTTGATTGTTTATGGTTTATTATTCATTTATCAGATCTAAGATTAAGTTAAGTAAAGTCTGAAAAGTTTAAATATTTTGTGACAAATGATTCCCCCCCTCTCAATTGTATGTGTTTCAAGGTGTGAACCTTTGTCTTCCTTGTAGCACTAATGCTTGGGTTTGTGACATGGTCTAACTACCTCCTGTGGTTCTTAACTGAAGTTTGTATCAGGCATTGATAGGTTGATCTTTTGGTGCAATAGAAAGTCCAACAATTGGTATCAGCTTTGGTCATAGGTTCAAACCCTACTCTTGTGCTGGGGGGGGATTGTTGCAAGGTGTGACCCTTGATCTTCCTTGCAACACTAACGCTTGGGTTTGTGACATGGTCTAACCACCTCATGTTGTTCTTAACCAAAGCTTGTATTGGGCATTGATAGGTCGATCTTTTGGTGCAATGACAAGTCCAATAGTCTTTCCTTATTTTTCAACAGTTACCAATACATGCATTTGAAGATGTCCTAGGAATGTTTTGTGTGATGACATTGATATTAAGAGATGGTTTCTTTGTTTCTTTCATTTATTTTAAAGGGAAATAACTAAGACCACTAGTTTTTTCTATCAATTCAAGATGCACAATGGTTGAAGTTGGTTTAGAAGAATCTTTTGTAATAGTCTTGGTATTGAGTGAAGGATTTTTTGATGTTTTTGTTTCTTTCAAGGGACAATAACCAAGACCAGTAGTGTTTTCTTGTGTATTAGGCTCTATAGGGACACATATACCTTGTTCTCTAGCACAACATCCTTTTCCACTATAACCAAGTTTTTTCATAAGTTCATAACCTCTTCCATAAAGATTTTCCCTTCCTTTTGGATTTGGTGGTTGTTCATAATAAACTTCCTCAAATATTGTTGTGTATTTTTTTTCTTCTTCCAAAGTGGTTGAAATGGATTCTTTTGAAGGTTCTTACTAAATTTTGTGTTGAAATTATCATTGGTTCTTTTCTCTTTTTAGAATATTTTGTTATGATCTTATATTCTCCCATGAATGTCATTGTAAAATATAAGGAACCCCAATCATCTTACAATAACTTTGACTTATTTAATATGCTTTTTTTTTTAATTTGTCTTGCATGAGTTCCACTTGTGTAGTTGGTGTCAATATTTTCAAAGGACCTTCCTTACATTTCTCAATGTGCAAATTGTCTAGTTCATAGTCGGCCTTGATTGTATAAACATTTCTCAATGTGCAAACTATCTAGTTCATAGTCGGCCTTGATTGTATAAACCTTGTTGTTGTAAACATACTTCATTAAGCAATGAAAAGTAAAAGGCACTGTATGCATTTCATGAATCCATGGTCTACCTAAAAGAAGATTATATGAAAGATTATTAGGCATGACATGAATAGGAGTTTGCAATGTGGCCTTTCCAAATTTAATAGGTAATGTGATCACACCAAGTAGGTTTTTCCTATATTATCAAATCCATGAATAAATAGAGTCTGGTTGTATTTGGATTTTGTCTACTCCAAGTCTATCCAAAAGGTTTATGCTACACATGTTAAGGGATGGGCCATTTTCAAAAAGGGTTCTCTTTATCCCAATCCTATTAAGTAGGGCTATTATCATGAAAGCTTCATTTTGTTTTTGCACTTCCAAAGGAGGTAGCTTAGTTTGGTGGAAAACAATGTCTTAATTCATTCCTTGAATTAGGAATTCTATATCATTTTTTTGCACATTAGGGGGGACCTCAACTTATTGCAAAATTGTTTGAAGCATACTATGGTAATCAAGTGAGGATTGAATAAGATCCCATTAGGATATCTTAGTAGGAGTTTTTTTAATTTTTTCCATGAGATCATACTCCTTTCCACTACATTGCAAAATATTAGGTGTAGGTGGGAGTTATGGTTGAGGTAATAGTTTTTGGTTTCCTATTGTTCCTTTTATTATAAGAGTGAGCAATGATATTGTAACTCAATTGTTTCAAAACATTGTTACTATCAAGTTTCCTTGTAGCGTTCAAGATATCTCCTGGACTTAATGGTTTCCTTTTAGGTGGTTCTAAGATGAGAATGAGTTTATTTTGAACTTGAGGTTGATGTGAGGGTGGATAAAGGATAATAAATGGCTTAGGAGATTGAATTAGGAGGTCTAATAATTAAAGAAATTGTGGGACGACTCAAGGGATATCTAATGTACATAACTTCAAAAAGACTTACCCTTATTTTGATGATGTTCTAGTGAAGGAGAGTATAATGTTACCTCATCATCTTCATCTAATGAAGGGATCCAAATTATGATTGTTTGAAATACATGCATCCATTCTATCATTTTCTTGCACCATGCTATCTTCCCTAGTAGGAGAGTTTTTAAGAGAGGAGGAAACAAGATTTTAACCACATTCCATAGCTTCATGACAACTAGGGGAGTTTTCAATGGTTGGATTGTCTTTCTTATTAATGATTGCATCCTCTTGTTCACTAATTTTTCCTAAAGTAGGGGAAGAGAAATAAATATGATTCTCATGGCTCTCATTGATCAGATCTTCTAACACTAAAATATCTTCTTCACAAATAGGAGAGACATTGGGAGAAGAACAAACTTGATTATCATGATTTTACAAGATTGTATTCTCTTTCACTAAGTTAGTTTCACACACGAGAGAGGGATCAATGAAAAATAATAAAATAGAAGAAATGACTTCATTTTCATATGCTTGTAACAACAATTTTATAGAGTATTGAACAAAAAATGAAAATATAACATGAAGTATGATAAAATGATACTTTTGTAGTGAAAACATGATGTAATAATTGATCTAAAAGTCTGAAGTGCAATAATTTTTCCAATTCTAAATGCATAAATTAAATGGATGATTAGACCTTAATGAATACATAAAAAAATTCCTTAAAATTGTTAGATTGAAATAGTGGGTTATCAACAAATCTAGGAAGTGTAGATAACTACAAAAAAAGATCAGAAAAGTTATTTTTTATGGGCCCTGAAGGACTCATTCACCCATGGAAAAATGGCTCTCTATTCAGGGTTTTTGAAAATAAAAAATGTGAATTTTGAGTTGTTTTGTGTGTTCTCTATTCTAGGTTGCAAACTAGTACTTATAGTTGTAGAATAATGAAAATTCAGACAATGCAATCTTGATCCAATTTTATAATTAAGTGACTAAAAGTATGCTATTATATAAATATTATACAAAATAAATCTAATATTATGCAATTTTTGTTGAATTTTCAGATTTAAAATGAGTGCAAAATGCAAGCCTACACTTAAAATGCAAGGCAACTTTAAGCCAAATTTAGAAACCCTAAATGCAATGAATTAATTCAAATCCTAGATCTAGGTTTTGAATGAATTCCAAATCAGAAATTAGAATGTTCAAAATGTCAAGTTCACCATAATGAAATATAGAAAAATAGGTTGAGGGTCCATTACATAGGGTTTTATAATAAATTGGGAATGCTTCACCAAACTTACTATAAATAGAAAGGGGAAAATGGGGTGTAATGAACCTACCTATTTTCTATTTCATTCAAGAAATGAGATCCTCCAAGGTAGAATTAAATTTCAGCCCTTAGGTGAGTCAATTTCTATGGACGATCAAAAAATTTCCTTTATGTGTGTGTGTGGACCGGGTGTAAAGTTCAAACAATGCTTTGGGGAGATGAAAATAAAATAGAAAATGACCTCAAATATATAACCTAAGACCTGATTCATGTAGATGAAGCATAGCTCTAACGAAAACAATCAATTTTATGAAAATTAGATGAGTTGAAGGCACTTAAAAATTAGCTCAAAGTTGGTTGTAGAGTGTCCAAAAATGGTTGCAAAGTGTTCAGGACCACCCCCTTTCCAAAACTGGTGAATGGGTCCTAAGAAAAAAATTTGAACTAAATTTCTGGGAGCCTCTAAAGATAGATCTGAGATGCAATTTCTCACTAGTTTAACACAAAAATGATGGAAAAAGAGCTCAGGATCTAAGTTTTTGTGAGATGAAAACTTTCCTTGCAACTTTGACAATTTTGCAACTTTTGTGATTTTGCACTTTTGAGATCTTCAACTTTAATTTTCCTTCAACCTAAAATTTTCAAAACACATAAGAGGGATTTTTTTTTTTTAATTTTTGGTGAATGATGGTTTTCCATTGTCAAACCCCGTTTTGGTAATTAAACCTTGAATTGACATAAAACATGAAAGGAATTATGAATGAACAATGCAATGTTGCAACTCACCATTTAATTCTTGAATAAACCTTTGGAAATATAAAATATTGCATGAGATGGCTTGAGTGGATGTGAATCTTGATTCTTGAATCTTTCTTTGAATTTTTGACTTGAATTATTAGATTAGATCTTGAAACCTACATCACAATGTTAGCTCGAAAAAATGCATAAATGAACATAACTTTTACATGATACTTGAGATGGTTGATGCTACAATAAATCCTTGATAATTCTGCTCTTGAATGATATTAACAATAATATTTGATCTTGTGAAAGCTATCTTGGAAATCTCTTGTTTTTTTTATAAAATAACCTTGTATTTATAGACATTTATCCTTAATTTCCAAAAAATTAAACATTACAAGCTGACATTTTAAATTTGAATTTGGGATCATAAAGATGCTGCCAAAATGATATTTAAAAAGGGTTTCAAGGGCTTATGTATGACCCATTTTCCCATGGGAAAATGGGTCCTAGGTCCCTATTCCTATAACACACATTGCTCAATGGAAAGTGTTATGTATTGGCATTAATTATTGTTGGGTTTTCCCTTCTAAAAATGTAATTTATTAGGCTTATAGATATAAAATAGGGCTTATTAAGGTATAATTAAGTCCAATTTAATTGAGGGGCCCAAAAAAAGTGTGAAAATATAAAAGAATCCATTTTTCTACACAACATCTTCAAGAATGAATTTTTTTGTTCTTCAACCATGGAATATACAATCTATTTTTTGTTGTAACACACCTCCCAAACCTACAACAAAATATCTTCTAACTCCCCTACAAGGAAAGCCATGCCTCTCAACTCCACTCCTCCATTCTAGGAAAGAATAACCATTGAAGTTTTTCTAGTAACCTCCAAGTAGGCATCCACTACCTCCATTATTGTGGCCTCCATCGCCCATGCCCAACCTAGAAAAAATTCTTTGAAAATGCATTGAAAAATATTAAATTCTCCACAAAAAAGAATAAAAATCAAAGCACTCCAATGAATGAAAAAATCAAATCAACTTGGATTCCCCACTCCTCACAAATAGGTCCAAACTTGGAAAAAAATAATAGTTACATAGCTTGGGCATCCAAATATTTCATTCTATAGTTGAGCGTCTTTAATGAGTTCTCCCCACTTGTAATTTCCAAAAAGTCCATGCTCAAAATGCTTTTTTTTCCTTTTTGAATTTCATAAATCAAAATTTACCTCCTACACTATCTCCAACACCACAATTTTGTAACAATATAATAAGCCCAATAATTTAGTATTTATTTAGGCCTAATATTGGAATTATTCTCCAACTACATGATTAAAAAACCTCAAGAAAAAATAAAAAAATAAAAAACTTTATTTTTGGTTGATGATGATTTCTAGTACCTGTGGATGCTCCTACATCAAACACGTTGGGTAGAAAGTTTGTAAGCATAATATCACAAAATAGAGTTGAGTAGTAGAACTGCTCTTTCAAGTTGAAAGAAACTTGCAACATACTCCAATATGAAAACTAGTACCTCTGATAATTTCTTCTTTCTCCTTTTTCAAAACTTAGTTGGAACAAGCAACCTCCTCCTTTGACAACTCTAATCTTTACTCCTTTTCCTTTATGTGGAATTAGCTCCAACATAAACCAACCACCTCCTACAAGTTTATCTCACATTCTCCTCCAATATTGTGTGATTCAACCCACCAACATTCGTCCACCAAGCCACCAACATGCAACTACACTATCCTCTACAAGATCACATAAATATTTTACCACATATGATTCATTACTAGCAAGATCATGAAAATAAAATACTTCTAACCACACTTCCTCTTCACACTCTTTCACCTCTACCACTATATTTTCATCCATATATTCTTCTACTTTCACCTCTACACACTCTTCTATTTTCTCATATTTTTCATTGATATTGTAGACACTTAAAATTGTCCTGACTAATAATGCACATCTGAATTTTATTACTAATGTCATTTTGTCCTGAATCACTTCTTTTCAGCCGTTTAATTAAATAATCTTCATGGTTTAATTAAATATATCATTTTTGTCTATTAATCTAATAGTCAATTTTATTAGGTTAATTCACCCTCTTTAACACTAATTTCCATCTTGTTTAAGTGGATAATGTGAATTATTTAAATTAAACCCCTTAAGCCTTCTCATTTGATTAAGTAATTCTAATTAGTTAATTAAATGCCACTATCCCCCTTTAATTAAATAAGTTAAATATTTAATTAAAATCCCTAATTTCCTCCATCTTGCACAATTAAATAAAATTTCTTAAATTACTTAATTGGCTCATTTCTCTCACCCTCCCACTTGCAAGGGAATATTCTCATAGACTATTCCTCCATTTGCAATCCTTCAAAATGGGAAATATCTTCTAACAACTTCCTAATTTTTAGGAACTTTTCTTCTTTGAATCAATGAGAGCCATTGATTAAATCCTTGATCCTTTTCAACTTGCATTCTCATCCCTTGGTGGGAATCCTTGATCCATGCTTTAACCTCTCATTGCTTCTCATCCATTGATCGATCAAATTAATATTTACCATTGATTCAACCATTTCTCCTATAAATACTCCTCATTTCTATGATAAATGGATCCACTTTCATTTAGAGCAACTAGACTATACTGGATTTTAGAGCGATCTCCATTAGCATTTTTGCATTTAGCATCATTTTAGCTTAGCTTTGTATCCATTTTAGCTTACATTTCATCCATTTTTATTAATCTTCATCAATAAAATTTGTTTAAAATCTTATTTCAACTAAGGGGTTGGGAAAGGGTTAATATTCCACATCAATGCAACACCAATCCCCCAATTGGATGAGGTTTGAGTCATTAGATTAGTTTCATTTAAGAATTTCTTGTTTGTTTATGTTTAATGGCTTATTTATTTGATGTTTTCAAGTATTTCATTGGTAGTTTGACCTAACTAGCTGAATATTTGTTTATTTACTATGGATCTAGTAAGTTTAGCTTAGGTTATGATCATTCTCATAAACATAAAATATTTATCATAGAATTTAGGAAATTTAAATGTTACCTCCTTTTTTCCTGTTGTTACAACATCTTCTTCCACTACTACAATATTTTCATCTACACAAAATCCACTTTCATCTTCATCATAAAAATGAAAAATCTTATGCATTACATCTTTCTCTATAATCTTTTCCTTGCCATTCCTATTTTCATACCTTCTTCACCATCACTCTTAGCTAGAATTTCACTTTTCAATGCTTTTAAGTCCTCCAAAGGACACTCATCTACTACTGCAACATTGCTTCTCTTTAATTGTTGCATATAATTTTTACTTCTCAACTTTTATTGCACTTTTCTAATATTTATCACTCTCTTTCTCTATCTTCCTCAAAGAATACTTTTGTAAGATTTTATCCTTCACGTGAACCTACATAGATAACTATGACAATTTTTTTGACTTTATTCTTTGGAATTCCTTCAAAGACTTTCCACACACTCTTTATCTTCAACCTCTTATGTATAGACTACCTCACGCTCAATGATCTATCTACACACTCTAATCCTCTAACTTCATTCTCCATCCCAGGTCTTGGTGCAGACTATATCGCATCAATTCTTCTTCCTCCACACTCATGAACACTCACTCTAATACCAATAATGTATGGAAAAATCACACTATCCTCACATGAATTCTTTCTACACCACCAAAAATGACAATATATAACAAATTGCAATAGTAGATTAAATCCTCTATATCTAATTTGTAACAGTGCTTTATAAATAAAAATAAATCTAATTACACAGGTTTGTGTAGCCATAAAAGCTGAATAAAATAACTACAAAAAATAATATGAAGCTTCCATATGCCAACAAAAAACATCAAAATAAACTACACATGCTTCTTCTTAAAATTATCCTCTTACATTGAGAATTTGACTCTCCAATCTATAATCTTAAGTAATCAAAGTTTTTTTTTCTTCAACCATGGATTCTATAATCCATTTGTTATTGTAACACACCTCCCAAACCTACAAAAAATGTATTCTAACTCCCCTCCAAGAAAATCCATGCCTCTCCTCTCCACTCTTACATTTTGGAAAAGAACAAGCATTCAAGATTGTCAAGTAACCTCCAATAAGGTATCCACTACCTCCATTTATTGTGTCCATCTCCCACACCCAACCTAGAAAAAATATATTGAAAATGAATTGAAAAATATTAAATTCTTCACATAAATAAAAAATAAAACCACTCCCAAGGATGCAAAAATTAGGTCAACTTTGATTCCTCACTCCTCACAAATAGATCCAAACTTGGAAAAACAAAATAGTTACACAACTTGGGCATCCAAATCTTCCATGCTACATTCGAGAGGATTTAATGAGTTATCTCCATTTGTAATTCCTAAGAATCCACACCTAAAATTCCCTTTTTTTTCCTTTTTGAATTTCACAAATAATTTTTTTCCTCCTAAACTATCTCTAGCACCACAATTTTGTAGCAATATAATAAGGCCAATTATTTAATATTTTATTTAGGCCTAAAA
Source organism: Sequoia sempervirens (assembly GCA_007258455.2). NCBI lineage: Eukaryota > Viridiplantae > Streptophyta > Pinopsida > Cupressales > Cupressaceae > Sequoia > Sequoia sempervirens. Next base: position 106,545,711 of record VDFB02353493.1, read on the forward strand.
TTACAATTTATTCTCCAAATACATAGTTACTAGACCTTAGGAAATAATAAAAATAAAAATACTTTATTTTTTGGTTGATGTTGATTGCTAGTATCCTTGGAAGCTCATGCATTAATAGGGGGCTACCCGTTGAACATCCATAATATAGAGAGGGGGGTGAATTAGTATTATTTTATACCATTTAAAACATTTAAACATCTAATCCACTTAGCAGAATCAATTTGTAGTAAATGAAATAAAGCATGAAACATTAAACAACTAACAACCCCTGAATACTAGGATTTTTATGTGGAAAGCCTGGAATGGGAAAAACCATGGTGATGATTAGCTCACAATATATTATAACCAGTTATAGTATATTTATAGAATTTCTCACTACAAGTGGATTCACTATTCAAGTGGACTCACTGCCCACTAAGAGAAAATGATAGAAGAAAGATTGTGGCTCACAACCTAGATTGAACTATTACAATTGCATCTATCATATGCATGAATTATAGTTCCAATAAAGCTCAATAAATTAACTTTACAAACTTCATTTGATTATGATCTAACACTATGCTTTCCTCTACATTCACATCACTCTAATCTTCCACTCAACATTCATAATTTAAATTCACACTGCTCTGATAATATTCACATCATTTTAATCATATACATGTCTCATTTTTCAAAACACAAAAAATGATCTAGCATATATATTCACTTCAAGAAAAATTTCAATTAGGTTATCTTAATTAGATGTAACATACAAAATATACAATATATAACTTGTCATCTCAAAAGCTTCCATAGACACCTTGTGCCAAGATTCAATCCTCAAAAAAAATTGAAATAGGTGAGAATGGATGTATAATAGGTCCCACATAAATCCACAACACTTATTTAACCTTCACATATCATAACATCTATTAGGTTGGCACCACAAAAGACCTAATAAAAAAATTCTTCAATTGTATACCCATATTTAGACACGTGTACCTCAAGACTTCATGCCACTTATAATTAATGTTGCTATATTGGCACCTATCAACATCTCCTTAAGACCAAAAAGCCAAAATCCTATCCACAGAGAAGTGCAGGCTCTCCTACTCACATGTACTATATAGGAAGTGACTATAATTTGTTAGACCAAACTTCTGTCATTTATAACTTTCAAACCAAAAGAAAAAACATGATGGAATTCTAGAATTAGATGCTTTTACCAACCAAAACTATTATATTAGAACCACAGAGTAAAATGTTCGTTTGTATACTAGTGTCGACCCAAAAACTAGATGCTCTATTACACAAAATTATCAAAATTGACACTTAGTCAATTTTCATCATAAATACCTTCACCGGATCAAACCATCTTGCAAACTTTTCTTCCATAATCATCAAAAATAATGTTAGAATCAATGAGAATGATTTGGTGTAGATCTCCATATCAATATACAATGTTGACATCAATGACAACACTACAACACATAATAGTATACCCTATGCCTATCCCACATGCTCATGTTGCCAACAACTACATCAGTGAAATCTTCTCATTCTTCCAACAATCTCCCCCTTTTTCATTGATGGAAACATTCCAAAACATCTCCAAAACATTCTCCCTCTTTGACGTTAACAGAAAAGGATTCCTACGACAACTATTCTAACATACATTGAATCTCCTCAGCCTAAGAAATATATGCATATGTACAATCTATGAAATATTGAATTAACTCCCCCTAAGTCATGTACTAGAGAAAAACCAAAATTTTGTATAGGAAACTACTCTATATACTCTACATATGTACAAAGAATTTTAAATTGAAAACTAAAAATGAATAAAGAGTAAGAAATATTGTCAACCAAAATAGGTTGACTCTTGTAACTTTTGCACATGGGTCTTCCATGCCTATTTTCCTTCTTCCCATGCCTTCTTGGCTTCCCTAAGCAATATACATTGAGTTTCAAACTCCATTAGTAACAATTCAACTTCTTTCAAAGTGCTAGGTACAAGATTCATATGTGTAGCTTTGGTAGCACTCAAAAGGGCTCTTGAAACAAGTATGAATTTGGGATTTACCAAGTCACTTATCTCTCCAAACCATAAAATGATATGCTCCTTCTATTCTTGCAACTAAAATAATTTAATATTATGCAAATATTCTAAAACATTCCTTGTGTCTCCAGCTAGGTCAAGTGCCAAATCATCAACACTAGAGGCGATTTGGATCTAGGACTCAATGGATTCCATCTCCTTCTTGATGCTTTGTGTGGCTCTGATCCACTTCATGCCATATTGGTAAAGAGACTTTGCCTCATCTACACACCCTTGTGCATCCTTCAAATTCTCTTAAAAATTTTTATGTGCAACATCACATTACTCTATGATTTCCAACATCCTTTTATCATTTTTCTTCTTTTCAACTTCTTTGTCCACTTCACCTCTAAGACCAGAGGCATGCTCTTTAAAAAAATCAATTAATATCTTTAAATTTTCTATACTAGAAAGTGATGTATCTATGTTCACACTGGGTATGGCCTCTTACAGTTCCTTTACTACTTCTTCCATTAGCTCTCAACTCTTTTGATGTATTTCTATGATCTTTTTTTGGAAAGATGCATGGAATACATCTCCCAAAAGTAGGTTGTGGAAGGGGAAATCTTTTCCAGATCTACATTTCATTGTTTCATCAAGGAAGTTGTAGAAATTGTAATGACACAACAGGTTGAAAGTTGAGCTGCATACAAAGTATATTATTCAATGAATCTCAAGAGGAGTCAAAGGATTCACTAGAATTCTACAATTTCCAAATATTTTCCCTTCAATCCCTTTTCCTCATTATTTCTTGAGTTTTAAAAAAAAAACTTCTATTTTTGCATCTTTGGATGCATCCTAATTCTTATTTGCATCTTCCTTCTCATTATTTTCTTATTTATCTTCCTTATTTACTTCATCATTCTCTTATTCACCAATCTTATTTGCACTCTCTTCCTTTGTAGGGTTCTTTGTATAAACCTAGGGTTGGTTTTTGGTCCTTTTTGAAACCTATGAAAAAGGTAACCCTAAGTCTAGGATATAAACCTAGGGTTGGGTTTTGGTCCTTTTCCAAAGATACATTAGAATGTAAATCAAATAGGTGTTTAGATTGAATTTCAACCATGAAGGTGAGTCAATCAAACCTAGATATAAATCCTTAGGTTCTTGAAAAATGGATTGGAATGATTTAGTATTAATTAATCTAATTAAACTATATGACCTAATATGAAAATACAAGATCTTGACAATGCATCAAAAACAATAGTTTGCAAGAAGATCTAGGAAGTTTATAGGACTGTTTACCTACCTAGAAAATTTGGTTTCAATGTCTAGAGGAGGACATATATGCGCAAAGGAATATGAGTTCTTGTAAATATTTCTTGCTCAACTTTTGAGGTCCTTTAGTGGTAAATCTAAGACTCCAGTATATGCTTACAAAGTTTCCAGAACACTATCATCCATAATTTTGTTGGTGAATTTTTGTGGCTTGGAAATATTTAGGGCTTTGAATGCAATAATGAACAACTTGTCTTCAATATTTCCTCAATCCTCTTCAAACCTAAAAATTTCACATTCAAAGAGAGGGAAAGGGTTTCCATTTAGGGGCTTTCCTTAGTCAAACCCTGTGTAAGTGTTTCCACTTCCACAATGGAAATACTAGTGATAAAATGATAAATTATAGGAAAGGAATGACGAATCAAAAAAAAAATAACTCACCACCCCTTAATGGTTTCCTTGAATGATTGAATTCATACACATCACCTCAAGGTCTTGGATCTTGCTTTCTTGATTTTATTAAATTCTTTGGAGACCTACAAAAGGGGTTAACCTTCACAAAGCAATGATAAAATGACAACATGAAATCACATACACTTTAACATGATGCTTGGATCTTGAATTTTTATAATAAATCACTAAAATGTTGCTCTTCACTTGCTCTGTAATTCTCTTAATTTTCACCTCTATCTTGTAGGATTTCAAATGATGCAATAACTAGGTATTTATTTTATATTATTCTAGTTTATCAAAAATTAAATCTCAAAAGCTAACAATTGAAATTTGAAATTTTAATGTTAAAATGCCAACATTGACATGTCCAAAATTGGGTCGTGGCTAAGTAGGAAGACCCATGTGCCCAAAGGGTCTATGTGTTGTGGCCCTAATTTCCAAGACATTAAGTGTTGGCGGAAAAACATGAATTGGATGCATTCATTCAATGCTTGTAATTCTTAAAAAAATGGTACAATGGACCTGAAAATGCATAATTTAGGAAAATAGAGGGTCAATTAGGCTCAATAAATTATAAAGGGTGATAATTTATGAAACTACAATTTCAAATCCTTTAACTTTAATAGTTTCTTTTAAGAATGCACATGTAATTAGTTATTTTCAGATTTAAAGCATAAACTACAAGACACAAAATTTATGTGGGAAAAACATTTTTGGAAAAATCCCACACACCAAAGCATAGATCAATTGTATTACAACAAAAATATATTGCATATAATTTCTAGAGTTTAAGCTCTTAGAGGTGTTGATTCACTATGATACAAGATTCTAGAGTGAATCTAGTAGAATAATGGTATATAGATATTACAATACTCTCTTACACACAAATGCATTAAGGAGTAAATATATATCCTTCTCATACATGAGTGTCCAACATTGCCATGTGTCAATCTGATAACTCTCATGCATGCAGACTGATCGACAACACGCACGATTCCCTAGTGACCTAATTAGCGACCTATCAAACATGTGTGCACATGAAAAAAATGCAATAACATGCAAGGCTTGCAGCTCCAAAAATAAAGAGACCTTACATGCTAGGAATCCCATAGAATAAAGTCAACTCAACTGACAAATTAGAACTCAATATTGACTCCTAGTCACTCCCAATGACAACTCAGTCTATGTTTAAGCAACATTCCCTTCTAAACTTTAGTAAAAAATTCAAACACATGCCCAATGGCATAATGAAATTCCTCCTTGAGGTGTTCACAATGCTCAATGCTCAAATGAGCACCTAGATGACAAGTCTAACCTTCCTTAGCTTCTCATTTTTGAAGAAATAAACATGCTCACAAGTGGACCCCACCAAAGCTTAATTCCAAATTAGACTATCACATGTCAGCATGGCGCACCTTTTGAATGTTTTTATATTTTTTTCCCAATTGAACACCCATGCGACAAGTGTCAAAATCTTGCTCTTTGCACCTTGCATGTAGGAATCCAACTCTCCCTGAGGTCCCCTAAAGTGACTTAACAATTTGAAAACATATATTTTTGCATTTCATAAATAAAATAAACAAGTTAGGGGAAATAATTAATTATATAATCATGAGCATCACTAAGGTTAAGAAACCTTAATCCCAACATTCACCCACTTGTCTAAGACCTTACAAGAGTATCTGTATCACTACTCAGGATGCAAGGCCCATAAAACTCGCACATCATTTGAAATTCTCTATGCTCACTAGCTTTGGTAGTGCATCTGCAACATTCACTAAAGTTTCCACCTTTTCCATGTTCATCTTTCCATCTTCCACCATATCATGAACAAAATGAAACTGCACATCAATGTGCTTCATTCTGGCATGGAAAGTAGGATTTTATGTTAAACATATAGCACTCTGGATGTAAAAAGATGGTATCTTAAGCTAAATGAATTCTTTGCAAGAATGAGTAGCTGCCATGTATTTTGCTTCAATAGTGGATAAAGTGACTACTCATCCAATTTATAGCACCACCAATCATCGTGAAAACATATCCACTGGTGGATCTCCTATTGTCAATGTCATTTGCCCAATATGAACCCATATATCCACAAATGCTCACTGAATGGGAAATTATAGTAGGATAACCATGAAAGAAAAATGCATACTTGAAAGTACTATACAAGTACTTGAACACTCTCTTCACCATATCCTAGTGCACCCATGTAGGAGTAGCCATAAAATGACTAAGGATTCCCTCTACTTGGGAAATGTCTAGAATTTTACAAACCATAACATACATCAAGCTACCGACAACACTTGTATAGGGAACTCTAGTCATGTCCTCCATCTTGGTAGGAGATTTTGGAACAACCATCTATCTACAAGAAGTCATGTTGAATCTATCCAACATAAAGTTCACATACTTTGGCTAAGCCAAATATTTTTATTATATCTATCTATTCTAATATCAATTCCAAGAATATACCTCGTTGCACCTGGATCTTTCATCTCAAATTGTGCTAACAATTGAGACTTCAAATTTGAAATAATACTTTTTCCATTCCCAATAAAAAACATATCATCCACATATAAGAAAATAATAATAATTCAACCATTATCAGTCTTGAAATAGAAATAATGGTTAGATTTAAATATCAAAAATCCTGAGGGCAACACATAGGTGTTGAACTTCTAGTACCACATCCTAAGAGATTGTTTCAGACCATAGAAAGATTTTTCTTAACTAGTACTCCATATTTTCCTTGACTTTCACAACGAAATGCTCTGGCTCTGATTGTTGGTATGTGGTAACTAATCAGGAAAATACTAATCATGCAATTTTTTCCCCCTTTTTTTACATGTCAATGCATTGGTAGTTAATTTTTTATTAAACAAAAAAATGAAAAAATGACTTTACAAAACCCTAATTCTAGAAGATTTCAAAAATCTTATTATAAGTGGATGGGATGTAAGTTGTGGTATGGTATTCACGAGATTGTAATATATTTGCACTAGATAGTGAAATCATTGGATAGCTGAGTTTCTGTGGATGTAGCCCATATTGGGTGAACCACATTAAAATTTTGTGTTGATCTCTTTTGTGTTATTCTTCATTGTTATTTTTGGGTTATTTTATCTGCATATAATTTTTAATGTTTATTGCTCCAATCTACTTGAACCCTAACAACTAGTATTAGAGCCACATGTATTTCGAACGATTGACAAGAAACCTCTAGATTTGAGTGAGAGCAATGGAAGAAAGAAAATTCAAGGTTGAAAAGTTCAACAACAGGAATTATTAATTATGGAACATGTAGATGGAAGATTATTTGTATCAAAAGGATCTATGGTGGCCATTGCAAGGAAAACCAAAGAAACATGTTGCAATGTTTGATGAAGAATGGGAGATTTTGGATACAAAGGAACTGGGAACCATTCAATTGTGCTTGGCACCATCTGTTTCATTGAATATAATAGAAGCAAAGACAATAGAGGATCTAATGAAATCTTTGGCTAAATTGTATGGAAAACCCTTAGCCTCAAATAAGGTATTTCTCATGAAGTGTTTGTTTAATCTAAACATGATTGAAGGTGGATCTGTGATAGATCATTTAAATAAGTTTAACATGATTACCATTCAATTAACTTCTTTAAAAGTGAATTTTGATGAAGAGGTGAGGGCTCTTTTGTTTTTATGTTCTTTCTCATAAATTCAAAATAGCTTGGTAATGGTTGTAAGTAAATTTGTCTCTGGTTCAAATACATTGAAGTGTAATTATGTTGTTGGTGTTATCCTTAATGAGGAAATGTGATGGAAAAGCATAGTGAGTGTAAGATTTGATGAAAAACAAATCTATTAAGCCCAAGAAACCTCCATGCAAAAACCTGCCACAAGGAAGAAATCTGTAGGAAACAAAACAAGGGTTTTGCTCTGACAATATGCAAGAATGTATTATCAGACTTAAAAAAGAACATCAAGAAGAGAATACAATACAAGAGATCAATCCTTATAAAAGGAGATCAAAACGGAAAGGAAAACATAACCCTAAGGGGAGTGCACTTAATAATTAATATTAATTATTAAATGAGTAATATATGTGCATAAAGTGAAGTCTAAAGAGGAGAGTAAAGTTAAATAATTACTTTACTCTAACACCCCCACTTAAGATGAGCTACAATGCAGCTACAAACAATGCAGAAGAAAGCAAAGGAACTACAATGCAACAGAGGGTCCCGACAACATGGCCTGATCAGGTACCCGAATACAACAAAATCTCTATAAAGCGGAGTAAAGAAGAAAACCAAGTGGGAAAAAACTCCTCTCCAAAAAGAGATAAAGAAACATGCTAAAAAAACATGAAGGAAGGAAGGCCTCACTGAGACCCCCCAAGGACAACTTCCTTCACCCCAAGCATGGAGCACAACTGAAGATAGCGTGGAGATGCCAAAGGTTTAGTGAAGATGTCTAAAACTTGCTCCTCTATAGGAATGTACTCCAAGATGAGAGAGCTGTCTTGAATCAACTGCCTGATGAAGTGCATGTGGATTTCAATGTGCTTTATCCGCTAATGCTCCACTGGGTTGCATGAAATGTGAATGGCACTCTGATTGTCAAACCAAAGAATAGTGGAACTATCTAGAGGAAACCCAAACTCTATCATCAACTGCTGAAGCCATAAAACCTCCTGCCTGGCTAACACTGTTGCATGGTACTCAGCCTCTATAGATGATAATGCAATAGCAAACTGCTTCTTACAAGACCATGGATAGGACCAAAACCAAGGCAAAAAAAAAGCCAGAAGTAGACTTCCGATCATTGACATCACCAGCCCAATTGGATTCAGTGAAGCCAATGATGTGAGGGGATCTTGAAGTGTAGTGAATGACATAATGAGTGGTGCCATGAATGTACCTCAAAATACATTTGGCTGCTTGCCAATGGCTCTCATGAGGGTCATGGGAAAACTGAGGGACAAGGCCAACCGCAAAGGAAAGATCAAGAAGAGAATGTGTAAAGTACAACAAACTGCCAACCAACTGCCTGTATAAAGTGTGGTCTACCAAAGGAGTAGAGAAAGTGGAAGACAAAACAACACCTGACTGAAATGGAGTGGGGGAAGACTTGCAATCAAGCATGCCAAATTGTTGAAGCATATCAAGAGCATACTTCTCCTGAAATATGGATATCCCATCCAAAGACTGAATAACCTGAAGACCTAGAAAGAAGTGCAGGAGACCAAGATTTGTCATCTCAAACTGCTCCATCAAATCTCTCTGAACACTCTAAATCATGGAGGATGAGCTACCTGTAAGGATGAGATCATCTACATATAGCACAAGAATCAAAAGATCAACTTTCTGACACCGAATATACACTATGTGATCGGAATGACAGCATGTGAAGTGAGAGGAAAGCAAGAAAGAGTCCATCTTCTCATACCAAGCCCGAGGGGGTTGTTTGAGACCATACAATGAACGCCAAAGTCTGCAAGCCAAAGAATTGTCCTACACAAATCCCTGAGGCTGATCCATATAGATCTCCTCATGTAGGTCTCCATGCAAGAAGGCACTCTTCACATCCATCTAAAACACTGTCCATCCCTATCAAGCTGCAAGTGAAAGTACTAGGTGTATAGAATTCATCTTGGTGACATGAGCAAAGTTCTCAAAGTAGTTAATACCCTCTACCTGAGAAAACCCCTTCGCAACAAGACGTGCCTTATACTTATCAATAGAACCATCTGCAACATACTTGGTATAGTACACCCACTTGCACCGAACCAAATTTCTTCCCTTAGGAAGAGGACAAAGATCCCAAGTATGATTCTTCATCAAAGAAAAATACTCCTCATCCATGGCCCTATCCCACTCAAGGTGACCTGTCACCTCTGAAAATTTTTGAGGACCATCTAAAATGGCATGACTCAAAAGACTAGAACTAGATGTCTGAGCATGAGTACGATGAGTATTTGAAGGATCACCTGCCAAAGAACCAGCTACATCAACAGTGACATGGGCCCACCTAGGCAAGGATAGAGCAACTAGTGGTGGTGGAGATGATGGATCATCATCTACATCATCCTCAAGAGGTAAGTGATCCTCAAGAGATGAAGAGGGAGGAGTAGGCAATGAGGGAGAAGCTGGTGATGGAGAATCCATCTGAGGATAGCGCTCATCAAACTAGACATCCCGCCAAAACAAGACCTCTCTGGAATCAGGTACAAACAACTTGTACACCTTAACATCCTCACAGTAGCCAAAAAATATGAGTGGTCAGCTCTTCCTCTCCATGGATTTCCGCTAAGAATCAGGAATAAATGCCCAAGCCTCACTACCAAAAACTCATAATGTAGAAACATCAGGCTTGACATGGGTCCAAGCCTCCTCAGGAGTCATATGTCACAATGCCTTATGAGGCATCTAATTCTGAATATAATTGGCACAATTGACTGCCTCAGCCCAGAATGAAGAACTCATAGCTCAAGACTGTATCATACAATTTTCCATCTCCCATAAGGTTCTGTTCTTTCTCTCAGTGACACCATTCTACTGAGGGGTGTAAGGGACTGTAAACTGATGTTGTAAACCATGCTCAGTGCAAAAATCTATAAAAGCTTGATTAACATATTCCCTCCTGTTATCTGTGTGTATCCTCCTGATAGAAAGTCCAGATTGCTTCTCCACAAATGTCTTAAAAATCTTGAATGATTCAAAGACATCAGACTTGTACTTTAGAAAGTACACTCATGTACGTCTAGAGAAGTCATCAATAAAAGTGAGCACATAGTGGGCCCTTGAAAAGGAAGGAGTCGAAAAGGACATAAGATCACTATGTACCAACTCTAGGGGTGCCCTAGCACGAGTGGCTCGACCCTTAGGAAAAGGATCTTGATGATGTTTGCTAAGAACACAACCTCGACATACACCATCAGTACAAGAAATATGTGGGAGCCCAATCACAAGTGCCTGAGTACTCATCTGCTGTAGATATCTATAATTGACATGGCCAAAACACTCATTCCAAAGCTTGCTCACTGAATTTGCATGTGTTATAAGAGAGGAACCAATAGTGTCTGAACTCTCAAAGCCATCAAATCTGTATAAACGTGATGCAAAATCCACACTCCCAGTAGCCACAACCAAGTCAGGATCATGAAGGTCTTGAATAACTACATCATGTGGTGAGAACTCAACTGTCTTACCAAAGTCAGAGTGGAAAATCTGATAAATAGATAGAAGATTTGTCAAAATGTCAGGAACCAGAAGCACATCCTGTAGACAACCACCATCCAATGAAATAGTACCTGAACCCTGAACTAAAAGTTGTGCTGAGTCACCAACTACAATATGTTTATTGCCTGTAGGGGCAAGAGTGGTGACCAAATCCTCTGCGTGTGTCATATGGTGAGAGGCACCAGAATCTAGAATCCAAGTAGATTCTGAGGACAATGCTCATGCAGAAAGAGCATGACCTTTCCCTATGGGCTATGAAGGAGGCTAAGGTGCACTAATATTATGCTGTTGCATGGCTTCCTCCAAAGCCTCTAAACATTTCCAACACCTGGAAACTGGATGTCCTTCCTTTCCACAAAAACTGCAAGGATCTCCGGATTTCTTCTTAGTCTTAGAGGAAGACTCACCAGACTTCGAAGATTTTCCCTATGTAGAATTCAACTGTGGTTTTGAATCAGACTTAGGTGGTGGCTTGGAGGGATTCTCACTAGCCCCTGAATCTTTCTTAGGCTTCAGTTTCTACTTATGTTTTCCTTTGGAGGACTAGGCTACCAATGCTTGGTTCTGTGAACCTGAAAGTGAATCCAACTGCTTGAGCTTGGCTTGCTCACGAGTTAGATGATCACAAAAGACCTCAAAAGAAGGCATGACATGTCGAGCACCCAAGGCATCCATGGTGGAATAGAAGGTCGAAAGAAGATCTGAAATGGACCCTGAAGCTTGGAGAGAATTAGGAAGATGCACTCTGTATTAGTCTTAACTTTTCCACAACCCTACAAGATAGATCTTTGCTATTTGAACTTCATCAGAAAGTCCTCAATGGAGGGAAACGAATCAGGTACCAAAGAAGTTAACTCGACCTCAAGCTACAAAGCTTTGAACTGATTGACAGTACCAAAAAGTCCATCAAACTTGGTCCAAATGGCTCGAGGAGTGAGACAACCATCAAGATGAAATAGGAGACTATCGGAAATGTGTAAAGCCATCAATCCCATAGCCTAATCCATATTGTTCCTGTGTTGCATAACCTCAAAGGCATGAGTCAACTGAGGCTGAACCTCATCCAAACAAGACCATAACCCTCGAGACTAGAGAAGAGTCATCATGCGACCCTTCCAAGTGTGATAATTATGTGGTGTGAGAGGTTCAATAGATCTATCGGCCATCTTGTGAACTGTGCCTCAACTACTCTGAATTTTTTAATTATTATTTAGTGGTCTTTCAGAACTAGACAAAAGATGCAGAAGGGGTTTATTTGTTTTGTTTTGGTGTTTGTAGATTTTGGTTTTCTGATGGTAATGACAAAAAGGAAGAGAAAACACCCCCCCACAATGCAAAAATCCAATACCCAGTACAAACTAAAAGTTAGAAAGCAATAGAAAGCAGTAATTGGTTGAGACAAATCTCTGTGTACCTGAAGAATTTACTGATGAAATAGATTGCAGATCTGGATAGCAGTCATCAGTAAAAAAACTTTCAAGTCAAAGTACGGCGCCCACGGGGGTTTGAAGTTCTGCCTTTTCAAATCTGCCAATGCAGACATCAGCTCATGCACAACGTTTAGAGGAATAAGGTGCAAGACTAGTAAACGATACCAGGAAGGACACCCAAAAAAATGCCAGATCTGATGCATGCACTTGTAAAAAATGCAAAAAAAAATGCCAGATCTAATGCATGCGCTTGTAAAATTGTTGGGCAAGGAATACCAGATCTGAAAACTACACCTAGAACCTCTCAAATTAGCCAAAGAATCCCAAATTTCTTTTGTCAAACCCTTGCTCCCTTTTTTCTTCAAACATGAACAAGCTACAACAAATCCAGCTCTGATACCATGTAAGATTTGATGAAAAACAAATCTATTAAGCCCAAGAAACCTACATGCAAAAACCTGTCACAAGGAAGAAATTTGTAGGAAACAAAATAAGGGTTTTGCTCTGACAATATGCAAGAATGTATTATCAGACTAAAAAAAGAACATCAAGAAGAGAATACAATACAAGAGATCAATCCTTATAAAAGGAGATCAAAACAGAAGGGAAAACCTAACCCTAAGGGGAGTGCATTTAATAATTAATATTAATTATTAAATGACTAATATATGTGCATAAAGTGAAGTCTTAAGAGGAGAGTAAAGTTAAATAATTACTTTACTCTAACAGTGAGAGTTCAACATTGGGTAGTGCTTTGATTGTAGAGAATAGGGGAAGAACAAAGGAGAGAGGAAAAATTCCAATAAATTGTGGGAACTCACAAGGGAAGTCTAAAAAAGGTAGATCTAAATCCATAGGAAGAATGGATTGTTGGCACTGTGGAAAGCCAGGACACTTGAAGAAGCATTGTTTCTGTCGAAAGGGAAAAAAAGGAGATGAAAAACATGATGATAGTAAGGAAGCTAATGTTGAAAGTAATAAATTGTAGGATGCTTTAACTCTATGTTTAGATAATGCTAATGATTCTTAGGTAATAGATTTAGGGGGCTTTATTTCATGTCACACCCCATAGGAAATATTTTGTAGATTGTGTTCAAGGTGATTTTGGACAGGTATATTTGGGTGATGATGAACATTGTCAGATTGTTGGAAAAGGAAATATAAAAATTAGGTTGTAGAATGGAAATGAATGGTTTCTACAAGAGGTAAGGCATGTTTTAAATTTGAGAAGGAACTTAATTTTTGTAGGATAATTGGGTAGTAAATGTTGCATAGTTACCTTTTCAGACAAATTCTGGAAGGTCACTAAAGGTGCATTAGTAGTAGCTAAAGGTGAAAAGGTAGGCACATTGTATTTTTGTAATGGTAATACTTATTCTACCTTAGCTGCTACAAAAATAGTTGCTCCTTAGATAGTTATAGCACTTGCTACAGGGAAAAAAAAATTGTGGCACCATAGACTTGGGCACATGAGTGAAAAAGGGATGAAGATCCTTCACTCTAGAAAGTTACTACTAGGTCTAAAGCATATTGAATTGGAGTTCTATGAAAATTTGTATTTGTGGAAAATAGAAAAGAGCCTGATTTCTCAAAGTTGGGAAAGAGAAGAAGAGTGAGAAATTAGAGCTTGTACATTCAGATGTATGGGGATCAACTTGGGTATCTTCTCTTGGTGGATCTTGCTATTATGTTTCTCTTATTGATGATGCAATTAGGAAAACATGGGTGTATTTCTGAAAAAAAATAGAAGTGTTTGAAACTTTAAAAAGTGGAAAGATTTGATTGAGAATGAGATAGGAAAAAAAATTAAGTATCACAAATTTGATAATGAAGGTGAGTATTACAGTAGAGAAAATTTGAAATTACTATTCAAACAATGGAATCCATAGCCAGAAAAATGTTCCTGAAACCCAACAAGAAAATGGTGTGTTTGAGAGGATGAATAGGACCATTATGGAGCATGGAAAGAGCATGAGATTGCATGTTGGACTATCCTTACACTTTTGGGGAGATGTACATACCACTATTTATTTAATAAACAAGGGACCTTCAAATCCTTTAGATGGTGACACTCCAGAGGATGGTTCAATGAGTATAAAGGTAAACTATTCATTTTTTAAAAACTTTGGTTGTGAAGCTTTTTTCCATGTTGATATTGAAAATAGAACCAAGCTTGAGGATAAGTCTAAAAAATGTACCTTCATTGGATATGGAGTAGATGAATTTTGTTATCACTTATGGGATTATGAAAATCATAAAATTATTAGGAGCAAAGATGTTATATTCAATGAGAAGGTCATGCATAAGGATCAACTATAGGAAAAGAAGCATGAACAAGCCAAAAAGAAATATGCGGTGTTGGATGAGATTCTAGAAAATGAAATGCTAGTGGTACCTAATGCTCAGCAACAAGTTATCCCACAAACTCTGGCAAGTGTTAGATGTTCTAAGAGGATAACTAGAAATCCAGAAAGATTTTCTCCATCATTATATTCTATATTATTAACTGATTCTGGTGAACCTAAAGGTTATGAAGAAGCAATGCAAGTAGATACCAAAAAGCAGCGGGAGCTAGGCATGAAAGAGGGAATGGATTCCTTACTACAGAATTAGACTTGGGACTTAGTCCAATTTCCTACAGGTAAAATAGCATTGCCAAATGAATGGGTTGATAGGTTGCAGGAAGAAGATAGAGACAAGAAAAGATATAAGGCCAAACTCATGGTAAAAGGTTTTGCATAGAAAAAAGGTATAGATTTTGATAAAATATTTTCTCTAATTGTAAAGATGACTTATATTAGAATTATTCTAAGTCTTGTGGTTGTAGTAGACTTGCATCTTGAATAGCTAGATGTGAAAACAACATTTCTCTATGTGTATTTGGAAGAGAAAATATGTATGCAAAAACCACAGGGATATGAGGTGAAGGGTAAGAAGGAATTTTTGTGCAGGTTAAAGAAGATTTTGTATGGCCTAAAGCAAGCACCTCAACAATGGTATTTGAAATTTTATAGTTTTGTGGCTGAACAAGGTTACAAAAGATTTCATCCTAACTATTGTGTTTTTTTCAGAAATTGGATGATGGCAACTGTGAACGAAGATCCTAGTACCTGTAAACACAAATAATACACACATTAGAGGATTGAAATGCAAGAAAGAATCAAGATTCCCCATGAAATCCATTCAAATTGCAAAGAACAAGAAATGGGGTGAAGAACATAAACAAACATGAGCAAAAGCTATCAAGTCCTATTCAAATGCAAAACAAACTCTTGATCCCATTGGGGAATTGGTGCCAATTTGATGTGCCCTTTTCCAACTCCTATGATGCAAGATTGATGAGTGATGAAGAGTGATCCACTTGATGAAGATTCAAATATGCTCCATGATGAAAAATCTGCATAACCTAGCTAAAACTTTGATGAAATGGATGAGAATTTCTATGGATTTGAGTATAATAAATTTTCTCAAATTGTGGATCCTAAAATGAGGAATGAGGATATTGTAAGGTATGACCCTTGGTCTTCTTTGCAAAACTAACGCTTGGATTTGTGACATGGTCTAACTGCCTGTTGTGGTTCTTAACCAAAGCTTGTATCAGACATTGACAAGTCGATCTTTTGGTGCAATGATAAGTCCAAAAATTGGTATCAGAGCTAGTCACAAGTTCAAACTCCGCACTTGTGCTAGGGGGATTGTTGCAAGGTGTGACCCTTGGTCTTCCTTGCAAAACTAACACTTGGGTTTGTGACATGGTCTAACCACCTCCTAACTGAAGCTTGTATCGAGCATTGACAGGTTGATCTTTTGGTGCAACGACAAGTCCAATAGAGGCCTCTTATTTATAGAATGACAGGTTGGAGAAATTCCCAAAATGAAGCAATGTGGGACTAACATTCAACCAATGGCAAGGTGCCACTTGTCAAGATGAGAATGGATGGGGGATGTGCACATTTGGATGATTGTGCCCATAAATTCAATTAGGCGACATTTGAAATTAGTGAAATGACATGTAAGAGGGAAAAGAAATGTCTTAAATGCCACTTGGATCAAGGAAAAAGGACTTATTAGGTGAAGTAAATTTTTTGTTGGAAGGAAAAAGTCCACTTGGATCTTGAATTCAAATTTGAGAGAATATTTCTCCATTATGCCATGTTGAGAGAAAATAGGGATTTAATAAATGAATTAAATCTATTTTCATGTACAAGTGGCAAAAGCTAGAGGATGGGACATGAATTAGGATTAAATTAATCAAGGGCTAATTAATTTAATGAGAGATTAGATGATGTGACAAATTTGACTTAGATTTATGGGTTTATTTAAATCAAAGATGAGAAGAATGTAATTTTAGACTTAGTTAAATAAATATTTTGTTTTATTTAGCTAAAGAGGATGGTTGGTTAGCTTAAATTAAACAAGGTTTAATTTATTTAATTTAATAGATAAACCATAGAGATTTAATCAAATAAAGGGAATTATTTAATTAAATATGGACATAGAGTTAATTAGATCAGATAGATTGATTTAATTAACAAGAGAGAAAGGCTTAATTAGGTAAAATGATTTATTTAATTAAGAGAGGAAAATTGATGAAATTAATCAAATAAAGGTATTCGATTAAATGGTTAGACTAAGAGATGATTTAGGATGAAATGGTGTTAATAATATGGATCAAGTATGTCGGTATATTTTCCATGTCTACATTTTCCCCTCTTTGAAGCGAAGTACTAGTTGCATTGGTTCAAAGAATAAACTATCTCGATCAAAATCCAATTTTTTTTGGTTTTAAAGTTTTCCCCACTATTGACCCAGTGAGAGAAAACATTCCAATATACTTCCCCCTCGAGAGATCAAACGAAAAGCTTGATTTTTGGGTGATCTTGCGAAAAAGGAGGACAAGGTGCCCGACGAGTCCAAAAAAGCTCTGGGAGGTCAAAAGACAAGGTAAAATGCAAAAAAAATGATGCAAAATGGCCTTTAGACAGAAAGAAATGGGATCACAGGATCTAGACCCCTCCTGGGTGACTAAACAGGGTGAAAAAACCCTAAGTTTTAGGCTTAAATAGGCCTCAAAGGGCCACTTCCAATTCATTTTCACATTCAGCCTTAGGAGATCTTGCAACTTTGAGCTCTGACACCTTGGTGAGATGGCATAGCGATAGCTCCCCATGCACATTTCCAACCGAGTCCAGATGCATCAGAGGCTTCCCGACACTAGACCACCGATGAGTTGACTTGACCTGAGCCTAGTTTTCATTTTTTCATGCTCATTTAATGCTTTCAAAACTAGATCTCTAGGTGTGGTGCCATATTGCACCGCTGTAAATTTCAAACTCTACCACTTAGTTTTTAAACTACACCGCCATCACAAGATCCATCACCGTGGTGTTGTTTGGAGTTTAGGTCTAGACCCCAAACTCTGGCGCTTTTGTTAAGTGCACCATCGTGGCAGACTTAAAAATTAGGGTTCTTGTGCAAACTGGGATGCTCTAACAAAGTGCACCACTGCGGTACAATTTGAGGATTTGGAAGCTATAGCATCATAGTTTGCAAATTTCAAACTGCACTACCTTCACAGGTAGCGACACTGAGGTGATTTTCCAAATGCTGAGACAAGTCCAGAAAAAATATTTTTCAATGCATTTTAACATGGTGACTTTTCCTGATGCAGGAGGAGGCGAGAGAGATCTATTCGCATGAGCACAGGTTTCAAGAGATTTTTAGGGATTTGTGCGATCTGACTGAGAGGGAGCAGGAGCGCCTAGGAGAGATGGGGCTTTGGTATATTTCCTATGCACCACCTAGGAAAATGCACTTGGGCATGATGATGGCTATTGTAGAGAGGTGGCACAATGAGACCTCCTCCTTTCATTTTCTGACTGGCGAGGCCACAGCCACACTAGAGGACGTGTGGTAAATCCTAAGATTACCTATTCATGGTGAGAAGGTGATCTATGACATGGTTTCTAGGATGGACACCTGCTATGTTGTCCTAGAGACTAATCAGATTGTATTCTATGAGGATTAGATCAAACTGGAGTGCCACAGTTCTCTCACCTCACCCTACTATTTAGTGATTGCAACCATCATATCAGGTCTTGTTGCCACAGATCAGCGAGGCCAATATTTCAGTCCTAGATGGGGGCTCACTTGGGAGCAGATGATCTGATAACAACTAACACTTTTTGCATGGGGCCCAATTTTTCTAGCCTCTCTTTATAGAGATCTTCATGAGTTCTCCTGCTTAGATGGTAGAGCACTCAGAGCAGGGGTCACACTTTTACATATATGGGCATGGGAGTACATCCCCGTGCTTCCTCCATGATTTGTTCCTATTTTGATGGAGCTAGATGATCCAGTGTTCTGGTGTTATAGAGGGGGACTTTCTTTTACCCATATAGGAGAGCATGGGATTCCTCATTGGAGGAGGGTACTTGATGACATGCGAGTGTTCTGATGGAGGCCATACCTCGAATAGCCAGCCTGGTTTTATGATGTGCAATAGTTATTCTTTGCTTGCCAAGACCCCATAATGCAAGGGTGATAGCACACCATGATTGAGAGGTACCTACTGGGTAGGGTGCAATGACAGTTTGGGGAGCCACAAGATAGGCCCAATGATCAGTATGTGGCCATTTTTGTGAGGACAGTGAGTCAGGGATCTTGGGAATGCTACATACTTGCCTCCAAGGTAGTGGAGAGTTTTAGACAACTGGTGGACCAACCGTGGCCATACGACCAGGGAGAGGCAGATTCAGGAGTTACACAGGCCTACAAAGATTGGTTCAGGTCATCGTTGAGGCTTATAGTTCTAGGCTCACCATCTACTTTCCGAAGAGCCAGAGGCAAGGGAGTAGGATGAGATCAGGGAGGACAAGATCAAGGAGGCAGAGGGCTAGCACAAAATCAGTTAGTTAGGGGCCATGATCCACTTGTCCAGCCACCCAAGGATCAACATAATCAACCCCACCAAGATGTCTTGATATAGGATTAGGACCATGGGCAGCATGATAGACAAGATGGGCACCAAGATTGGGTTGTGACACTGCCAAGAGATGAAGGTGAGGATCAACCTCATGTGTAGCCTCCTCCATAGCCAAATCCTAGAGATGGGAAGATTTTATAGCTATAGGCCCATGTACATGCACTGATAGCGGAGAGAGACCAGGCTAGGGCCGAGCAGGACTAGGACATTTTGCAGAGGTAGGCCATAAAGTTACAAGCGGTAGTAGAGATAGGCTGCCAACAATTGTTAGAGAGTATGGTTTTCTCCTCCTCTCAGAGCACAATATTGCTTTGATCATACAGGGAGGCCATTCAGGAGGTTGATTATTATAAGATGCACTACCATCAAGATATGTCGAGAGCAAGCCATGTCCCAGAGTTTTCATAGAGGACCACCCTTAGACTAGCAGAGGATCATGAAGAGAGAGTAGGCAGTGAGGGCAGTAGCTAGTAGGGCTAGGCCTTCATTTTTTTTATCAGATACAAGATTCTTTTTGCACCCTTTGGGCTTGTTTTTTATAGCCCCATGTGTCGATTGTACTTATTGACATAAACCTATACATTGATCCGATTTTTGTATCATGATAGTACTTTTGATGATATATGAGATGATGATTTTGATGTGATATGTTATTTTCTATTTTATGCATGATGAATGATCTTTATTTTATATGCTATGCACTGATGTTCTATCCTATGTGATGCAATGTGATGTAGTGATTATGCAAATGATGATGAATGGATGCATCTCTTTTCCAGTGTCATTTTATGTACTTTTTATGATGATTATGTATGGATGGTGCAAATGTTATGCTATGCAGATGTTGTGATAGTGTATGTGATAGTGTTATAAATGATTTATATATGTTATGTGAGTGAAAATGATATGATGGATGTAAATAATGTTTTATATGCATACAAATGTTTTAAATGATGAAATTCTTATAATAGAAAGTATTTATTATGCCCCTAATGGATGGAATGCAATATTTTTCCTTATCTTTTCTCGTGCATTATGTGGTGATGTGCTTATGATGGTGCTACTTATGTACGTGGTTATGAATGTTTATGACAATATTTATGATATGATGTGATGGATGTAAGTGATGATTTTTTTTTAATGATGAGATGATTAGAATAACAAAACTATATTATGTAAATGATGGAAATGTAATGTATATGATATGATATACTATTTCTATATGATATGATATGCAATATGTTGATGGTTTGTGAATGTAGGATGGATGCAATGATGATTGATGAACTAATTAACTATCATGATACCATGTTAGCGTGAAAAGAAAGAGATAGAAGAAACCAAAGATTCCAACAAGACATGATGATGATGATGACGATGATGATAATGATGATGATTTGCTTTCCCAGGAGTTAGGATTTTCAAAGGGCTAATTACCTTATATTTTATTACACACATAAGTACGATGCATCGAGGTATGAAGAACTAGGATGGTGTTGTAGCTAGTGTGGTGAACTTTGACTCGACAATCAGATAGGAGTATCTTTGTTCACACTTGGCATACATAACCTTATTCAGAGTGCAATTTGGATATTTCAAGCATCTCGGGCCAAAACATAGGAAAGCAAGCCTTCCCATGTGGTGAACAAGATATTTAAGACACCTTCCCTACATCTAAAAAAAGTATGCATGACCAAGTTATATTACAAGAATATCCAACAAGCACAGTAGATAAAAGATCATGATCATTTCCCCATTCCTATCTCTCTAAATATTTTGATTAGACATCATCAAGAGGTCCTTGGAATGAGCACAATAAGATAAATCGACAGATAAAGATAAAGTAAACAAACAAGTTAATGTTCTTCAATACCACTAGCCAAGACTAAATTATGGTGATGCCTGATGTTGATGTCCATTGCAGGAAGGATGCATCCTAGGACATGGCGATATTAGATGATTTTGATATGGGATTGATTGGATGATAGTCTATTTATACTAAGAGTTGACTAACTTGTTTATGCACTAACCTAGACTTAAGATTTTGATGTTTTGTGTTTTCACTTTTGAACTGCTAGACTTGTTTCCGATTGTTTCACCGAAGGTTGAGGATGATGATTAATTTATTATGAGTGATGTTATTGTGGGTGAAAGAAAGATGAGACAAATGGATTTATTCAAATATTTGGATGCTTTAGTGTTTTGACATGTTTTGAGGCTATTTTTGGTATTTTTGAGATTTTTCAAATGTTTTGATTTTTGATTTTCAATTTTTTTGGGGTTTTATGAGATTTTGACAAAAGACCTAACCTAAAGATCTATCTTAGGGGCCTTAGGGGTTGATCAACATATTACCCTTTCCTACATTATACATGCAAAGACCATGTAGTTTAACTAACACAAACTCGATTATTGGATGAGATATCACCAAATGGATTGCTAGTTTATTATGACAGACTCCTAAAGGACTGACCTAAGTGTCTCAGGGGATGATCAAAGATCAACCTTGCCTACGTTCAAGGCTCAGAGACCCATAGTTTGACAAGATGATTTTGTTTTTGATCTTTTGACCTATTTTTGGATTTTGGTGTTTTTTAAATTTTTTCGTATTTTCTGATTTTGTGATGTTTTTGGATTTTCTGATTTTATGAATGTTTTTGGATGTTTTGATTTTCTGATGTTTTTGGATTTTTTGGATTTTTTGATGTTTTTTGGATTTTCTGATTTTATGATGTTTTTGGATTTTTTGATTTTGAGGACTTCAAGAATATACACGAATCTGATCCAATGAGAGCATGCCCCCAACATGATGCAATAGACTACTCTAATAAAGGTAGGACAAACTGACCTTGAGGATGGGCCAAGTAGTACTCGGAGGGATCATCATACGAACATAGGACCAAGCTATGATACAGATGTAGATGGAGATATGGTGAGGATATGGAATGTGATGGAAGTGTAATGGATGGATGATGTAGAACAAGCCATGAAGATCTTGGTCGATGGAGAGTGCTTATTTACACGAGGCACCCGTTTTCTAGGTTTTCACCAAGGTACTTTCCCAAAGCGCTACCAAAGTTGTTTTCACTAGAGGATGATTTTTTTCTCTTTACTGTTTTGAATCCTTTTTTGATTTTTTTTGATTTTTGCTTCTTTTTTTCTTTGTATTTTTCTGTGAAATATTTAAAGCTCATACTGAACTACTTAGTGTTGCCGATGTAGATGCCCCTGTCATAATGTGTCTATAATATCCTGCTTGAAGAAATTTCTTTTCCAAAATACGTGCACTTGAATGTGACTTTTGAGATTCCTGATCTGCTTTGTTGATATTGGAGTTAGCTTTGTCTTTATGCACACATCATGATAGAATGCCTTTCAAATCCTTATGATGAAGGGTGGCTTCCAATACTTTTTCAATGTGATAATTGGATATCATGCGTGGAGGCGTGGATGGAGTGTGTTTAGGAATAAAAGATGGATTGGTTGATAGTTTGGAACCTTTGACTCTCCAAACTTGGGAAGATGAGCAATGATGGGTGGATACAGAAGTGTGCATGGAATTAGGACCAACTGCTTGATATACTTTGTACATTGCTTGAGAAGCCTACTTTTTCCTTTGTGGACATCTTTGATGGATACTTTTCCCTTTCTTATTTTTCCCCATAGTTTCTTTGACTGATGGAGTTTGATAGGAATAATATTTCTTTGTATTCTTTGGTATCCACTTGTATTTTATTTTTCCATTGTTCTCCTTGGCTTCTCTTTCTTTGATAACGTTCTTTTTGCTTTGATTCAAATCTTTCTTTCGATGTTGTTCCCAATTCATGGATGGGGTGATGGGTGGATGAAGATTCATGGTGTGGCTAGTTGTAGTATTGACATCAGTTTCATCATAAGGATTCTTCGTGCTCCCTATGTTGACATTTACTTGAGACATAGTTGCCCCCAGTATGGTGGTAGTAGCACCTTTGTTCCTTGATTCGGCTTGTTTCAATATTTCTTGTTTAGTAAGTCTTTTCTAATAAATATCTATTGTAGATGATGTTATTTCAATTTGTTGTTTTGTTGACTCTGGAATATCCTATTTTTTTTACTGTTTCCTTGAGTGGATACTGTTGGATATCTTCATACATGATTTCCTCAGTCTAAATTTGGGATATATCTGATCTTGATGTTGACAATTTAGTTTGACTGTAGGAATCAATAACCCACTCCTTTTGTGTAATAATGTCAAGAGTAAAGGAATCTTGTTTTGAATGAAGATCATCTACATGTCCATGATCCATAGAAAGTATCTCATGGGTATATGGAGGAGTATGTGCTATGTGGATATGATCATCATTTATATATAGGAGAGTGTCTATTACATCATTGTAGTAGCTTGGAGATGTAAATTCTTGATCTTGATTAATTTTGGAATTGCTTTTGACATGCTTTGGATCAAGTTCTTGTCATGGGTCAATTTCAAAGGATGGATTTATTATAAAGGGTTCTTGGATGTCTTCATTAGGCATGGGAAGTGGCTCAATATACTCTTGATTTTTTAGAAGACTTGGATCAAATGTTGAGTTGAAGATTCCTTCAATATTTGCAAACTTGTCTTGGAAAGGACCATTGCTAGACTTTGGTGAAAGATGTTGATCATGATTTGGAATAAATTCTTGAGATATGTCTTCTAACTCATTAGGTTATGTAGAGAAATTTTCAACCTGATCATTGGTCAAAGGATCATTGATAAATAATGTTAACTCTCCTTTGAATAGATCATTGTTGGATATTGTTGAGGGGTATTTATCATGATAAAATAATGACTCTTGATGTATGTTGAATTGATCTTCGGATGGGGTACATACATCTTCAAGGTTCTCATTGATGGATAGATCTTGATCTTTGTTTTCAACAATTGTGGTGGAGAGATTGTCAATGCTATCACTAGTGGTTGAAAATTTATTGTCCCCAATAGTTATTATTTTTTTATCAATAAGGTCTTGGATGAGATTTTTGAGTCGAATACAATTTGATTTTGTGTACCCCTTTATTTTGTCATACTCACAAAGGTGGTTTTCATCGTACCATGGTGGTTTCACTAAGGGCTCTTGATAATTTTCATAGGTGGTAATTGTGATGATTTTTTCCTGCACCAACTGTTGGATGATCGATTCGATTGGTTTCCCAAGTGGTGTGTATTTTCATTTGTTACCCTATGAGACTTGTACTTTAAATTGACCTTGTGGTGATTGATTTTGGACAATGTTATGATTTGAGAGGATGCTTAGATTTGGCAAGATAGGCTAAAATTGAACATTGTTTTGGTTGGGAATCACGTTTCCTTGATTTAGGTAACTTTGATTTTGTATGGTGTTATCTTGACTTGGATCAATACATGGGGTCATTAACATATTTTTTAGACTTTGAACAAAATTTGTATGCTTCACAAACATATCTATCCGAAAGTTTACTGAGGGTGGATTTAGAATATTCAATTTTGGCATGTATGGATTTGGTGGGATAATGTTGTTCATTTGAAGACTCATGTATTGATTGTTCGGTTGATAGATTTGTAGGTTTGGCCTTGGATTTAAATCTACCATCAAGAAAGGTGTTCCAAACTTTTGATTGGGCATATTCACATTTGTTGTACCATTGAGTTTTGTAGGAGATAATGATCCCATGTATGGATTGTATAAACATGAGTTTTTATAATTTATTGGCATTGTAAGGATTTGATAGTTTGGTTGATTTAGATCACTCATGATGTATGGAGAAAGTTTACATTCCATGTTTTTCTTGTGTTTTGACCTTGTTGACCTCTAAGGGATTTAGGACTAGTAAATGAGATGAAGGATGGAATGGGTGAATGATATGGGTGTTGAACTTTTAGGAACGTTGGAGGAAATACTAGACTTTAGGACTTTTGGATTTTTTATTTGGATTGGATTTGGATTTTGATTTGGATTTTGGATTTGGATTTTGATATGGACTTTGGATTTGATTTGGATTTGATTTTTCTTTGGTTTTGGATGATGAACAAATAAATCCCAAGATGTTGGATGATTATCTAGGGGGTAAACTTGCTCAAAGGATGATAATTTGAGTAAGTGTGGGAAGAAGGATGCATCTACCCACACCTATTCAAACAAGATGATAATTCAACCAAGTATATGAAGAAGGATGCATCTACATATACCTAGCTAAACAAGATTATTTGATGACAATTTGACTAAGCATATGAAGAAGGATGCATCTACACATACCTAGCCAAAGATGATTTGATATTTTGATTCAAAGATTTCAAGGATTTTGATTTTGTGTTTCAAGGATTTTGATGATTTTGATTTTCCAAAAATCCTAGCATGAAGGATGATTCCAATATTTTCAAAAGTTGATGGTGAGATGATTTTGGTTTGATGTTCAAAGATGGATGAAGATTTGATTTTGATCCTATTTTTACCTAAAAAGAAACTTGTTTACTAGACCTCGGTTTTAAAGAACATGCTTTTCTCTAGACAAGGTGTTCAAATTCCTAAAAAAAAATTGGATTCTGACAATAATAATGAGTACAATCCGGGATTGTTTCTTGAATCTTTCCTGTAAAAGTAAAAAAGCAGTCTTCGTCTAAATTCCTATAGCGTTGAGAGATGCTTTTGGTGATCTTTTGGACTAAGAGCTTTTACCTTTGGCTTCTTGATCTTGATCTTGCGTGAAAACATTGGAGACACATGTGTGGGATTCCATTTTTTTTAGTCTTTGCTTGATGACTTTGTTTAACCACAAACACTTCTTAATTAGCTTTTCAAACTAGATGTCCAATGTCTCAACTTCTTCTCATCCCACAAGATATATCATGTGGAACTTTGATGAAATCAAGGCAAGGGTTACCTATTGTTAACTCTAGTAAGAAAATTGAGATATAAATCCAAGTGTTTAGAAACCTCTAAGGATAAATCCCAAGGGAAATCAATAACACATCGATTTGGTCAATTGTATTTGCTTCCTAAAGGGTTTGAAGTTTTTGATGACAATGTTAAATGTTTGTTTCCAAATGTTTCAAACAAGCAAAGTGTTTTGTAACCAAGAACAAGTACAATCCTATGGATATGAAAGACTATATTTGTTGAGTCCCCACTTGGACAAGTACATCTATGCTTATTTTTAGTGAATGGTTAGATGTTGACCCCATTGGCTCCCCTCCACAACACTCACTTCTCAGGGCAACCAAGCATCAGTACCCATGAAAATCCCATGCAATACTTTCCATTTCTACTAAAATGTGAGGCCCAACACTATCTATAAATTATGTGACATCTTAATAAGTTCAATTATGTTAGTTTGGCGAATAAATAGATGATTTAACCCAATTCCATGTTTAATAGTTTGATTTTCTTGTGAAATAGTTTAAATGATTATTGTGATAAAAAAAAATTAGTAAATGAAAATGGGAAAATTGTTAAGAATGAATGTGAGTGGATAATAATTAGATTATTGAACAAGTATCATATGAAGAATGCACTTAGATTGATATAAGCTAAATAATTTTGTGTACCTAACATTGGTTTGAATCTGACTAATAAGTTTCATGTTACTTGGAAAATGATAATAGTTAGGAACAAAGTAGAACTTTTGGAAGATTGGTAAGAAGTTTCCAGAAGTATCACTAGCCAAGCACTATTGAGGTAAATTTAAAGGATGATTCTAATCAATGAGGGGTATACCTAGGTAGGATAATTTGAGGAAAATTTCTATAAATTAGATATCAAGTTGCATGATAAATTCTATTAAAGGAGTTTCCAAGAGTAAATTTAGTAGTGTAAATAAATTATTTAGCTAAGGTTAGGTTTTCATTATTATTTCATGTATGCTCAAAGTTTCCATCTTTCATAGGGAAAGGAAATGAGTATCTGAGTACTATGATTTACTAACTATTGAATTTGGTCTTATTGATATTTGGACAGGTATTTATTATATTTCTAACCTAACATGTATTTGTAAAAATACATGTGAGAGTAATGTCAAGGGTAAAAGGGAGAAATATCTATACCCAAGTTATATAGTTATCTTTTGATGTTTTAAATTTTGACCCTGGGAGGTAGTTAGGGTTTTGTGTAAGCTTTAATTGTGTTTAGGGTTTTAATGATTAGTAGTTTACTATAAGCATGTTTTTTTAAGTTTTATTGAATTAGGTCAAGTGATTAAGGGTGTAAGCATAATTAAGATTTTAAAATCCTTAGTTAGGTTTTGAATTTCGAATTGACCTTTAAAGTGGTCTTTTTAGAGTGTTGTTTGGTCAATTTTATGGATATTAGTGCAAAAAACCTATACCTATGGAAGGGGGATCTTTTGGACATGTGACTTTGTCCTTAGGACATGATATGACCCTTCAAAAGTGTTAGAAAATCAGGAATATGTTGCTGGACTAAAATACTTCCACCAGAGAGATTATGGCAAGAATGTTTGCTATCAATATGCAAGATTGATTAATGATTGAATTGATACAAATGTACAAGATGAGGCTTGCTTATAAAATCAAGATGCAACAACCAAATCTTATCTTGAGCAACAAGATAGCTCGATAAGATAAACATAAGATCCTATAACTTAGGAATTAAAGATTGCCTAAGTAAACTTATGAAGATGTAATTAAATAGTTAATTACACCAACACCCCCCCATAAGTGCAACTTAGGGAGAAGATTATAATGAAAACTACTATGGGTCTCGACAACTAGGCCATGTTAGGTACCCATTTACATATGCAAATGAAATGAAATCTCTCATAAAAAGGAGAAAAGGGGAAAACCCATTGGGAAGAAAACCCCTCTCCAAAAGAGAGAAAACAAAAAACAAGCATGACAAATGTAACCATGATGTATGGAGGACTCAATGATACCCCCCAAGGACTACATCCACCATGAATATACAATAAATGACCCCCCCATAAGATGGAAGTAAAGAAATAAGATATCCCCCCCATGATGTATGATCTCCTACAAGTATGGTTAATTTCTGAAGACAAAACATAATCTAATGCCTGCAAACAATGTTTCTCCCCTTAGGAAGAAGATACACCAAGTACAATTGCAAGAATGATTCCCATTCTGGATAGGAAGTAGGAAGAGGAATCCATATGTATGAAGATTGTGTCTCTGAAATCTGCTCATGTGTTGCCAAGTTCTTGGATGATGAAGATGATGCCACAATCCAATCAGGTACATGCCCAATCACAACAAACTGTGACAAACTAGGAACCAATGGAAACTGATCTTGAACAAACTCCATAGACAAACATGAAGTGATAATAGTGGACCCATGACTATCATCAAATAGGAGAGATAGACTCTCAAATTGGTCCTCCAAATCTGAAATGTGAGACTCCACAAATAAAGAAGTAATGTCTGTCAAATAGGAATCCCAATCAGGAAGACTATCAAATACCTGTTGCAATGAATCAATGGTAGTACACAATGACTCATCAACAGAAGATGAAGAATCTAGAACCTCTGAAGCATTTGCAATCTTGTCCAAAGGATCACAAGTATGGGTTATCAACTTTGAAGAATGAACAAGCACATGTGAGTTGGAAAGAGGAGCTTGAAGAGATGGAGAAGAATCAGGGTCTCCATATACCTCCCTAATGTGATTCCAAAGAGCATGAGGACATTTGAAGTGAATAAGTTTCTCCAGAATGTCATCATTTATATTTTCAAAAATAACTCTAAAGACTCTAGCCCTAAAGCCTTTCCAAATGCAATACTCAACACCTGTGCTAGGACAAGGAACTTTATTAAACAAATAAGGCAATAGATTTCTCTCACCAAGATGAGTGAGAATTAAATTACTCCATTGCCTATAGTTCCCATTCTCCAAAGTAATTAAATCACCCATTTACAAACATATGAGCTCTGAAAGCCAAAAAGGGAGATCTGTCTTCAACCTAGAAAATATGGCACAAAACTACAAAATCCCTGCAAAATATCTACACCACTGAAAAGTTGACTCTTCCAGCTTTCCGACAATATCTCGTTTCTGAAAAATTTCCTTCATATGTGAAGGTTATGATAAAATGAAAAAGGCCTATAAATAGGCACTTGGGGACAAAAACACTGCATAAACAGACTAAATAGGTGCAATTTTTTGGCACCCGCAGGCTACAACTCTGTTATCCATGTGACCGGTAGCAAAAATATTGCAAAAATAAAAAACCGTCGAGCAATACAATACAATACAATACTGTCAGCCTTAGGCTAGATAGGAAAAACTTTTTTTTAAACAAAGTTTATATATATAAGAATGCCAATAAACTTGGGCATGCATACCAATTAAGGCTTCGTACCCTGTGATGGTGTGGATTTGATCGGCTTGTGTGGATCGGTGAAGAAAGTAGGCCAATGTATGCGCTGAACAGACCATGTACAATGTTGATGGCAGTCGTTCACTCCTTATTCACTGGGTATTGTGATTCCCGTGAGTTCCTTATACCATAAAATTTGTGAATAAAACAACCCCCGTACCAGCGACTACACAGGAGATGTATGCCACTGATCCATGATGCTGACCCAAGGACAATGACTGTGACTGTCGAGAAGGCTTAATGAGACCAGACCGACGATCTAAGTGCTGGAAAAGGACGAGCACCGATGGAGGTATGGTCCAAAGATTGCAATGTGAAATGCCGACAAGACCTGCAAACAAAATGGATGACCAATGGATCTTGAAGGGCCGACGTGAGCTATGCAATATACCCGCCGTGGATTAATGACAAATAGATACCAACCATGAGGAGATGGGGATCAGCTAATGCCAATGGATGCCAAGAGAATATGCTCCCAAGATCCGTCGAATTAAGGACATATACCGATCTAACTTCTATACTGCCTTATGATGCAGATAGTACGCTAGATGAAGCAATCTGTTCAGATGTGACAACCCTACAACACAAGTAATAAAGAATATGTTTCTGAATACATAGCCAACACAATAAACTATATGCCTGATACATTGAAATATTTTGCTCGATAAAATAAAAAAAATTCCCCAAATTTTATAAGAATACCACATAAAATATTTTAGGAAAATATTTTTTTGCAAAAAAGAGAAGATCGTACTACTTGGGATGCTGTCCCAACAAAAAAATTTGCTTCAAAAACAACTTTACCCAAAATGGATGAATTTACAGTCAAAATTCGTCTGTGCAGCCTTCTGATCTCAACCGTGAGGTTATTGAAACCCTAATATGCACCCAGCAAAAATCTTCAAGCCAAAAATAAAATCCTCAGATCTGGGAAGGAGTCCGCAACCCTAAAAGCTCTGATACCATGTTAGAATCCAAGATCACCTGCATGCAAGATGGATACCTGTCACATGCAAAAGATATGAAGAACCAAAAAGATGCTCTGTAAACCTCTCAGTAAAAATGCATTAAGAGAATCAATGATTACAAAAGAGATCAATCCTTATGAAGGAGATCAAGAGACCCTAAAACGGAAACCCTAAATGAAACCCTAGTGTGCACACTTAATAATTAATAATTAATTAATTATTAATGTGCCTAAGTTTAGCTTAAGTAACTAAAGTGATAAGTGACTTAATTAATTAATCAATGCGATATAATTAATTAAGCATAATAACTTGTTATAGGATCTTATGTTTAGTCAATCAGTGACTCTCATCCAGTTTCAGTAGTATACAGAAGAATATTTCCTTGCTTGCCTATATCAAGTTCCAGTGTTACTCTATAGAGTTCTTCCAGTGCTTCTTTGCAGCATGTTATCTCATTGTAAGGGGGGTTTTGTCCCACTGGGTTTTTCCTTCTCTTACTCATTCTTGCATTTGTAAATGGGTACCTGATCAGGCCTAGTTGTCGGGACCCATCTTTGCTTTCATGCATCTTATTCTAGTGTTTTAGCTTCTTCCTAAGTTCATCTTAAGGGGGGGTGTTAGAGTAATAAGTTATTATGCTTAATTCATTATATCGCATTGATTAATTAATTAAGTCACTTATCACTTTAGTTACTTAAGCTAAACTTAGGCACATTAATAATTAATTAATTATTAATTATTAAGTGTGCACACTAGGGTTTCATTTAGGGTTTCCCTTTTAGGGTTTATTGATCTCCTTCATAAGGATTGATCTCTTTTATAATCATTGATTCTCTTAATGCATTTTTACTGAGAGGTTTACAGAGCATATTTTTGGTTCTTCATATCTTTTGCATGTGATAGGTATCCATCTTGCATGTAGGTGATCTTAGATTCTAACAAAAAGTCCACTTGAAAAAGTGTGACGAATTTGAGTTCTTGGGAGTTGGGAGAAGTGACTTGTCACTCTCCCACCACTCCCCAAAGTTCATTAATGAACTTGGGAAGAGCATAAAGGCTTTCATATGTGTGAAGACACCTTGTAAGGGATGTTGGGTAGATTGTCATTGTCAATTCCCCATCTCCCCAAAAGTCTCACACATGTCTGAAAACTTGTGGGGATATGTGTTGAAAGATCGAATGAGAGAGTGACAAGTGTCTTTCTCTCATTCAAGTGAATTCAAGTTGAATTCCTATATACTTGGATGGAAAAGAGGAAATGGATGTTACCCACTTCTCCTCTTGGAGAACTCTTTTGGAGAACTTTAATTTTGGGGGAAAAAAAAGAAGAAAATTGGAAAAGAAGCAAGGAGCTCTCACATGTAAAAGAGGAGTTCAAAATGCAACATGTTGGAGATAAGTGATTTCTCCTCATTTATATCATTTGTTTGAGTAGGAGCTTTGTGCTATGTTAATTTGTGATGGCTTTCAAATGAAGTGGGAGAAAGTCATAAGTTTATGTGTCTGTAAATTTAGAATTTGTTTGGTGAATGGATAGACAAAAAACATTGTAGTTAAGTTATTCTTTCAACCTTCCTACCTAGATCATTGGTAGTCATTTGTTATTGCTCGGGGGTATGGCTAGAGCCCATGAGGTTTCATGATGGAATTAAGGTAGGGTGGTTAGAAAGCCTCATTCTTTTGTGTTTTATTCATTGTATTCTTATATATTGTTCTAATATTGAGGACAAGTGTTTTATTGGAAAATTAAAGAATATAAAGACCAAGGTATATTTTATGTTCTTATAAAAAAAAATGTGTCTTCCTAATATTATTTGTAATAAGAGCAATTCTTGTTCTTAGGCATGTAAGGTAATTGTGTCCTCAAATGTTATTTGTGTCATTTAAAGTACAAGTTGTAACATGGCAAGTTTATGTAAAGAGTTTTGATCTTATTGTGACATGGAGAAGAAAATATTTTGTAAACATGTATAAAGTAAGTGTATGAGGATGAGGAGTGCATTTCATTTTAGATTCGAAAGAAAAACTATGTTGACTTATTATAGTTCCTTTGTAAATGGATGAGTAGCCTAAGTCCTCTTGACGAAAGTTTATTTGGATATCATAAATGTTGGTGTGGGTTAAGTAAACAAATAAAAATAAAAGAAAACGTTTAGTTTTGTAGGTCGTTGAATATGAATAAAAGAATAATATTTGTAACATGTTCAATAAATTTTAATCTACAAATATTTGAGAGTTATAGTAAAACATATATGAAGCAAGTCTAGTACATATATAATTATATTTCTTTTTAAAAATAAGAAATATGACCTTTTAGTTAATGAATAAAATATTGTTTTAGAATAGAACTATTTTCAAGTTTTTTGCTTTAAAGACAACTAATATATTGGTATAATATGTTTATTTTGAATAAATGGAAAAATCAATTATTTAGGATTGTAAAAGATTACTTTGTAAAGTTGAAGTAAAATATATATTTTTTTAATTTTAAATAATTCTACATCATTGGGGAACTATAATGGAAATTTCTAAATATATATTAACTAACTAATATTATTGATCAGAAAGCGAAAAGCAACTCATATTACATAATCATGACTAAGTCATTCTTGAAAACATTCCAAAATTATTCGATAAATCATTTTGGATGAATATATATTATATATTTCACAAATAATTCCTATATTTATATTTTACAAATAAATTTAAAAGGATGATTCTGACCTATTTTATTATAATATACACAGTATTATATATATATATATATATATATTATATACACTTGTTTTCTGTCAGTAATTTCATTATTTCAACAACATTTAAATCTATAAAATTGACAAGAAAACCACAACATATATATTATACACTTGTTTTCTATCAGTAATTTCATCCTTTCAACAACATTCAAATCTGTAAAATTAATAAGAAAACCACAACACTTATGTGAGATTTTTTTTGTGAATAATTTGATGCATATGTTGTTATAATATACACAATATAATATATATATATATATATATATATACTTGTTTTGTGCCAGTAATTTCATTCTTTCAACAACATTTAAATCTATAAAATTAATAAGAAAACCACAACATATATATTATACACTTGTTTTCTATTAGTAATTTCATCCTTTCAACAACATTCTGTTAGAGTAAAGGTTTTAATTTAATCATGTTGATTAAATTACCTTTATTCCTCTTAAGATTTCACTTTAGTTGCATTTTGTGACATTTAATAATTATATTAATTATTAAATGTCTACCTATTAGGGTTTCTTTTAGGGTTGCACAATATCCTTTTATAAGGATTCATCATTGTATTTTTACTTCTCTCTCTTGGATGAATACATTTTTTAGCTTTCAGAGCACCCTTGCTTGTTTGTCTCCATCTCTTCTTTCTGTGACAGGTTATTTGCATGCAGGTGATCTTCGGGGTCTGTGAAGTTGGCTTTCTCAACTTCTACATGGTATCAGAGCTCCAGACCTGCTACTTCCTGTTCGATTTCTGAAGAATTTGGAGCTTCGAGGGGTTAATAGGGCTTTCAGAAGTTCTTTAGCTAATTTGAGAGGGTCTTGGTGCAGTTTTCAGATCTGGTTTCCGTGCCCAACGATTTTTTTTGGTGTTTTTTACAAGTGCATGCATCAGATCTAGCATTTTTTTTTGTGGATCTGGGTAACTCCATTTTTTGGGTGCATTTTGGGCCCAAACGGACCTCACAGTTGGATTCAGAGCGGCCAAAAACCCCTATTTTCATATAAAGCACGACCGATTCGGCCACAGTTCATCTGGGAAGCAAAAATTTTTTGGTCCCAAGGCCGTACGGCCTCAGGGCACGATTTACGAGGTCGAAAAATTCAAAAAAAAATCAAAAAAAACAAGGTTTTTGATTTAATTGTTTGTGCGGCCAATGTTAAGCGCCGGCCACGGGCCACTCAAGCGCCACTGTGCTGCCGGAGGGCCGCTTCGGCCAAAGAAGGCTGCCGACTCGAGGTCGCAACACCGGCTCCATCACGGCCAGCCCACTATATTCTTGCCAGCTCACAACGCTGCTCCTCTGCCAGTTCACCGCCACAGCGCCGCCCGAACGCCGCTCCGCCCAGCCCCTAGTCACCCAGTGGACCAGGGGTCTCTTTTTTTAGCCCTGAGGGCCAGGAGGGCCAAACTGGACTTTTTCAACCTACCTTCACGAAATTGGGCATAACTCGGGCATTTTAGCTTGGATTTTTGAATGGAAATAGGCGTTGGAAAGCTGCTTCCGGTGTCGTTCTGATGGATTAGGTCTGATTTCCTGATTTTTCCGTTTTGATACTGTATTCCTCAGTAAAATTCAGAACAATATTTTTGTACTCCTAGAGCCATATCTTTTGTATACGAACTCCATTTTTCGCAAACAAAGAGGTGTTGGAAAGGTGTTTCTGTGTTCTTTCCAGATCTATAATTTATTTTTCTAGAATCTACACCAGGTACCTTTTATTCAATATTTTGTGTTTTCACACATCTGTCAGTTACTTGGACGTTTCAGCACTTGGAAATGATTTGTTTGCGTGGGATGGCTTTATTTGATCTGGTTTATCAATATTGAGGTTATTTTTCTCAATTTTTTGTAATTTGAAGAGTTATCATGGGTTTTTCTACTCACCCTTCAGTTGTATTTCTGGAACGGGGTAATTATGAGTCATAGGCAAAGGGTATACTTACACATTGTAGGTGGCTAAATTTGTTGCCTTATTTGTATGATCTCATACCTAAACTAGCAACTTCAGAGGAAAAACTAGCTTGGGATATCATTAGAAATCACATAGTAGGAGTTATTTTGTCTAGTGTTGATTTTGACACTGTGTGGGCTAGATCGGGCATTGATTGTCCTCACTCACTTTGGACACGTCTTTGGGAGATCTATGGAGACCCTAATCTTTCTCCATTCCCAGAGGATCCTGCTTTAGATTGTCTTGTACCCATTGGTTGGAGAGAGAATGCACCCTTTGATCATGATACTTTAAAGGAACTTCAGTATTTAGACACCCTTATATATTCTGATGAATCAGAGGATTGTCTCATAGTTCCTACTCTTCAGACTGAGATTATACATGCATCAACATCTCCTGTTGTTTTTGATCAGTTTGATATTGCCTCTTCTTTGGCTCCTATTGATTCAGCTAAGCAGGACATCATACATCTTTCAGAGATGGCTACTTGGGATTCTTATCTTGCAGGCATTTCGTCTTTGTTTGTAGAGTCCTATATTACAGATCTGGAGGATTACTTTGAGGGTTTTCCGCTCCTCTTTGTTGACAGCCATATTTTAGCTGTTAGCCCACCATCATTTGTGCATTCAGAGGTTGCAGTTTTTGAGTCTTCAGTTCAGTTTGGATTTGACATCTTTTGTTTCAGTTCAGACAGAGAGATTCTTCAGCATCCTATCATGGCACACATCTGAGACATTGGTTCTTTTCTCTCTTCACATGTGGTTTTTCTATCTTCGCCCTTTGATCCATTTCTTCCCAAGGGAGGAATATTATATGTCAGCTTCAAAATGATCTCTTTCTGATTCTACCTCGTGCATCCATATGTGCCATGTGAGTTTCTTTCATCGTGGGGGCTCTAGTCTCTTTCTTTTTCTCCTATGGAGACCATTGTATATGTACTTATATGATAGAAGCCGCTTATGGGGTATCATGTTATCCACCTCCTATCCTCTTTTCTTAGTGCATTGCATGCTTTCATCTCTTTTTGGAGTAGAGTTTTTTCCCATGAGGTTTTCTCTATTTCTCCACTTTACAGAGATTTGGTTGTAATTGGGTACCTGATCAGGCCTTGTTGTCGGGACCCAAGTTTACTTTCTTGCATTGTAGTTACCTTTGCTTTCTTGCATATGTTTGTAACTGCACTTTTGCTCATCTTAAGGGGGGGTGTTAGAGTAAAGGTTTTAATTTAATCATGTTGATTAAATTACCTTTATTCCTCTTAAGATTTCACTTTAGTTTGCATTTTGTGACATTTAATAATTATATTAATTATTAAATGTCTACCTATTAGGGTTTCTTTTAGGGTTGCACAATATCCTTTTATAAGGATTCATCATTGTATTTTTACCTCTCTCTCAGATGAATACATTTTTCAGCTTTCAGAGCACCCTTGCTTGTTTGTCTCCATCTCTTCTTTTGTGACAGGTTATTTGCATGTGTGATCTTGGTCCGAAGTTGGCTTTCTCAACTTCTACATATATATCTAGAATAATCATCAATTAAAATCATAAAGTACCCTTCACCAAGTAGACTTCGCTCTCTCATGGGACCATAAAGATTTGTATGAACCAAATCCAGTAATCCAATAGTAGATTGTTCTCTTGATTTGTAATGATTTCTTGTTTTCTTCCCGAACTAGAAATTTATGCAAATAACACTTATAGGCTTTGTAATTCATGATAGATCTACCACGACCCGAATAGTACTAATCCTTGCCAAGTTATCAAATTTAATGTGACACATTCTCCTATGCCATAACCAACTATCATTTATCTAAGTCATAAAACATCATCCATCAACACCTTTAAGCTAATAAATATTCCCTTTAGATTTCTTTCTTGTAGCAATCAATGTTTTGGATCCTTTCTAGATCTCACACTTCTCATCCTTAAACACGATCATATCCCTTTCTACACATTTGACCAATGCTCAACAAATTATGACTTAAAAGTTCCTTAACATAGTAGACATCGTCAGTATGATGCTTGCCATCCAAACTTAGTAAACATATCCCATAGATTTTAGCACCAGTATCATCTTCAAACATAACCAAAACTCCATCATATTTTTCAATTTTCACAAACTTACTCTTGTCACGAGTCATGTGATGTGAGCAACCACTATAAACTACCCAAAAATTCTTTTCCTATTTAGTATGTAGGGCAAAGATAACTGTACCTTCATTTTTCTCTTTCTCCTTTTCCTTCTTAGATCTATACAACTTTCTTTTGATTTTTTTTCTAAATTAGTAGGAGTAGGTTCATCTTTAATTTCCAAGAACAAGCATTTATTGTCATACAGATCTTCATATTCTAAATGTTCATTTGAAATACTAGCATTCTCATTAACTAGTGCAGGAGCACCAAACATATGAACTTTATATTAGGGGTCAATAAGTTAAGTATAGGTGCTAGGGGTATTTTTTCATTTAATAAGGTCTATTGAGACCATTTTCCATGTAATTGGGTCATTTGTGTCAAAATTTGCAAAATTATGTAAACTTGTCATAGCAAGAAATTGCAAAAATGCAACTTTTCAAGAAGATGAAGGATCATAGGAGTTCATAAGGTAGGTATAGACATTTGGGTGGTTAATTTTGAATGTGATGAGTATATAAAGCCTCTGAAGGGCTTGAGCAAGGATTGATCATTGTTGTATTGAAATTTTTATATCTATAGCAACGTGTTTATCTACATTTTCTTTGTAATTCTGCATTTTCCAAGGACAATATGGTCTCGTACAGTTGGTAATTACTTTGTACATCATTCATTCCTAAAGAGGCATGAATTAGATTCCATTTACTTTAGGTTTGAGAGTCTGATATTGAGATTGGTGAGAGATTTCATCAATTTTTTGTGACAGCCTAAGAAAGCCAATGAATGGTTTGATTAGGGTTAAATGATGCTCTAAGTCATTCCACCTATTGTCAAGGCTTGTACCTTGGTGGAATGACTTCTCCCATGGTAGGCTAGGTTTTCTCATGGTTTATAGGGTAGAGTAAGTAGGTTGTTAATTTTTGGGTGCTGCCCTAGGGAAAGCTTGCATGTTTTCTAAAGTGAAAATGGGGTATTGAAGTAGGGTTTTGCCAAAATATTGATGGAACTGTCCATGTGATGGATGCTTGAGTTTGTGAAGATCATTTTTTGAGTGTTGGAGGCATTGGTTGGGTTAGATAGGCTCTAGAGATAGGATTTTCATTAAACCCTCTTAGGAAAGTGGAAAAGTGAGGGTTTCAAGGTTTGGTACCTTAGAGGTCATGGCTCCACTAAATGATGGTGGATTTTGAGGTCTTGTAACCTAACTAAGTATTTTTCATTGAGATTTTGGGTTAACTAGGATTTTTCAGGGTACTTCATTTGGAAAAGTGAGCTATTTGGTGGCTTAAAACTAGGGACAATCAATTGATTCTCCATATAGTTCCAAAACAACCTCATAGAATCTTTTGGTGTGTTGTGTTAAGCCTAAAAGTGTATCTCTGAAGGTGTTTAGTTTGACCCTGTATGGTATTTGTAACATCAAGAAAAGAAAAGTGGGATTAAAGCAATAACAAAGCAATTAAACTCGAATCATAAACTAAAGCTAAACAATAAAGCACAAAGGAAATATTAAACACAAACATAGAATGATCTCACCAAATATCTAAATCCTTCCATGAATGACCTCGATTGTCATTCTCCATTTCACCATGATAGTATTCTTGCCCTCATATTTTTAGTATTTGTGCAATTATAGCCTTGATATATGTGATAGAAGCGAAGTATCGAAGATTAAACAAGTGCTCAAAAAGTCATCAGATTTTGGGAGGAGTTGCAATGATGAAAGGTAGGTAAATTTATAGAAAATTGATCATTCAAATGAGAAGCCGAGATTGAAAGATAGATGGACGACTCAGATTAAAAGATTTGACATGCATTTGAGATAAGTGTTAGTACTGACATGAGTGATAAAAGCTAAGAATAGAGATCAAGATTAAATAATGATTTAATCTCTAGTTGAAAGTATTGGAAAATTAGAAGAATAATGTTTGCATGACAAGGATAAAGATAGATTAAAGAAAACAATCTTTTTGAATGCATGCATAAATTAATTAATTAAATAAAGATATTTAATTAATAAATGTCTACATGCATAAGAATTAAAACTAGATAACTGACTGGTTATGACAGAGAGTTTATTCATGAAAGACAATCATATATTGAATCAGGAGATAACTGAATGATTTAAATAGATCTCGAGTCAAGTGGAAATGAATAATTTGATAACTTAAACAATTATCTAAATATAGAGGAATATGTCCAAAATAGACTTTAATGAATTAAATGACTATTTAATTCAACATTCGACATTTAAGGATTAAATTAAATAAATAAGATTTATTTAATTGACCGAGGAAAGGATGAATAATTAAATAATTAAAGTATTTATTTAATATAATAGTTAGAAATATGATTAGGATAAATTAAATAAGAATTTATTTAATTTAAGAAAGAGGATAAAGTTG
The DNA here is from genome assembly GCA_007258455.2 of Sequoia sempervirens. Classification (NCBI taxonomy): domain Eukaryota; kingdom Viridiplantae; phylum Streptophyta; class Pinopsida; order Cupressales; family Cupressaceae; genus Sequoia; species Sequoia sempervirens. Next base: position 106,585,664 of record VDFB02353493.1, read on the forward strand.
ATTAGTGATGTAATTAAATAAAGAACATTTATTTAATTAATCAAAGTTTTCAAATAAAGATAATAAGAATTAATTAAATAATTAAGTTTATTTAATTAATAGAGGAATAATGAACTTTAGAGAATAATTAAATAATTAACATTATTTAATCACAACTATGAAAATATGAATTATGAAGAAATTGAAGTTGCAAGCTTAGATCAAATTCCAGTGTCTACATTTTTCCCCTCTTTGATACAATGTCATTTCGGTGTTATGTCAAAGAAAATCAATCAAAAATATGCCCCAATCATGCCCCAATATGAAATAGGTGAAGGTATGCCCCCATAGGAAAATTGACAAATTTTTGAAAAATTCCTAAAAATTTGGAAATAGTCTCAATTAGTTAATTTGATGGCCAAAAGTTAGATGGAGTTGACATAAATCAATTTGGAGGAAGTTTTATAGGTCAAATGGTCATCGAAAGATGGAAAATAGTGCATCTAGTTTAAAAGATTTTGAAAAATGCCACCAAAACCCTAGGTATAAATACAAATTGGGTAAAAACCCAATTCATTTTCAACTCTCAAGTTTAGAATTTCTGATTTTGTGTTCTGGAGCTCTAGCAAAAATGTCACTCGTTCCTCACACTTCTCATTGCGGATATTGCATTTGAATGTTCTGATGCCCCGTAGACGTTGGATCCCTAATAAGTACTCAGACATCGACTTTTGAAATTTTTCTTTTCTCACATTTCTAGGCATTTATTGCAATTTTTCTCCATGCGTCACTTTATTTTGCACTGCATCTAAATATGAAATGCATGCATCTGCATGAAAAATGTCACATTTGAAAAATCATGTCATAGTCTAGCATAGGGTGTTTAAAAGTTGGTCACATTTGTTTTTGATTGCAACGTATCTGTACTTCTGCATTGCATGTTTGATAGATAGGAGCACATATTGATTTTTTGTAACGCATGTGTAATTTTTTTGTACGCATTTTCCTTATGAATATTCATTTGGCTGGAAATGATTGTAGATTGTATGCATACACATTTTTTAAATGCACTTGCATAGGAAAATGATGCATATGCAAAATGGAATGACGTAATTGAGTTTTTGCAATGCATTTCTTATAAAAGAATTTGTATTTTCATAGTCATGATTAAATAATGTTAATTATTTAATTATTCTCTAAAGTTCATTATTACTCTATTAATTAAATAAAATTAATTATTTAATTAATTCATATTATCTTTATTCAAAGTTTGATTAATTAAATAAATGTTCTTTATTTAATTACGTCACTAATCAACTTTATCCTCTTTCTTAAATTAAATAAATTCTTATTTAATTTATCCTAATCATATTTCCGACTATAATTAAATAAATACTTTAATTATTTAATTATTCATCCTTTCCTCGGTCAATTAAATAAATCTTATTTATCTAATTTAATCCTTAAATGTTGAATGTTGAATTAAATAATCATTTAATTCATAACAGTCTATTTTGGACATATTCCTCTATATTTAGATAATTGTTTAAGTTATCTAAGTATTCATTTCCACTTGACTCGTGATCTATTTAAATCATTCAGTTATCTCCTAATTCAATGTTTGATTGTCTTTCACAAATAAACTCTCTGTCATAACTAGTCAGTTATCTAGTTTTAATTCTTATGCATGTAGATATTTATTAATTAAATATCTTTATTTAATTAATTAATTTATGCATCGAACATATCATTTTCTTTAATCTATCTTTATCCTTTTCATGCAAACATTATTCTTCTAATTTCTGAATAGTTTCAACTAGAGATTAAATCATTATTTAATCTTGATCTCTATTCTTAGGTTTTATCACTCATGTCAGTACTAACACTTATCTCAATGTATGTTGAATCTTTTAATCTGAATCGTCTGTCTATCTTTCAATCTCGGCCTCTCATTTGAATGATCAATTTTCTATAAATTTTCCTAGCATTCATCATTGCAACTCCACCCAAAATCTGATGACTTTTGGAGCACTTGTTTAATCTTTGATACTTCACTTCTATCACATATATCAAGGTTGTACTTGCACACACACTAAAAATCTGAGGGAAAGAATACTATCATGGTGAAATGGAGAAGGAAAATCGAGGTCATTCATGGAAGGATGTAGATATTGGATGAGATCATTCTGTGTTTATGTTTAAGCTTTCCTTTGTGCTTTGTTGTTTAGCTTTAGTTTATGATTCAAGTTTAATTTCTTTGTTATTTCTTTAATCCCACTTTTGTTTTCATGATGTTACATTGGTGAACTCAATGTGAAGACACGTTCTTTCCAAATCCGTAGAAGTTTTACTCAATTTTTGTAGGTATCATACGACCTAACGCATCTAACACATGAAACGATGTAATTGATATTACAAACCACATCTAATGAATATAGTGATGCATATGATGAAATCCAATGCATCTGTGGCTCTTCATGACACAATCGACTGATGAAAATCTGTGATGCATCTACTACCTTGCATGACGCATTTGATTGGTGAAATTTCTGAGTTCAAATTACGCTTTACAATTTTTCATTATGTTTTTATTTCAACTAATATTTAGTTTGTAGCATGTGTTTTAAGGAGTTAACATAGTGTTTGTAGGATGTAGCGTAGAAGACAAGTTTTTGAAAACTTTTTGTAGGATGATAGATGAAGACCAATTCAAAACTACTGATGAATTGTTTTGCAGGACGTGTGTTGAAGACTATTTTGAAATAGATTGTTTGGTAGATTAGAAAATTATCATTTGGGTTTTAAAATTTACTCCTATCTACTATGTTTAGTGCGAAAGAATGATTTGATATTACTCGATTTAGCATATAGAATTATCCTCTCCCCTTGCGCATTCGTGCAATCCTAGGTGCAAGAGAAACTATTACTGACTCTAGAAATTGGGCCTATCTTCGTGGGAAAAAGTACTCACCCCAAGACAACTCAAACCGACAATGAAGCTCTTCACTGAGCTACTCTCAACTAGTATATAAATGTAAACCTTAAGGGAAAGCCTAAGGTTGTAGGTGTAGATTTTTTATGTAGACAAGATCATTGTATCTTTCCTCACACATAGCCACCTAAATAGGTTTCATACTATGAGCCAATTGTTTTAGTAAGCCAAAAACCTTTTATTTTATGGTGCAAGAGGTCAGAGCTCTAAAGCCATCTCACGTTCATATGGTTCTTAGTAGAGATGAGAAGTATGCCATGGGATTTTCATAGGTACTGAAGCTTGGTTGTCCTAAAGAAGTGAGTGTTGTGGAGTGGAGTCAATGAGGTCAAGCTTCTAGTCATCCACTCTGAATAAGTGTAGCTGGGGAAACCCAAGTGAGAACTCAGCAAGTATTGTCACTACCAGCCTTAGGATTTTACTTGTTTTATGGAATCACATGTTCATGATCGTAAAACTTGAAATACATTATTTTTTTATTGTTGTCATATGCCAAAACTTGATCCCAAAATAGAGTCAGTTTACACTATAATTTACTGGAAAAATGCAATTGTTCATAAAAAACCAAAATTATCAAACAAAGTTACACTTGTTCACCAGAGAAATGAATCTATTTACTAGAGTTGCATCTATTAACCAGTCTATCACATCTATCAAAACTGAGTCTAATTTGCATGTACCAGAATTTGAGTCACATCTGCTTACTGAAATACAACATCTGGAGTCTTGAGTCACATTTTTATTACCTTTGTTACTAGAAAACCCACACTTGAAACATTATGTTGCACATCTGAATAGGTGAGCCACATCTATATTCTAGAATGATGCATATGCCCTTGTCACAGACCTAACCTAGTTTTTACCAATACACAGTCGAAGTCCTGAAAACTACATCTGAGAAGTCTTGAGTTGCAATTGATACCATGAGTCACATATACTTAATATAAAACTACATCTATCTATTACCCGAGGCTAAATTTACTAGTAGACTACAACTAACAAAGCAAACCACAACTGTTAAATTTTACGACGCATCTGCCTAATTACCAGAAAACAAAAATTCATTGTCGCAAACTAAGAACAAATAGTCAAACCAGTATTTGATTTATCCTTTTACACTGATTCTTGGAAAAAAATAAGAAATTTTGCTCAAAATTTGCACGATTGCATCCTTTAGGAATCATTCAGTCATAGTGATAGGTACCCTAGTTGTAGATCTTACTTTCATCTTAGGGGTCTTTATTTCCTTTAGAGAAATCATCATTTGTAGATTTTAAGATAGGAACATTTCACACTTTGGATAAACCCTTGATTCAACAAACATTGTCATTGAACCTAGTCATCATATCTTTTCTCCTACACGTGAGTCCTTCCAACTCATCAGTCTAGTTTGGGAGCTCACCTAATCTTTTGGTCCTAGTCCTATGAAGGTTCCTTGTCAAAACTAAATTGAAACCTGGGTTAAGCTTTAGCTGATAGATAACCTCTTTTTAGAATCTTCCAAATTGATCACTTAGACCTTTACATATTTTGATTCTTTCATCCTAGAATAGCATCATTTTAGACATACCTTATTTGCAAAGAAAATACCAAAAAATAGCTACATCCATCCTTTATATTTAGAAAATCCCAAAAACATAGATTAAATTCATAGTATCCATAGACTTAGTGTTTGCATCACTTGCAGCTTAACTTACATGGTTGAAATGAGATCTAAAAGGAAAGAAAGAGAAAAGATGGCTGATCCAAGTAACTACATCAATCCATTTTCAAATCCACCATCATCCTCATAGAGACCTCATAGAACTTTGTTAGAAAAATTTGTCACCAGAGATTCACAAGGACACATTCATGTGGAAGACATAGATGTTGTTGCACAGGACCCTGAGTTTGCCTCCTTTGTGGATGACTACCTAACAAATGATCCTCAACAATACTTAGCCAAATTGCTAGCAAAAGGTCCCAAGTTATTTTTTGGGTTTGGAATTTGTAACTTACAAATAATATCTACCCTAGGGACAACCACAACAACTACTAGTGCCACTATACCTCAAGTGACTACTGCTATACCATTTGGAGGACCTACACAGACTGCCTCAACAATACACACATCTCCATTTGGTGCCTCTAGCTCGACACAAGGTCTAAATTTTAACATTGGGGTATCATCATCTAATCCCTTCGGTCCATTTGTTGGGAACAAAAGATCTAAAACATCAGCTCCTATACAAAGTGTCAATTTCACTAGCACTATTCCACAGACAACAACTATACCAAGTGTCAATGTCACTAGTACCATACCATAGATTGGGGCCTCACAGGAAGGAGGTATACCCTCCTTTCAATATGGAAACCGAACCATCACTTCAAAAATTCCAAATCAGAACACCTTCTCACAGATTTTGAATCAAAATCCATTTTCACAAACCCAAAATCAAAATCCATTCACTAACATTCCAAATCAAAATCCACTTTAGATACTGAGATTTAACCAAAACCCATCACAAAAAATTGGATTCCAAAACACATACATAGATCCAAACAATCCAACTAACACATCATTAACGTAAGTTAATGTCCTACAAGCACAAATGCATGCACTTCAAACACAGATGGATAACATGGAAATTTCTAACAAGAAAACCTTTTTAGAAAAGGATTTATGCCCATTCCCCTTCGACAAATCATTGTACATGACACCTTTCCCTTATGGGTATGTCATACTAAACTTACCCAAATACAATGGAAAGAAAAATCTGGTCGAACACATAAGGGAATTTTCCACGAAGTGCATATATGTTGTGTATGACCCAACCTATCTTATGAGACTCTTTTTGTCAAATCTTATTGGAATTGCACTAGAATGGTTTTTGGGTCTTGACTATCACATAAAATCATGTGGTGAACTGGCTAAAAAATTCATTGAACACTTCTCCTTTAACATCGACCATGAGATTAACATAGCAACCTTGTGTCACACTATAGAAGATGAAGGAGAAAAAATTATTGCTTTCTTCCAGAGATGGAGAACTATAGCCAGTCGATGTCCTATCGAGAAACCTAAGAAACAAAAGGTCACTATTGTTATGCCTTGCATAAACACCCCAATTTATTTTGGAACAAAATGGGTCCCCCTTTCTTTTCCTTTTCTTACTTTTGTTTATTTGCTTTCCTCTTGGGGTTCCTTCTAGTTTTATGCCTGCTTGTCTTTTGTTCTGTCTAATCTAATTTTCATTCTATCTCAGCCTAAGTTGGTTTTCTTCTTGCTAGGAATTCATTGAAATAATTATAAGTAATGGTGTATTTTATTATAATGTGTTTTATTTTCCCCTGAGTGCTAATGCAGGCCTTTCATTTGCAATATTAAATCACATAGAGGATGATATTTGTCAAGGGAGCTAAGTTGGAAAGCATTCTTTAGTCCAGTTGGTCACGGTTTTCCTCTAAGAATAAATTCGGAAAGACCTTGCAGATCTCTTACTGACTACCACTACATTCTGTCAATAGGCATCTGTGTTTCCTCTCAGTAAAACCCCAGAGATGTCACGGCAAGTGGAGTTCACGAGTAGATTCCTATCAGTAGGACATCAGTCATCATCTCAGTGACTAGGACTCTCCTATCGGCATGAGGGGTTTCCTTTAGAGAAAGGTCTCGGTGAGATCTTTATGTCTCATCAACTGATGACAGGGAGAAAGTATATCAGAGGGAGATTTTGACTTCGGGGTGAAGTCTTACCGAAAGCTTCAAGTCACACCGACATAGCACAAGGGGATTTTATCGGTGGTCTTTGGTGAGAGAATTAGTATGTCTCAGTGACATGGAAGGTATATCGCCATAAGTCTGCCCGACAGAAGGAGGTCCCACCAAAGTTTGAAGCCCAGTGATAATTTTTCCTTCGGTAGGAGGTCTGGCCGATTAGCGTATGTCTCACCAAAAAGGTAGGAGGAGCACACAGAAGGTTTGCGCTCGGTGAAAGGAAGCCTCGGTTAGTGTAAAGTCTCACCAACCAAAGGAAGTCTCAGTGACACAGAGGAAGCTCGCTGAGAGAAAGTGGCTTCGGCAAGATGTTTCATCGACAGGGTGAACTCTTGCCGAAGTAAAGTAGTATCGGCAAAACATAGTGGCTACGGTGAGAGGTATCGCTGATATAGATGTCTGGGTGACTATGGAGAGTTTCACCAAAATAGAATGGGATCGGGGAGAGAGCGAAAGGGTCGCTATGAAGTCTCTCTAACCATAGAATGTCCTACCGACAGAAAAGGAGACCCCACTAAAAGAAATGGAGCTCGATGGAGGATCATGCCTTTACCAAAAGGTCTTTGTGAAGAAAGAAAGTCACACCGAAGCAAAAGGACTCAGACTTGGGAGAGTAAGGATGGACTCGGGGAGATTTCTTCCCGAGTGCGTTGGTCTTGCCGATAACAAAGAGGGGCTTGGTAAGAAAAGAGGAGTTCGGGGTAAGATCTCTCTGGAACAATGAGGTCTCCCCGACATGAAAAATGTGATCACTGAAGGATCCTGAGGTTCGCTATGATGTCCCACCAGCTAGCGACTACCTTGCCGATGACTTCCACGAGCTCGATATGAATTCTATAGCTCACTGAAATGTCTTGCCGACTATCTAATGTCATGCCGATGGTTACTAAAAGTGATATAATCACATCAGGGAGACATGATTAGTGTCTCACCAACATGCGATAGAATTCAAACCACCTTTGACCACCCGAGAAGCTCGTGTGGCATATGTATGACCAATCAGAAGAGGCTAAGAGGACTAACTGGCAATGGTTTGACTGATTAACTGTTCCCATGAGGGAAGACCCACAAAATGTAGGTGAAATGGATTCCTTCTAAGATCCAAAGGTAATGGATCGACTCAGGTGAAATGTTCAAATCTATAGGGAGACCCGATGATGCTTCCAGAGGATGGTCAATGAGCAGAGAAGTATAAAAAATGAATGAGAACATGAAGAAGGGCGAAGAAACTATGAGTCACAAGGACAACTGTAGTGATCACTAGTCAAGGTAGGCTAGTATTAATGGTGATACTTTGGAGCATTCAAGGCAGCTCTATGAAGGAGTTCAAAGATGGACACGGAGATAGAAGAGTTAATGTTGCAGCCACAAAAGATCTACAGATCATTCCCAAAACAAGTCGTCATCAGCATGGATAGTAGGGATTCACACTAAATGCTGCTTTGACTCTCTTCAAAAAGATCTAAGAGCTGACTCTCCTAGAAGTAGATATTTTGTAAACCCTAATGCAAGGGGACAATGCATTCTTTTGGTACATTCTGTATATATATGGCATTCTTTCCTCTTTGTAAAGGTTAGAAGGATTTAGAAGAGAAAGTTAGAGAAAAAAGATAGTTAGAGGTAGAGAAAGCGAAGGAAGAAAAGGAGAAGATATAGTGTTAGAACAGATAGTTAGAAGAAAATATAGGAGTTAGTTAGTTAACAGAAGGAGATAGAGTTGCATCCTGATTCTTAGTGATGGGAGCCCTTTTGTCTTCTTGTTTAGTAGTTAGATTCAGTACAGACTGTAATGTGTTTTCCAAGTTCTCTTAGTGTAGTTGGAAACAACTTGGAGAAACAAATTCTCTATACACTGGTGATTGTGCCAGCTTTGTAAATATTTCTTATCTATTTTACTGACAGTAGAAGCAATCAGAGTTTAATCTACTTCATATTGTGTTCCTGAATGATATTTGTCTTAAGTTGATCATTTGATTTGTGAAGTCTTCGAGGAGTGAAATGTTATTTTGTGTTTTATTTAAATGGTAACTTAAAATTTGTTATTTGAATTAGCATTGTGAATGAAAAAGGCTGTGTGTCAATCACAAGTTTACTTTGTTCTGCAATTTTAGTTTACAATTCCTTGAAGCTAAAAATCTGGTTAAAATTGGATGAATTATTGTTCTTTTCTGTCCCAAAACCCTAATCTATCTTTTTTTGTTTCTTTAAAAACCCTAGTTAAATTAAGGTTTTATTTCATGTTTGATCTTAGAACAATCCAGAAGCTCAACACCAATAGGCCCCTTGAACATTACTGTTACATTGACCAATTGAGCAACATTAGCACAGTTGAGAACCAACTACAAAGACCTTGGGAGTTGAGATATCCATGTGATCATATTTCTCTTTCAAGAGAAATAGAGTAGCAATATTCTATTTGCATGTTGCTATGCCAAAACACACGTCAATAGAAACTGGCACTAGAAGGAGGGCCTAGAAGGGCAAGCTAGATAAAACTGGGTTTTTCTCCCTAGAAAGGCCCCACAAAATTCTTCGATCAACTGAAAATCCATCACCTTTCATAGAACTCAAGACCCCAACAAGACACAAAAGTCACAAGACTAGGGCAACTATCATACCACTCTTATCAGCTTTGCTCACTCCACCAGGCTTTTCACCAATACCCCAGTGGCTACCTATAAATCCACCATCACGTCCATCTCAATTATCATCATAGCTGGTTCAACGCATACAAAAGTTGGCTCAACCACCACCCCCACCAATGGCATTCTTTCAGAATAATCCCTCCCCATTGGGGACTATTCCTAGAGTTTTTCACGATATGCCCAAGAACCTTGAGAAATTCTTCCCCAAGTATATTCATGGTGAGTCAAGGAGTGTTGAAGAGCACATATAAGCTTTCAAGGATGCTTGTACCAGAACTCAGATAGCTCACCATGATGTAGTCTATAGGTTGTTCCCTTACTCCTTAGGGGACATGGCATACAATTGGTAGCTTAATCTTCCTCAAGGTTCTATTCTGACCTGGACACATTTGGAAAATGCCTTTATCAATCAGTTCAAGGTTTATGTGGATCCGACTCTTTTATACAATCAATTTGCCACCATCAAGAAAGATCCATGTGAATCCTTGCCCCTGTTCAATACCAGATTCCAACGAATGTATAGGAGATTACAGGATCCCTATCTAGTCACCGAGAATAGTGCCATTCAAGCTTACTTTAGAGTTATAGACCCCCTGCTTGGCTTGTTCTTGTAAAGGACTTATCAACCAGCTGATATTGACTCTCTATCTAAAGTCTATCATCTAGCTATCAAGCTGCAACAACAAATCAGTTCTCAACAAGGAGGCCTGGGAGGAGGTTTCCCTTTGATAGGGTATCAGATGTATAACCCAACTCCTCTATTCAATACCGTCTCGGGGATGTCTCCTTCCCATTATGGGCCTATGTCTGAATTCCAAACTCAACCACCTGTCCCATTCTTTGCTACTGGAACTTCTGATCCCTTTCAATAGTCACAACCTCCTCAAAGTTCCCATGGTCATCATAACCAAATTGGAACACCAAATCATGGTGGTCAGCCACCTATTGCTAAGAGTGTGGAAAGTGAAAAGATAGTCCAACTTACGAATGAGGTAGAAACATTAAAGAAAACATTGTCTCAAGTTAGAAATGACATGGCTCAACTTCGGTTGAACCCCTCCCAAAACTAAGGTAGCTACCCTAGTCAAAATAGCAACAATCAAGGTAACTATCAGAACCATAACAATTACAATCAAAGAGGTTATCAGGGCCAAAACTCCTCTAATCAAGGGTATCAAAATCAAAACAGAGGGTATAACCAAAGGCCAAATAACAACAGGAAATGGAATACAGGGCCCAATAATGGGGGATTTTTGCACAATTATCAGGAAAATGAGGAGAGATCACATACTGCAAACTTAGTTGACCTCAACTTCATGACCAATTGGTGCAGGCTGCATGATACTACAACGGTATTCTGAGGTGAATTTCCCCGAAATAGAGAAAGTTGTTAAAATGGCATAGGAAGATGTTCAAACATTCCAAGGGAATCCTCACAAAGAAGGTGGCTCAATAGATACAACAATGACATATGACCTCATTGAGGAGGAACCTTCATTCCCAAGGTAAGAGGAGAATGAACCGGATAAAGATTCATATGATTCCCAGGCCTTTCAATCAAAAGGAAACTTCCTAAGAAATCAAGGTAAGGGGCCATTCACTACATCAGCGCCACCTAATCACATGGTGCCTCCAAATAAAAGTGCTGATAATAACCCTCTTCCACCAAAAGGCCCGCCTAACTTCCATAACAAGGGTAATCCCTCTACTGTTTTCTAGAGTAATCCAAGTTATAATACATAATTTGATATTGTTTCTGAGATGCAGAAACATAAAACTTCTTTGTCATATTTTGACATCTTAAAGTGGTACCCTACTCAAAGGGAGATAGTGCTGAAAGCCTTGGAGCAAGCTGAAAAATCAAAAGGAAAGTACAAGGTGGCACCTGCTGCAGACATGAATGCAGCCTTATACAGAAACAAGGTAGGTACTCCACCATTCCTTTTGAGTTTAAGAATTTTTGGGAAGAACCTGCATAATTGTTTGTTGGATTCAGGGGCTTCTGGAAATGTCATGCCATTCTCTATATGTAAGAAGTTAGGATTGAACCCGGTCCAGACAAATAAGAAGGTCATTCAACTTGACAAGATAGAGGTTAATGTGATAGGAGAATTAAGGAACATACATGTGCAAGTACGATCAGACCCCAGGGTTCAAACCAGCATAGACATTCAAGTAGCAGACATTCCTGAGACCTATGGCATGCTATTGAGCAGAGATTTGATGAAAAGTCTAGGGGGATATATTTCCCTTGACTTTTCACATATGTGGCTGCCATGGAGAGAGATTCCTACTCAGATTAGGATTGAAAGTGAGCCTCGCCTCAAGCATATCATCACTGAGTATGATTGTCCCAATGACGTAGCTTATTTTGAGACTGAGATGGGGGTTTATAAAAGAGAAGAAATTCTAACCTTCTTGGTTCTCAATTCTAAAGACGTGTCAATACAGAAACTACCAACTTCATAGTTCCCTGATTCTATAATTAATAAAAATCAGCAGGCATTGGCCAATAAGTTACAATAGGATTAGCTGGTCTTAGGGGAAGATACCGATCTATAGAGTCTTCTTCTACCTAACTGGTGCAGGGTGCATTACCAAAATCACTCTGAATTAACTTGTCAATCTTGCATTGAAATTTTAAATCATGTTGCCCAAGCTGAGGATGCTAGCTCGAGTCACCTTGAGACCATTGTAGACCGCTTCTCATTTGAAGCCAAGGAAGCAACCATGTTAACCAAAGATAGGGTACTTTCAAAGGAGATTCCTTCTCAAATCAAGCTTGACTTAGTTACATTTCCAAACCAACATGTTTATGTGGAACAACTCTGAGGTTTGCCCGATACCCTTGCACTCACAAGTATTCTGAAACCTAATATACCCATCAAAGATGCAAGTGGCTATCAGAAGGATAGCCATAGGTCATATGATATAACTAAGCAGGAATTGGAGAGTGTATCTAAAGAACTTACAGAGCATCCTTTCCCTATACCTGATGCAAAAGATCAAGCAACCCCAATTGTGACTCATCTAACTCAAGCACCCATAAAAACTTCAAAAGAATCAATTCCAACCCGTGATCACTTATGGACCCTCATGTTTGATGGATCCAAATCCAAGACAGGTAGTGGTGTTGGAATTGTACTAACTAGCCCTAAAGGTAAAACCTTCTTTGCTTCTTACAAGTTGCAATTTGGATGTACTAACAACATCGCAGAGTATGAAGCTCTGGCACAGGGATTGATGTTTGCACACAAGAAGAAGGTCACTACCTTGATGGTCAAGGAAGATTCATAAATTGTTAAAAATCAAGCACGCAACCAGTACACCTGTCACAATAAAAGGCTAGCAGCATATAGAAATAGGGTATGGAACCTAATTGAGGACTTTGATGCCTTTGGGATTAGCTTAATCCCTAGAGAAGACAATCAGGTAGTTGATTCATTGGATGTTGTTGCAAGCACCCTGGAACCTATGCAAGGCTCTAACCTCAAGAAATTCTTAGTGGAATTAATTTCCACCCTTGCAGTTCCTAACAACATCATGAACTTTCAAGTCTTTGATGATGATCGACATATTCTGGCTTTCTTAGCAAGCTCAGATGTTTTTGAGGGGAAAATTATTGATGAGTCCAATAGAGATCACAAGGATTGGATCCCTGAGGAATGTGATACCGAAGGGGTCCTTAATTTAAGGAATAACAACATTCCCAAGGGAATGGTTGCTTTAGAAAGAATTTTTGACTCAAACCCAAGGGCTCAAGAAAAGATATTGGCTGAAGATAAAGGAGGTGAGTATGAAATGGTTAACCTAGCTGATTCTGGTCCTGAAAGGAATTTCTACATAGGGAAAGCTTGCCCTGAAGCAATCAGAAAAGACATACTGAAGGAACTTAAGAAAGATATTGCTGCAATAACCTAGGGATATGAAGACCTAAAGACATTCGATGCTTCGGTGATGACTCATACCATTCCCCTGAAGTCTGAAACCAAGCCATTTCGACCAAAACAACACCCTAACAACACCTTGATTGAGCCACTGATCCTTAAGGAAGTTCAAAAATTACTTTCTGTAAGGATAATCTTCCCTGTGTGCCATTCAACTTGGGTGGCTAACTTAGTTCCAGTCCCTAAGAAGAACAGAGAGATTAGGCTATGTATGGACTTTAGGAATCTAAATAGAGCTTTAGAAAAGGATAACTATCCACTGCCTTCTCTGGATGAAGTATTGTAGGCAGTCAATGGATCTCAAATGATATCATTCATGGATGGCTACTCTGGATACAATCAGGTAATGGTTAACTATGAAGATAGGATGAAGACAACCTTCACTACAAAGTGGGGAACGTTTGCATATAGAAGGATGCCATTCGGTCTGATAAATGTCGGGGCAACTTTTCAACGTGCGATGGATATAGCATTCAAGGATCTGATTGGAAAGTGTATCATCATCTACATGGATGACCTAACGGTATTCTCCAAAGATTGACTGAACCATGCTGCGGATTTGGCCAAGGTTTTGGAATGATGCATCCAGTATGGTGTCTCCTTGAATCCTAGAAAGTGTGTATTCAGAGTTTCAGAAGGCAAGCTTTTGGGACACGCAATCTTTGAAAGAGGAATATCAATCAATCTAGACCAAGTCAAGTAGATTCTAAAGATCACTAGGCCAGGAAGCAAGAAAGAAATGAGGTCTTTCTTTGGGAAGATCAATTTCATGAGAAAATTCATTATAGGCTTTGCTGAAATCATAAAACCACTAAATGAAATGATGAAAAAGGATGCAAAGATAGAGTGGACTAAAGAGGCAAAGGGTGCATTTTCACAAGTCAAGCGGTCAATTTCAAAAGCACCCATTCTCACTAGCCCAGACTATCTGATACCATTTTATATCTACTCTTTTTGCCTCTGAGCATTCATGTGCGGTTGTTTTAACTCAACAAAGGGAAGAGGCAAAGGAGAGACTAATTGCATTCATGAGCTCTCCATTCAAAAATGTTGAGATTAAATACCCACCACTCGAGAAGCAAGCTTTCATGCTGGTTCGGGCTATCAAGAAGTTTTGGCATTACATCCTCTGAAGCGAAGTCGTTGATGTAGTTCTTGATGCTGTTGTAAAGTCCCTACTCATTGAGAAGTGAGCTAGGAGAAAGAACAGGGAAATGGATGGCCATCTTGCAAGAGTTTTACCTGGAGATATGCCCTATGAGACTCGTAAGAGGTATAGGCTTGTCCAAGTCCATGGCGAATACTGGTGACAACATCATTTGCCAGCAATATACGACCTAATCTTTTTCCAATGACCCCTGGTGTGTTGATATTGTCTATTTTATGCTCAACAATCGATGTCTAGAGGGGATGAATTCAACTCAAAGGAGAGCACTAAGGATGAAGAGTTCTCATTATATGTTCAAAAGAGGGTTGCTATATAGGAAGAATTTTGAAGGAGTGTACCTAAGATGCCTTGATCAACAAGAGGCTAAACATGTGATCTTTGAGTTTCATGGGAAACATGGCATAGGTCATGGTTCTGTAGATTCATTGGCACACCAGATTCTCAGGTCTGGTTATTACTGGCCATGTGTATTCAAGGATGCCCATCAACATGTTAGAACATGTCACATATGTCAGATTTCTGCATCAAAAGAATGCCTTGAAGCCATGCCATTGCAGCCTGTCTATGAGGTAAGGCCATTTTCCCAATGGGCACTAGATTTCATTAGGGTAATTAACCCAAAATCTTCTGCAGGACACAAGTTCATTTTGACTACCATTGATTACTGCACAAGGTGGATAGAAGCTATACCTTGCAAGAACAACACAATAGAGGTGGTGATCAAGTTCCTCACCGAGTGCATCACTACAAGGTTTGGGGTACCCTTCGCGCAGGTATGTGACAATGGCTCTGATTTTTCTTCTGCTGAATTCATTTCATGGGCATATGATCACAAAATTGTTGTAAGATACTCTTCAAATTATTACCCACAAGGAAATGGAGTTTGTGAATCAACAAATAAGAATCTTCTAGGGGTAATAAAAAGACTGTTAGAACACAACCCTAGGGACTGGCATACTCATCTGAGATTTGCATTATGGGTAGATAGGACTAGGATTAAGGCTGCTCTAAAGACTTCACCATTCAAGCTTGTATATGGCCAAGAACCTATCTTCCCTATCCATCTGTAGATACCTATCCTTGAGTTCATGCAAAAAATATACTCTAGTGACAATATGATAGAAGTCAGATTAGCTACTTTGTTCAAATTAGAAGAACAAAGAGATGCCACCTTACAATAGTTCTTTAGGCACCAGGCTATTTTCAAATTTTGGTTTGACAAAAGAGCCAAAATCAAATCCTTTAGGATATCTGACCTTGTATTGTTATGGGATAAAGCCGGTGAAAAGAAGGGCAGTCACCAGAAATTTGACAAACTTTGGCTAGGTCCTTATTAGGTTGTTGAGATCCTAGGAGAAAATGCTTTCTGATTAAGTAGTCTCACTAGAGAACCTGTTCCATTTCCTATCAATGAACGATTTCTTAAAAACTATTTTGAATCATGAAGTTGATACCGCGGTTGGGTGATTCATCTGTGTAAATAGTTTCTGCTTTGTGAATAGTTTCTACTTGTAAATGGTTTGCTTCTCTTTGTGTAAGTAATTCACTCTTTGTTTGTAAATAGTTTGATGTTTGTTTGTCTTTCCTTTTTTTCTTTTTGTTTCCCTTGTTCTATGGTTTGTGTTTAGTTTTGTTCTTTGGGGTTGATCTGTCATTTCCATCTGAAACTGTGTGTTGTTATCTAAAGTATACTATGGTCACAAGGAGAAAAGTGGTTTAGGTATTTTCAGGCTTCCTGATTGGATGATTTTTTCCTAAACTCTTTGTTTCATGTCCATTGTCAATAAAGGTTGTGGAAGGTCTTGAAAACAAGGTGCCAAGAAAATAACTTTCGTTAGCTCCTCTGAATCTACTGTGAGTCATTAAGGCCATCTCCTTTATATCAGTATATTTGTCCTAGGGTGATAGTGTTGTAAGAATTGAGTGAAAAATCTGATCTCCCAAGTCTTGTTGTGAGGTCTATGGTAGTTTTCAACCTAGATCAGATGTTAAACATCTGACATATTAAAAAAGAACTAAATGAAATATCAGAAACTCTATAAAAAAAAGAAAGGGAAAGAATTATCTAAAGAGAAAAAGGATTCAATATGAATGGGTGATTTCAGTATCTCTAATGGGGCTATGGATGCCTAACTGGCAGTAGAGCAATGCTGTGAGAAAACTAGAGATATCTCCATCGGGGCTATGGACACCCGACTAGCAACAAAGCAACGCCCAGGATATCATTGCACAATAGCTAAAGGAAATCAACTCATGTAGCTCAAATATTGCACATTGTTTCCTTAAAGATCAAGAAAACTTTACAAAAGAGTGATGCACAATCAAGCACACACATAGATTCAGGGGTAGCTAGTGTTGATTTACATTTGAGATTCTAGCTCAACCTAGCTTGTTATAACTGACCCAACTAGAGTTGTAATATTCATGAACCAGGAGTTCTGGGTAGCTGAATCTTTCAGCTTCTTGAAAATGGTTAAACCATTTTCCCAGCCAAGTCACCATTTGTTATGCCTTGCATAACTACCCCATTTTATTTTGGAACAAAATGGGTCCCCCTTTCTTTTGCTTTTCTTACTTTTGTTTATTCACTTTGCTCTTGGGGTTCTTTCTGGTTTTCTGCCTGCTTGTCTTTTGTTCTATTTGATCTAATTTTAGTTCTGTCTCAGCCTAAGTTGGTTTTATTCTTGCTAGGAATTCAATGAAATAATTATAAGTAATGGTGTATTTTATTATAATGTGTTTTATTTTCCCCTGAGTGCTAATGCAGGCCTTTCTTTTGCAGGATTAAATCACACACAGGATGATATTTGTCAAGGGAGCTCAGTTGGAAACCATTCTTCAGTCCATTTGGTCACGGTTTTCCTCTAAGAAGAAAGTCAGCAAGACCTTGCAGATCTCTTGCCGGCTACATTCTGTCGATAGGTGTTTGTGTTGCCTATCGACAAGACCCTAGAGATGTCACGGTGAGTGCAGTTCATGAGTAGATTCCTATTGGCAGGACATCAGTCATCGTCCCAACTAGGAGTCTCCTATCAGCATGAGGGGTTTCCTTCAAAGAAAGGTCTTAGCGAGATCTTTATGTCTCACCGACTGATGATAGGGAGAATGTATATTGGCGGGAGATTTTGACTTCAAGGTGAAGTCTTGCCGAAAGCTTCAAGTCACACCGACACAGTGCAAGGGGATTTTATCAGTGGTCTTCAGTGAGAGAATTAGTATGTCTTGGCCACATGGAAGGGATAATGCCATAAGTCTTCCCAATGGAAGAAGATCCCACCAAAGTTTGAAGCCCAGTGATAATTTTTCCTTCGGCAGGAGATCTGGCTGACTAGCATATGTCTCGTCAAAAAGGTAGGAGGAGCCCGAAGAAGGTTTGTTCTCAATGAAAGGAAGCCTTGGTCGGTGTAAATTCTCACCAACCAAAGGAAGTCTCAGTGACACGGAGGAAGCTCGCTGAGAGAAAGTGGCTTCAGCAAGACGTTTCACCGACGGGGTAAACTCTTGTCGAAGTAAAGCGGTATCGGCGAAATGGAGTGGCTTTGGTGAGAGGTCTCGCTAATAGAGATTTCTGGGCAACTACGGAGAGTTTCACCAAAACAAAATGGGATTAGGGAGAGAGCGAAAAGGTCACTATCAAGTCTCCCTAACCATAGAATGTCATGTCGATAGAAAAGGGGACCCCACTAAAAGAAATGGAGCTCAGCGGAGGATCATGCCTTCGCCAAAAGGTCTTGGCGAAGAAAGAAAGTCGCATTGAAGCAAAAGGACTCAAACTTGGGAGAGTAAGGATGGACTCGGGGAGATGTCTTCCCGAGTGCGTTTGTCTTGCCGATAACAAAGAGGGGCTTAGTAAGAAAAGAGGAGTTTGGGGTAAGGTCTCCTCGGAATGATGAGGTCTCCCTGATCTATTTAAGGATCTAGGACTAAATGCTACAGAATGCTTAACGTAAGAGATCGATTATTACAACGTTTAACTTAAGTGATTACAAATTTAAATGCTCAAATGAATAATGAACATAACATAATTAAATAAATGCCAAGATAAACTGAGAAAGAAAAGAGAGAAGAATAGAGAGACGAAACCAATTGATAACGGAGTTCGTCCCTAAGGACTACGTCTCCGGGTCCCTCTCCAATGGAGGACCGATCCGATTAGCTCCAAATTCAGTTACAATTGAGGCAGCATCATCCCCTTCAAGTACATCAAAAGCACATCATCACTTCGATATACAGGAACAATACAAATCATCTCTCGAGCATTGTCTCGTTCTCCACCTGGACTTTCAAAATCAAAGGCCTATACCCCTCCTTTTATACAAAAAATTTGCCTAATTAGGCTTAACCAACAAAATAAATGCATATCTTCCCCTATCATGTCGTATCAGGTATGTTTCATCCTCTGACATCTTTTGGTTAAGGTTGTTTAGGTGTATCTTGTTTGTTATGGCTTATTTAGCCATTTGAATAAGGCTCGGCCAATAGTAATACCATAAAAGAAACCGTGGCCTACTC
Source organism: Sequoia sempervirens (assembly GCA_007258455.2). Lineage (NCBI taxonomy): Eukaryota > Viridiplantae > Streptophyta > Pinopsida > Cupressales > Cupressaceae > Sequoia > Sequoia sempervirens. The sequence goes on from VDFB02353493.1 coordinate 106,604,664, forward strand.
AATTTTAGACCATGCGCGTGGTGCAACGGTAGGCATTCCTTTTGGTAGAACGGCCGACGCGGGTTCAAACCGTTGGCCGTTTGTTTTAAACAAACAAATCTTTCAAAACTGTCAACAAAAGCAATCTCCGCTATACATAGAATAGACTGCCCCGCTTGGTGCAACGGCCAAAGGCCCGGCCGTTCCGAAGGGGATCACGGGTTCAATACCCGTTACCTATTTTGTTCCAATGCAAAACAAACCTGCGAATGGATAGAACGACGAGGAGCAAAGCGATAATGCCACGTGTCAAGCCATTATTGGCTAATACCTGCAGATGTGTCTGCTGTCGAAGATGACCGGTAAGCTGACTCAGAGCCACGTGTCACAACACCATTCACCAGAATCTGCTGACTCACTGTCCACGTGTCAAGCTCCTATTCGCCAGATATACTGACTCAGATGATGACCAGACTGCCACGTGTGCTGCTGACTGTGATGTACGGAACGTACGGATGGACACGTGTCAACCAGTGATTGGTCCGTATAGATGACTCGTATGCCACGTGCTTCGCTGAAATTTGACCATGTGCATTCCGTACAGTACGGACAATCTGCTGATGTCATCATCCGTACCCTCAAGTTGACTGAAGTTTGACTGCTTGTAACTCGAGCATACGACGTCGGATTTCGACGAAATGAATGCCATCGGAATCATCTCGACGAGCTCTTCGCGATGACGTTGGTTCCATCGATTTTCGAGATGATTATTTTTTCCGCCTTCTCGACGCCCCTGAAGCCAGTTTGACTAGAAGTTTGACTGGCCGTAACTTGCACAAACGGAGTCCTTTTCGACCCGTTCAAGTTGTGTTGGAACCAGGACGTCATTCTCTTTCTGATGGAGCTGAAATCTGGAGCATTGGGAACACTTTAATTTTCACTAAAAAATTGTCCCCCGGATCAGGCCTCCCCACTGGAGAGCTTTAGGACCTCTGAAAGCTTGATTACTTGGAAAGTAAGTGAGGGTAAAGTTCCCTCACTTTACCAATCTCCATCCATTTTGCTTTGCTTGGATGCATCCCCTTCAGGCCCACTCTGAGGTACTCAACATTTCCTCTTCGTGAAGTTCTGACATTCCTGTCGAGAATAACATCTTCTGGTAGCTCTGACATGTACTCTGGAGAAAGGTCATCAACTGATGGAACCTGAATGTCTGAGACTTTATCTAGGATCATTGGAGGCTCATACAGTTTCAAATTCTCAACATTGACAACCGAGTAAATATGCATGTATGGAGGAAGATTAAGGCGGAAGGAATTAGTACCAATCTTCTCAAGGATCTCAAAAGGACCATATCTAATTGGCTTAATCTTTTTACCTTCACCTTGCATCCTTTCCTTGCTGATATGTAACCAAGCTCTGTCTCCAACCTGAAAATGATGATCAATGCGATGCTTGTCATGGCGAACCTTGTATTTTGCTTGGCTCTGTTCCAACCGTGCTTCCACTGCCTGATGAATTGCTTGGACTTTCTGGATGAACTTTAAAGCCTTCTCTGCATCATGGCGTCCATCTTCAACATCATCTTTCCCAAAAGCGAAATCCATCGGTGTCTTGGGCACATAACCAAAGCATGTCGCAAAAGGAGACCTCTTAGTAGAAGAGTGTGCTGCATGGTTGTAGGCATGTTGCACATAATGAAGACTCTCATCCCACAACTTAGGATTCTTACTGCAGTAACCTCTGAGTAGATGCACAACTGTCCTTTTTACAACCTCTATCTGTCCGTTAGTCTGCGGATGGAAGGTCGTACTCTTCTTCAATCTAGTGTCCATGAGTCCCCACAAAGTTGACCAAAATTCCCCCAAGAATCGAGAATCTCGATCTGATACAATAGAAGTAGGTAACCCAAAATGAACCCACACAAATTGAAAGTACAAATGAGCTGTCAGTTCAGCAGTGACTTGCTTTTTACATGACATTAAGATACACATTTTGCTGAACCGATCAACTACTACATACAAATAATCATGTCCCTTCCTAGACATAGGTAACCCCCCAACAAAGTCCATTGACACACTTTCCCATGGACGAGAAGGTACAGGTAGAGGTGTGTACAAGCCCAATTTCCTGTTACTAGGCTTACTAGTTGCACACATAACACAACCTCTAATATACTTAGTTACAGTTTCTTGCATATGAGGCCAATAACAATACTTCTGCAGCTGAGTCAATGTTTTGTTTACCCCAAAGTGTCCTGCAATCAATGAGGTATGTGCTTCTCTAATCACCTGTGCTTGTTCATCTTTTGGAACACATAATTTACCCAAGTGACATAACAGTTTATCCTGCACATAGTAGTCTTTCTCTTCTACATGTTTACCATTCATTAAAATAGCATAGATATCCTTAAAGTTCTCATCATTAGCATATTGTTCCTGAAAACTTTCATGAACCATAGAACTATTTTGAAGGATTATCAAAGCATTCATCATAGGAGGTCTAGAGAGCATGTATGCTACTTTGTTATGGGTACCTTTCTTATACTTAATAACCAAATGAAACTGTTGTAGAAAACCCATCCACCGAAAGTGCCTACTTTGTTGCAGTTTAGTTTGTGAGTGCAAATATTGAAGTGGCTGGTGATCAGTGTGGATTACAGTTTCTTTCCCCATTATGTAGTGTTTCCATTTTTTAACACTCTGAACTAAAGCATAAAGTTCTTTATCATATGTGGGATAGTTACTTACTGCTCCTGAAAAAGTTTCAGAGTGGTAGCAAACTGGTTTACCTCCTTGCATGAGTACTGCTCCCATGGCAAACCCACTCGCATCTGTCTCGATCTCAAATGGTTGATGTAGATCTGGTAAGGCCAAAACTGGTGCGGTGCTCAACTTTCCCTTCAAAGTGTCGAAAGCCTTCTGTTGTGGACCTCCCCACTGAAAAGTTGCTTTTGTACTGGTTAATGCATGTAATGGTGATGCTATAAAAGAGAAGTTTGCAATAAACTTTCTCCAGTACTGAACTGCACCTAGAAACTTCTGACCTCTGTGACTGTACTTGGCTTAGGCCATTTTACAATAGCTTCGACCTTCGCAGGGTCTACTTTCAATTGACCACTCCCTACGACATAGCCTAAGTACACTAAGGATGTCTTAGCAAATTCACATTTAGACATCTTTACATACAATTTTTCTTTTCTCAATACATCAAAGACTTTCTTTACATGACTTACATGATCTTCAAAAGTTTGACTGAATACCTCAGATTTATCATCTTCTTTGGCTTTTACAAGCATCAATACAAAGTTTTTACTTGAGTTGACCAACCTCTTCATTTGACCAGCATTAACTAGTGTAAGATTAGTCTTCACCTTATGTGCCCATACAATGTATTCTACCCCATCTTTAAAAAGATGATACTTATTCTCCCCCTATAAAAGATTGCTTTTCTGTCATAAAGATAAGGACTCCCTAACACAAGCCCACAAATATCCAAAGGGACCACATCGACTTCTACCTCATCTACAAAGTTTGCAGTGATAGCAAATCTCAATTTACATTGTTTAGTTACTTGTAGTTGAGCATCATCGCAAACCCATCCGAGTGGATATGGTTTCGGATGAGGTGTTGTAGCCAAATTAAGTTTCTTTACAACTTCTTCAGATATTAAGTTTACTTGTGAACCCGTATCAAACAGAGTATCAATCTTAGTATGTTTTGTTACAACACGAATGTGAAACAATTCATTTCTTTGCTTATCAACCTTAGGAGAAGATTCTTTACTTGTACTTGCACTGGCATTAGAAAAACTTGCATCAGATGAAAGAGATATACCTTTCCCTTTACCTTGGATTCCGGTAGCAACAATCTTCGTTTCATCTCCGGAGTCAGAACCAAGATCCTGTTGAATCACTGCAGTAGTCTTTTGCTTGCCTTTGTTACCTCCATATCTTTTCGGCCTCAACTCAGGATGAAGCTTCCAGCATCTTGAATCATCATGCCCCTCTTTCTTGCAATGGGTGCATGTGGGTTTCTCACCCTCTTTCTGAGTTGTAGCTGTCTTCTTCCCTTTGCCTTTATCTTTGTCTTTTTCTTTAACTTTAGACTTACCCTCGAACTTAGATGGCTACTTGGAAAAGTTATCACTAAAAGTATTCTTACCCCTTGACTCTATATGAGTAGCTTGAACAGACACCTCGTCTAGATTGTTGGGACTCAACATCAAAATAGTGTGCCTAAGGTAAGAATGTAAACCACCAATATACTTAAGTAATGTGTCTTGGGTATACAAGGGAACATTTAGAGCAATGGCCCGTTTCCTAAACTCATGAGTATACTCCTGGACAGACTGCCCCTTACCTTGCCTAAAGGTTTGCCAATTCATGGTTAACTGTTGCATGTAACCTAAAGGGTAGAATTGTTTCCTAAGGGCAGCAACAAACTCCATCCAAGACATATTAACATGACCATGGCGAGCAATTTCTTCACGAGTTTTACTCTCCCACCAGGTGAGAGCTGTACCTCCCAACCGGAGAGTTGCTAATTGAATCCTAGAAGCATCTTCTACTAGGCCTTGTATCCTACAGTATACTTCTACTTGTTGGACCCAATCGTCTAACTTCTCAGCATTTAACTCCCCACAGTATTTAGGTAATTCAAATTTTACATCAAGCTTAATTACAGGCTTAGACTTGCTCTTAAATGGATTTACATTAGAAGAAGGAGAAGGAGAAGGAGGAGAAGAAGGAGGAGAAGAAGGAGGAGAAGAAGGGGGAGTAGAAGGAGGAGAAGGAATTTCTGGAGCTTTCCCCTCTGTGTCTTTCTGCTTCTTGTGCTTTGAAGAATCTCCCTTTTCACTCTTCTTCTTTTCAGCATAAAGTTCGTCCACCATTGCCTTCATGTCAAGAAATAGCTTCTGGAAATCCTTGACACTAAGCTCTGAACTTTGACCACCTTCTTTTTCTTCCATCTGTGACGGTTGATTAACTCTTCGTCTTCCGATTTCTGGATTGTATTCTTCAAGTTCTCCTTCGCCTCGTTGCAACCTGGATCTCGTTAGCATTCAAATTGCAATACAAGCCACATACATAGCTCTGATACCAACTTGATCTATTTAAGGATCTAGGACTTATTGCTTACAGAATGCTTAACGTAAAAGATCGATTATTACAACGTTTAACTTAAATGATTACAAATTAAAATGCTCAAATGAAATAAATGAACATAAAATAATTAAATAAATGCCAAGATAAACTGAGAAAGAAAAGAGAGAAGAATAGAGAGACGAAACCAATTGATAACGGAGTTCGTCCCTAAGGACTACGTCTCCGGGTCCCTCTCCAATGGAGGACCGATCCGATTAGCTCCAAATTCAGTTACAATTGAGGCAGCATCATCCCCTTCAAGTACATCAAAAGCACAACATCACTTCGATATACAGGAACAATACAAATCATCTCTTGAGCATTCTCTCGTTCTCCACCTGGACTTTCAAAATCAAAGGCCTATACCCCTCCTTTTCTACATAAAATTTGCCTAATTAGGCTTAACCAACAAAATAAATGCATATCTTCCCCTATCATGTCGTATCAGGTATGTTTCATCCTCTGACATCTTTTGGTTAAGGTTGTTTAGGTGTATCTTGTTTGTTATGGCTTATTTAGCCATTTGAATAAGGCTCGGCCAATAGTAATACCATAAAAGAAACCGTGGCCTACTCAATTTTAGACCATGCGCGTGGTGCAACGGTAGGCATTCCTTTTGGTAGAATGGCCGACGCGGGTTCAAACCGTCGGCCGTTTGTTTTAAACAAACAAATCTTTCAAAACCGTCAACAAAAGCAATCTCCGCTATACATAGAATAGACCGCCCCGCTTGGTGCAACGGCCAAAGGCCCGGCCGTTCCAGAGGGGATCACGGGTTCAATACCCGTTACCTATTTTGTTCCAATGCAAAAAAAACCCGCGAATGGATAGAACGACGAGGAGCAAAGCGATAATGCCACGTGTCAAGCCATTATTGGCTAATACCTGCAGAACTTAAATCCATACAATAGCAATAAAGAATAAAATCCAAAGATATAATCCATATCAAAGTAAACATTAACAAATGTAACACATACATGAAAATTCATTGATAAGAAACCATCTGTGTACATAAATACAACATATGCATGATTAACTTAACACACTGAATAATAACTGCCATGGCCAATATACACACTGAGTTTAACATTACATTACAGTATAATGTTCTAGAGGTACAAAGATACAAAAGTGTTTCCAAACATAAATGGAAACCATACACAAGATAACATGATACAAATAAATAGATGAATACAAAGTATCATAACTGGCTCCAAGACAGATACAACTCTGGAGTTGCTGCAACAGCACCAATCCGCACCTCTCGATCCTTGAATGGGGACCCAATGGGGTGCTTGGCACGTTCCACCTGACCATGTGGGTTTGAAGACCCACCCCCCGTGCTAAGGAGCTGATAAGAAAGAGTCTTCAACCAAGAACATCCAAACATGGAACCACAAGACTCAACAACATACAAAAGTATCACAAAACTCAAGGATTACAATGACATAATCAACAACATCCAAGAGTCAACATAATAACTTAAAGTCATAAATCCCATCACATAAATCAAAGCAATGAACAATAAACAAGTAACCAAAGGATGATCATGAAACACTTCCAAATCAAACTAAATTAATAAACATAATACAATTCCAAATTGCAATTAAACAATAAAATAACATCATATCACAACACCCTAAGAGTACAAGGTCATAAGTCAAATATCAATGAGATCATACAAGACCACAAAGTACACCAAAGATGTATCAAGGCAATACTCCATAAATCAATATAAGTCCATTCAACCACAATCTAAACCAACTCCCATAACATACTTCCAGAGGAACACAATAAAGTAAAACACCTGGGCAACTAGGGGAGAGTGTCATCACATAGTCCTACATGGGCTATCTTGTTCTCTTCCTCCCAATTGGAGGCGTCGGTCCCATCTATGGCTATCCTGTGCCCTTCCTCCCAATTGGAGGCGCCAGTCCATAGGGTGACTCATGCGGAGCCGTAAACCTCTCGTGAAGATGAGGTCACGACCTTGCCGACCACAGCCTTCTTAGCCATCCATTAGTCTGCGGAAGCACTAATGAAGACGAGGCATCCATTTTTAAATCTTATAATGATATTACTACCCAACCCTCCAAATTTAATTATTAGGTTTTCACTTGATTACTAACTCACTCATGGGTTATCCTGTGCCCTTCCCCTTAAATGAGGCGCCGGCCCCCATGAGGAGCCACTCTCCCTAGAGACCCAACCAAAACCAAAAAATAACAGGGGTTGTACCATTCTAATCATGAACATCAAAATGTAACAATAAAAATAACACGCGAGGCATAACCCATCTCGCAAATAAATACCATAACAAAATCCCACAACTCAGTACACCCCATTCGTAAAACATAACATAACAGAAACTCATGATGAAAAGATATAAATTCAGTAAAAATCACAATCCTCTGGAAGACAATAGTTTTTAACACAATTGGGGGTTCCCACATCAATAAACTGACAACAATAATTGCAAGGCCACAAGAACTATTTTCAATTCAAATATAATGAGTGAATACATCAAAATAAGATCAACAACTTCATACAGACTACATAATCAACTTCAATACAAAATAAATCAGAAATTCAAGAAGATCAACTATCCACAACTTATAAACAAAACACGAGTTCCCAATTATATTGCAACACAAATTAAATGACAAAGGATTCCTTGAATCAAAATTAACCTCCAAAGGCATTCACACCAACACGAAACCCTCCAGAACAATCCTTCAACAACAAAGGTAAAAGCATGCAACCAGGCATCTAAGAGAGACCTCAATTTCCTCCTCACAAGATATCCATACAGCTGGTAAACAAATGACCTTTGAAAAAATCAACAAACATGACAACAAGATTTCCCTCGCCTCTGGAAGCCCAAAAATAAATCAAATACTCAAGGAATCACCAATGAGGGTAAGCCAAAACAGTAAGAGTTTCCAATCTACTAACAACACAAATTTGAGAAATAGAAATCCTCTCAAAACTCGGGAGTAGCTCAAGAGAAATTCACACCGAGACAATACCATCAAAATTATCCTACACTCACCAACACTTCCAAGGCACCAAATTGAAGAACACCTTAAATACTCAACCACTCACAACTCCACAAAACACTTGCATAATAAACAACAACCAAAAATTCAAATGAGAACAATATTTAATAACTAATCAATTAAAGACCAGAACTAAATAACTTTACAACTTACGCATCTAAATTATTCAGTTAACTAAAACAATTCATGATAACCATCACAAGTATTCTAAAAGACTTATCCATAAAGAGAACTTACAAATCAACCATTAAATGAATATAAAGGAAGTCAATTTTCAAAATATTAAAAACCCATTTCACCATAAAACTATCCAATTCAAGAACATGCTAATCAATCTCTAACCATGCCCATACATTTAAATTTCCCCTTTCATTTATCAACATAATTGAAAACTACTTAATAGTTGGGTAGTTAACTCATTATCATTTCATAACTACTTATGTTCAAAACATTATTTCCACTCTCCTTTCATCATACTAACTTAACACTCACTTCCAATATTTAAATTAATTGTGAAAACCACTTAAGACCAATTGTTTATACTCTAAATACTTAAACTACATATTAGAACTTACCACCTTAAAATCTTAAATCTATCTATCTAAATTTCCACACATAAATACCTTTTAAACACTACATAGTTATATATTTTAATTCTTTTTGAGGAGGGAATGTAAAAAGAGAATAGATCTTTTCTAAGAATCCAACAAGTCTACAAGACTCAACTTCATAAAAAAAAACTTATTTAATTTCAAAATAAATTCAATTTCCATATTATACACACTAAAACAAGAATGAAATAATCAATGCTGACATATATTCATAAATTGCCTTTTTACTATATTATACTATCAAAGTTCATAATTTAACAAATTAATAAATAATTGCTTTCTATTTTCATATTTTCACTATAATAAAATTTTGTTTTATTCTTACCAGAAAAATAAACAATCTGGTTATAGACAAAATTAATTGATTAATTTAACAGTTAAATCAGTGAAATCTAATTAAATGAATTAATAAATATATATAAATATATATATACATATATATATACATATATATATTTATAAAAGTATACACACACATTAAAATGTAAAATAGAATTTTCATTTTTTAACAAAAATAAACATATATCATTTCGAATGGGAATTAAAACCCATACAAAAGCATGGGTATATACACCCAGCCATGGGCAGTCTACAGACTGAAGGACTGTCGTGGACAGTTTGTAGACTATCGCACAGTACAGGCTTGGCTGGGTGGTGGGTACGGCCGAGGCCGAACCACCACTCAGTCTATGGTTAAATAACATCAAACAAAATACATTTAAGCCGACGGGAATTCGGCGAATTTCAAAACTTTAAACTTAAATTTACATTCTATATATGTAAATATATATATATGTACATATATATATCTTATATATATATACTTATATATATATATATACTGTATTAAAATATTTCAAAAAAATAGAGAATGATAACCATTTGTACAGTCTACTGTACACATCTATATATATAAAATGATCTATAAAATATATGTATTAACGAAAATATAACAACCCAGAAATTCACTGTAAAGAATTTGTTCCTTATGTATATAGTTTTTAAAAAAAAAATGAAACTACAATAATACTGTTCATTTCCAGAATTCAACTAGAATTTCCTTTTAATAAACAACAGTCCAGAACCCAACAAAAATCCCATTTTAACAAACAACAATCCTGATCCCCAGTTAAATTTCCATTGATTAAATAATAATCCAATAGATTTTCTTTCCTCAAACATTTGATTTCAAACCCTAGGTGAAAATTTCATACACAGAGAAACAATTTCTATTTTATTTGATGCTACAAAAAGTAAATAATTAAAAATGAAAAGAACCTAGCATCCTATAGAGAATCTGAAGAAGCTTTATCCCTCTTGCAGAGCTAATTCCTCACTGCCAACTGTTTCTAGCAATAGATCCAAATCCTTCTTCTTCAATAATTTCTCCAGAAAATAGAAAAAAAATCCAAGTGTCTCCAGAATTATCAAGAAAAGAGAATGCCAATGACAGAAAATGGGTGAATACCTCATTTTCTTCCCCACTCCATAAGCTAAATGTAGCTATTATTTATTTTTCATATTCTACAGTTCTCTTTGACTTCCAAATGCTCTATAGGGGTAGTTTCCTTCCAGCTTTTCTTGTTTTAAAACATTTTAGATTCCTATCTCCTTATCCATTTAAATTTCTTATTATAATAATTATCTTTTCAAGATTATTTTGTTCATAATTATTATTAACTTTAATTTAACACAACAATTTAAATCCATTTATCTAATAATATCACTTTTACTTTTAACGAATTAGTTTAATTTGATCATTTGTTCTAAATCATTTGATTTAATTTAATTGATTATTATTTTAATTTATAATTATATTTTAAATAACCTTGCAAATCACTTATGATTTAATTAATTATTTAAACATGAATACTAACATATGATATTTTTCACACAATCAAATAACACAGTAATCAATGAAGCACACACAAATACTCACACAAAAGTCCAGAACAACCAACACGGAAGGGTACTACATCCTCCCCCCCTTAGGCATCGACTTATTCTTGGAAGTCGAGATTAAGCATAAACATGGTAACACAACATTATCAATGATCATAAGCACATCAACACCATAAATTAAAACATCAATTAAACATTATCAAGTAAGCCATGAAAATTAAACAAACCAAAAATAAGGAAATGATACCAAAACAAAAGTGGTGGCAGGGTAGCAACTAGACCAATTTGTCAAACACTAGGACAGATGATGAACTAGGTTGGGGAAACTTTCTTGTCAGTTCCTATATTCAACAACAAACCCATTTGGTGTATATAATGCTTGCCCTGTCCTGACAATGCAAGTGGAATCGAGGCTTAGTTCCTGCAATCCTTCATGCAAACAAATGTTGTGCATAATACATATATTTCACAAATACATCGTGAGAGGAACTCCCAGCATAGTAGGGCACTTGCAAGTGAGTGATACCACACTGTCCCTCCCACCAAGCCACACATAATAGTCAAAACAATTCTAGTAACTTGTAAACAGTTTGCTTCTTATTAGTTAGGCAATATTCGCATAAGAATGTTAACCATAAACCTAATTCATCTACTATATCAAAATGAATTACTACTTGAAATTATAAGTATCTATACCTACATATTACAATTGCATTACCTTCATCACTACGTTTCTGAAGCCAACTTCCTATAAATCAAAAGCTACCATAGAACATTGCACATTAGTACCAATAATTTCAAGTTACATCTTAACCTCAAGATACTATATTCTACTAAAAATCATAGAATAATTATCCACAAAACCTCACATCTTCATTGAAACTCATAATTTTCACACAAAGAACTCCACTTTAACCATTATTCAACACCAAATCTCACATCAATTTCAATAAAAAGGGTAAAATTTTACACCTTCACAGATTCAAGAAAACATAATTCATCACTCAAGGACAACAAAATCGCAGATTCCACACACACTTGACATATTCACACACATAAAACACATCACCAAGAAACACATCACACTAAAACTCAAGGGTCCATAGAGCATCCCTGACAGGAAGGATATCGATGCATTGCGCACTACACCGAGGGCCTATCCTTTCCCATTAGTTCCTGCACCATCGACTCGACACCGGTTAACAGAAGAAACTCTGGTTCACAACAATGACAAAAGAAAAGTGAAACTCAAGACTCACGGGTCTAAGCGCAAGGTTACATAGTGAGCACACATAGTGCCCAGTGTATGAACCTATGCTCTGATACCATGTTGTAATGCCCCGTTGTGCGAACCCCAAAGGACAATAAAACAATAATTACTGCACAATTTTTTTATTTTTTATTTTTAAAGTTAACATATCATACATGTAAAACACATTAAGTCAAAAGTTATAGAAATCAATTAAACAAATTCACTTACACTTACACCCCTTGGGGTACACGAGGAGACATTACGAACTTAAATCTATACAATAGCAATAAAGAATAAAATACAAAGATATAATCCATATCAAAGTAAACATTAACAAATGTAACACATACATGAAAATTCATTGATAAGAAACCATCTGTGTACATAAATACAACATATGCATGATTAACTTAAAACATTGAATAATAACTGCCATGGCCAATATACACACCGAGTTTAACATTACATTACAGTACAATGTTCTAGAGGTACAAAGATACAAAAGTGTTTCCAAACATAAATGGAAACCATACACAGGATAACATGATACAAATAAATAGATGAATACAAAGTATCATAACTGGCTCCAAGAAAAATATAACTCTGGAGTCGCTACAACAGCACCAATCCACACCTCTCGATCCTTGACTTGGGACCCAATGGGGTGCTTGGCACATTCCACCTAAACATGTGGGTCTGAAGACCCACCCCCCTGTGCTAAGGAGCTGACAAGAAAGAGTCTTCAACCAAGAACATCCAAACACGGAACCACAAGACTCAACAACATACAAAATTATCACAAAACTCAAGGATTACAATGACATAATCAACAACATCCAAGAGTCAACATAATAACTTAAAGTCATAAATCCCATCACATAAATCAAAGCAATGAACAGTAAACAAGTAACCAAAGGATGATCATGAAACACTTCCAAATCAAACTGAATTAATAAACATAATACAATTCCAAATTACAATTAAACAATACAATAACATCATATCACAGCACCCTAAGAGTACAAGGTCATAAGTCAAATATCAATGAGATCATACAAGACCACAAAGTACACCAAAGATGTATCAAGGAAATACTCCATAAATCAATATAAGTCCATTTAACCACAATCTAAACCAACTCCCATAACACACTTCCAGAGGAACACAATAAAGTAAAACACCTGGGCAACTAGGGGAGAGTGTCATCGCATAGTCCTACATGGGCTATCCTGTGCTCTTCTTCCCAACTGGAGGCGTTGGTCCCATCTATGGCTATCTTGTGCCCTTCCTCCCAATTGGAGGTGCTGGTCCATAGGGTGACTCATGCAGAGCCATAAACCTCTCATGAAGACGAGGTCACGACCTTGCCGACCACGGCCTTCTCAGCCTTCCATTAGTCTGCGGAAGCACTAATGAAGACGAGGCATCCATTTTTAAATCTTATAATTTTATTACTACCCAACCATCCTAATTTAATTATTAGGTTTTCACTTGATTACTAACTCACTCATGGGTTATCCTGTACCCTTCCCCTTAAACGGGGCACCGGCCCCCACGAGGAGCCACTCTCCCTAGAGACCCAACCAAAACCAAAATATAACAGGGGTTGTACCATTCCAATCATGAACATCGAAATGTAACAATAAAAATAGCACACAAGGCATAACCCATCTCAAAAATAAATACCATAACAAAATCCCACAACTCAGTACACCCCATTCGTAAAACATAACATAACAAAAACTCATGATGAAAAGATATAAATTCAGTAAAAATCACAATCCTCTGGAAGACAATAGTTTTTAACACAATTGGGGGTTCCCACATCAATAAACTGACAACAATAATTGTAAGGCCACAAGAACTATTTTCAATTTAAATATAATGAGTGAATACATCAAAATAAGATCAACAACTTCATCCAGACTACATGATCAACTTCAATACAAAATAAATCAAAAATTCAAGAAGATCAACTATCCACAACTTATAAATAAAATACGAGTTCCCAATTATATTGCAACACAAATTAAAAGATAAAGGATTCCTTGAATCAAAATTAACCTCCAAAGGCATTCACACCAACACGGAACCCTCCAGAACAATCCTTCAACAACAAAGGTAAAAGCATGTAACCAGGCATCTAAGAGAGACCTCAATTTCCTCCTCACAAGATACCCATACAACTGGTAAACAAATGACCTTTGACAAAATCAACAAACATGACAACAAGATTTCCCTCGCCTCTGGAAGCCCAAAAATAAATCAAATACTCAAGGACTCACCAACGAGGGTAAGCCAAAACAGTAAGAGTTTCCAATCTACTAACAACACAAATTTGAGAAATAGAAATCCTCTCAAAACCTGGGAGTAGCTCAAGAGAAATTCACACTGAGACAACACCATCAAAATTATCCTACACTCACCAACACTTCCAAGGCACCAAATTGAAGAACACCTTAAATACACAACCACTCACAACTCCACAAAACACTCGCATAATAAACAACAACCAAAAATTCAAATGAGAACAATATTTAATAACCAATTAATTAACGACCATAACTAAATAACTTTACAACTTACCCATCTAAATTATTTAGTTAACTAAAAAAATTCAGGATAACCATCACAAGTATTCTAAAAGACTTATCCATAAAGAGAACTTACAAATCAACCATTAAATGAATATAAAGGAAGTCAGTTTTCAAAAGATTAAAGACCCATTTCACCATAAAACTATCCAATTCAAGAACACCCTAATCAATCTCTAACCATGCCCATACATTTAAATTTCCCCTTTCATTTATCAACATAATTGAAAACTACTTAATAGTTGGGTAGTTAACTCATTATCATTTCATAACTACTTATGTTCAAAACATTATTTCCACTCTCCTTTCATCATACTAACTTAACACTCACTTCCAATATTTAAATTAATTGTGAAAACCACTTAAGACCAATTGTTTATACTTTAAAATGATAATAATAACAATACTCTAAATACTTAAACTACATATTAGAACTTACCACCTTAAAATCTTAAATATATCTATATAAATTTCCACACATAAATACCTTTTAAACACTACATATTTATATATTTTAATTCTTTTTGAGGAGGGAATGTAAAAAGAGAATAGATCTTTTCTAAGAATCCAACAAGTCTACAAGACTCAACTTCATAAAAAGAAACTTATTTAATTCTAAAATAAATTCCATTTCCATATTATACACACTAAAACAAGAATGAAATAATCAATGCTGACATATATTCATAAATTGCCTTTTTACTATATTATACTATAAAAGTTTATAATTTAACAAATTAATAAATAATTCCTTTGTATTTTCATATTTTCACTATAATAAAATTTTGTCTTATTCATACCAGAAAAATAAACAATCTAGTTATAGACAAAATTAATTGATTAATTTAACAGTTAAATCAGTGAAATCTAATTAAATGAATTAATAAATATATATATATATATATATATATATATATATATATATATATATATATATATATATATATATATACATATATATATACATATATATATTTATTAAAGTATACACGCACATTAAAATGTAAAATAGAATTTTCATTTTTTAACAAAAATAAACATATATCATTTAGAATGGGAATTAAAACCCATACAAAAGCACGGTTATATACACCCGGCTGCGGGCAGTCTACAGACTATTCACGGCAGTCCGAAGGACTGCCGTGGACAGTTCGCAGATTGTCGCACGGTACAGGCTCGGCTGGGTGGTGGGTACGGCTGAGGCCGAACCACCACTCAGTCTTTGGTTAAATAACATCAAACAAAATACATTTAAGCCAACGGGAATTCGGTGAATTTTGAAACTTTAAACTTAAATTTACATTCTATATATGTAAATATATATATATATGTACATATATATATCTTATATATATATATACTTACATATATATACTGTATTAAAATATTTTGAAAAACAGAGAATGATAACCATTTGTACAATCTACTGTACACATCTATATATATAAAATGATCTGTAAAATATATGTATTAACAAAAATATAACAACCCAGAAATTCACTATAAAGAATTTGTTCCTTATGTATATAGTTTTTTTTTTAAACAAAACTACAATAATACTGTTCATTTCCAGAATTCAACTAGAATTTCTTTTTAATAAACAACAGTCCAGAACCCAACAAAAATCCCATTTTAACAAACAACAATCCTGATCCCCAGTTAAATTTCCATTGATTAAATAATAATCCAATAGATTTTCTTTCCTCAAACATTTGATTTCAAACCCTAGGTGAAAATTTCATACACAGAGAAACAATTTCTATATTATTTGATGCTATAGAAAGTAAATAATTAAAAATGAAAAGAACCTGGCATCCTATAGAGAATCTAAAGAAGCTTTATCCCTCTTGCAGAGCTAATTCCTTGCTACCGACTATTTCCAGCAACAGATCCAAATCCTTCTTCTTCTTCAATAATTTCTCCAGAAAATAGAAAAAGAATCCAAGTTTCTCCAAAGTTATCAAGAAAAGAGAATGCCAATGACAGAAAATGGGTGAATGCCTCATTTTCTTCCCCCCTCCATAAGCTAAATGTAGCTATTATTTATTTTTCATATTCTACAGTTCTCTTCGACTTCCAAATGCTCTATAGGTGTAGTTTCCTTCCAGCTTTTCTTGTTTGAAAACAATTCGGCTTCCTATCTCCTTATCCATTTAAATTTCTTATTATAATAATTATCTTTTCAAGATTATTTTGTTCATAATTATTATTAACTTTAATTTAACACAACAATTTAAATCCATTTATCTAATAATATCACTTTTACTTTTAACGAATTAGTTTAATTTGATCATTTGTTCTAAATCATTTGATTTAATTTAATTGATTATTATTTTAATTTCTAATTATATTTTAAATAACCTTACAAATCACTTATGATTTAATTAATTATTTAAACATGAATACTAACATATGATATTTTTCACACAATCAAATAACATAGTAATCAATGAAGCACACACAAATACTCACACAAAAGTCTAGAACAACCGACACGGAGGGGTACTACAATAGCTCTGTGAAGGAGTTCAAAGATGGACATGGAGACAGAAGAGTTAATGTTGCAGCCGCAAAAGATCTACAGATCATTCCTAGAACAAGCTGTCATTAGCATGGACAGCAGGGCTTCACACTAAATGCTGCTTTGACTCTCTTCAAAAAGATCTGAGAGCCGACTCTCCTGGAAGCAGATATTTTGTAAACCCTAATGTAGGGCGACAATGCATTCTTTTGGTACATTATATATATATATATGGAATTCTTGCCTCTTTGTAAAGGTTAGAAGGATTTAGAAGAGAAATTTAGAGAAAAAATATAGTTAGAGGTAGAGAAAGCGAAGGAAGAAAAGGAGAAGATATAGTGTTAGAACAGATAGATAGAAGAAAATCTAGGAGTTCGTTCGTTAACAGAAGGAGATAAAGGTGCATCCTGATTCTTAGTGATGGGAGCCCTTTTGTATTCTTTTTTAGTAGTTAGATTCAGTACAGACTATAATGTGTTTTCCAAGTTCTCTTAGTGTAGTTGGAAACAATCTGGAAACGCAGATTCTCTGTACATTGGTGATTGTGCCAGCTTTGTAAATATTGCTTATCTATTTTACTGACAGTAGAAGCAATCAAAGTTTAATCTACTTCATATTGTGTTCCTGAATGATGTTTGTCTTAAGTTGATCATTTGATTTGTGAAGTCTTCGAGGAGTGAAATGTTATTTTGTGTTTTATTTAAATGGTAACTTAAAATTTGTTATTTGAATTAGCACTGTGAATGAAAGAGGTCATGTGTCAATCACAAGTTTACTTTGTTTTACAGTTTTAGTTTACAATTCCTTGAAGCTAACAAATTTGGTTAGAATTGGATGAATTATTGTTCTTTTCCGTCCCAAAACACTGATCTATCTTTTGTTGTTTCTTTAAAAACCCTAGTTAAATTAAGGTTTTATTTCATGTTTGATCTTAAAACAATCCAGAAGGTCAACACCAGCAAGCCCCTTGAACACTAATGTTACATTGACCAATTGAGAAACATTAGCACAGTTGAGAACCAACTACAAAGACCTTGGGAGTTGAGATATCCATGTGATCATCTTTCTCTTTCAGGAGAAATAGAGTAGCAATATTCTGTTTGCATGTTGTTGTGCAAAAACACATGTCAACAACTATCTTCCATGAAAACCTCAACCCAAAATGGAGAAGTGATTTGAGGGTACATTATTGCACATCCTTTGCAGAACTAGTGGAAAATGGCCTCATACTAGAAAAAGGTCTCATTGACAAAGGAGAACTTAAGACACCCAACATAAATCCAAATGTGAAAAACACCCCCAATGATAGAAACAAGTTTTGGTCTTAGAACAAAAACATTACCAACGATGGGGTAGTTGATGCTAAAACTTTACAAGTAGGACCGATCATCACACTTAAAGGAAATAGCCCCTCTACCGACACACTTAATGTTTTAAACCAGACCCCCAACACTATCCAAAACACCCAATGACCACAACAACAAAGAAGATTTCCAAAACGTGAGTTCACTCCCCTTGGGGAACCCATAGAGTCAGTTTTCAAACAATTGTTGCAACACAATCTCATACAACTTCAAGAGCCAAGACAATACGATCCAAGGAAATTCAAACCATTTTGGTGGGATGATAATTCCTTTTGTGACTTCCATCAGACCAAAGGACATAGCCTACAAAATTCACAACAATACAAAAACATCATATAGGATTTTTTTGAGGAAAAAACTATTCAAGTTAGTGGATAGAAACTAACATATTAAAACACTAATCATAAAGTCTTTTCTAATCCACTACATGATCATGGGAAAGGAAGAGCCCCTAGTTTGGGTAACAAGAACAATACTTCCACCAACTATGCTAGTGTCAAGCATGATTATAGTGCCCCCATTGTAAATCATATCCGAGCCGCCGATGAGCATGTCAATACCATTATCATAAATAAAACTTCCAAGTGTGTTGTCAACACTCACCAAACCAAGATCACCATCCAAGGTCCATCATCAAACTAGGTACCATAGACCTCCAAGTCACAATATAACTTACTTGATTAGTTGGGGAAGACCCCAACCCAAATATCTATCCTAGAATTATTATATATCTTCCATGAACATCGATCCATTTTAGGCTAGTCTTTACAAAGCACCACTATCCCTAATGATCTTGATGTCAATAATTTCCAGGAAATGGTAGGCTACTTGACCAATAATAATCATGCTACCTTCTCTGAACAAGACTATGCAACTAAGAAGAAAAATCATAATGACCTATTACACCTTGAAGTCCTTATTCACAAAACCAAAGTTAGATGAGTCTTGGTAGATGGAGGAGCAGGGTTAAATTTGTGCACTTTAAAATTGGTTAAGGAATTAGGCTTCTCAAAATTATGTGGACACAACCAAAAGCATCGTCATCAAGTCTTATAATGATGAATAATGTAAATCAAAGGGGGTTGTAACACTTCCTATCAGAATTGGTCTTGCAGTTATGGAGACAAAATTCCAAGTCTTGGATCTCACCCTTCTATACAACCTTCTGCTAGGAAGACCCTAGATTCACACTGTGAAGGCAGTTCCTTCTACCTACCATAAATGTATCAAACTTCCCTATAATGGCACTAAAATAACAACAGATGGTGACCCAGATCCATTTCAATATTGCACCAATCTACGAGAGATACCCCAAGACCAAGTGCCAATAAACCAAGAAGATTCATCATCCAATTCATTTCATTATGTCAATCCATCCACCCACTCTAAAACATCCACTTTTCCATCATTCCCTTCCACTCCTAGGGTTGAGATCCAAGACAAGGGTTGTGGAGAATATCACATGAAGACATCTTATTGTGTTAGCCACCTGGTTCCTCCTAAATCATATGGTTTACCTACACTAGATAGGAGACAGTTAGTGGTCACTATACACATCCCTCCCATGACAGCTTTCACTAAATGGGGAGAATTAAGTAAAGAGGCCATAAATGAAGATGATGTGACCTCTTGGCTATATAAAGAAGACAATAAAGAACCTCTTCCACTTGCTCACATACCTACACACTAGTATGGAAAGGGTTTCACCATCATATAGAGCAAGGGATATAATGGACATAGTGGCTTAGGCTTAGATCAAGATGGGAGGACTGAACCAATCATTATTTCTAAATGGCCAAAAGGCTTAGGCTCGGGTTTCAACCACTTCAAATTGGAATTCCTAGTACCACAACACCTTTACTCGAGGAAGTAAGTGCTTCTAACTATATTGAGACATCCCATGAACCATCTGACCAATGCTATTATGATTCCCTCGACTCAAATGAATATGAGTGGGATTCCCTATCCTCCACTTCTATCATGGAACTTGATAAGTGTTATGCCTTGCATAACCACCTCATTTTATTCTGGAACAAAATGGGTCCCCCTCTTTTTTTCTTTTGTTTTCTTTGCCTTTGGTTGTCTAGTTTGATCTTAGGAATTCTTTTTTTTCCTCCTGAGTTTGTCTTTTGTTCGGTCAAATTTTGGTTCTGCCTTGGCTAGAGTGGGGTTTATTTTTGCTAAAATTGAAGGCATGATGAAAAATGATATATTTTATATGCTTCTAAGGACTAATGGAGACCTTGTTTTGCAGGATTAAATCATGCACCTGATGATATTTCTCAAGGGACTCAGTTGGAAAGCATGCCTCAGTCAAGTTTGGCATAAAATTCCTCTAAGGAGAAAGTTGGCAAGACCTTCCAGATGTCTTGCCAACTAGCAATGGTTCTATTCATATTGAAATGTCCTAGTCGACTAGACATTTTCATCGCCATAGGTTTCTATATATGTCTCCCCGACATGCTGAAGGTCTTGCCGACCGATGAGGGATTCTCCTTTCAGCAAAAGGTTTGGGTTCGCCATAAAGTCTCACTGACCGATTGCACACAAGGGTCTTCATGAAAGGTTTGTGTTCGCCGAGAGGTCCTGCCGACCGATGAAAGGTCTCGGCGACAGAGGTGGCTTTAGGATGAAGTCTCACCAACAGAGTGGACTCTTGCTAAGATGAAACAACATCGGTGTAGTGGTTTGAGTTTAGCATTAAGTCCTGGCAACCAAGTGGAGTCTCCCCAAATTGAAATGAGCTCTCGCCAAAACAAGGTGGCTTTGATGTAATCTCTTGCCGACCCAGTAGGGTCTCGCCGACATGGAATGGTGGTCCCAGCTAGGGGAGTCTCGCAGAAAGATTTAAGTTCGGCATAAGGTCTTGCTGAAGAGGTGAGATCTCATTGAGAAATATTTCCTTCGGCATAACGTCTTGCTGACTGGGCAAAGTCCTATCGATTGACGAAGGGTCTCAGCAAAAGTTTTGAGCTTGGCGAAAGGTCTCGCCGACCAAGCAGGGTCTCACCGAAAGAAGTTTGAGTTTGGGGAGAGTGGTTTAGTTTCAGAATGAAGTCTCACCGACATGAAGGAGTCTCCCCAAAGTGCTCTCATCTCCCTAAAAGATTTTTCCTTTGGCATAAGGTCTTGCCAACCCATGAAGTCTTGGCGAAAAGGGGGTTGTCTTCAGCATAGTGTCTGGTCGACCTGACAGTTTTTTGCCAAAAGATTGTGGCCTCGCTATGAAGTCTCATTGACTGAGGGGAGTCTTGCTGAAATAAAGTTTGAGCTCAGGAATAATTGTGGCTTTGGTGAAAGGTCTCGCCGAAGAGGAAAAGTCTAGCTGAAGGTTCATGGTTCAACGTAATGTCTTGTCGACTACTGAGGTCTCAGCGAAAGGGCGTAACTTCGGGGTAATGTCTCACTGACCAAGAGGACTCTTGTTGAAATAAAATGAGCTTGGAGAAAGTTTTTCACTTGGTGTAATGTCTCACCGACAGATGGTGGTCTTGCCGACAGTGGCTCGCAATATTATAGATATCGCTGAGACTCCTGGCCAACTAGTTGGTCTTCACCAAGATGCCTGGCTGATAGCGATTGTCTCAACGACCACTGTGGATATCGATATGACTCTGGCCACTTGCTATGAAGTCTTTCCAACCATCGTATCTTATGTTGATAGCTACTGCAAGGTATGATTGCATTAGGGAGACACGATTAGTGTCTCACGAACATGCGATTCTATGTGAACAAACTTTGACCACCCGAGAATCTTACGTGGAATGTGTTCACCCAATCAGGGGGAGCTAAAGGTGAACCATTGGCCATTTGACTGATTGACTACCCCTGTGAGGAAGATCAACAAAATGTGACCAGTGTGGATCTGCTCTGTTAACGAGCCGATGGAGTAGCTCGGTGAACACTGGTGTGGAGATCTAATGAAAAGTCTAATGCTAATTCCAGAGATGGTCAACTTGCAAGAAGATCTAGAGTGAGAATTAGGTAGAAAGGAAGAAGAAACTGTGAGTCACAATGACAGCTGGGATCTCTACTGGAAAAAGGGTAGATCAACATTAATGATAATGCTCCAGGGCATTCAAAGTAGCTCTGATGGAAGTTCAAGGGTGGGCATGGAGGCCAAAAGTTAATGTTGTGGTTGTAAAAGATTTGAAGGCTTCCCCTGAGAGTGATCTTTCACGGACATGGACACGGGGATACACATTGAATGCATCATTAACTTCATTCCAAAAAGATCTAAGGGCTGACCCTCCTGCAACCAAGTGATATTTTTTAAACCCTAAAACAAGGGCTAACTTTCCTTTTTGGCACATTTTGTATCTATGGCATTTTTGGCTCTTTTAGTAAGGGGAGGAGTTTTAGAAAAGATAGAGAGATTTTTCAGAAATTAGTAGTAGTAGAATAGGAGTTAGATTTTACAGAAGGCAGTGATGTATCTTTCAAGTTTTCTTAGCATAGATGGAAATAGTCTGAAGATATACGTTTTCTGTACACATGTGATTGTGCCAGATTTGTAAATGTTGCTTAATTGTTTCACTAATAGTAGAAGCAACCAGATTTAAATCTACTTCATGTTGTGTTCCAGAATGGTATTTATCTTGGGTTAATCATTTGATTTGAAAAGCTTTCAAAGAATAAAGTCTTAGTTTATGTTTTGTTTAAATAGTGATTTTCAATCCGCTATTGAAATTAGCACTATGAATGAATGAAATTGTGTGTTAATCACGAGTTAATTTTGTTATGCAGTTTTAGTTAGCAATTCCTTGAAAGGTAACAAGTCTGGTTAAGTTGGATGAATTATTATTCTCTTTAGTTCCAAAGCTTTGATCTATCTTTTTTTGTTTCTTTAAAAACCCTAGTTAAGGTAGGTTTAAAATTAATTTTGATCTTAGAACAATCCACAATCTCAACACCAACAGGCCCCTTGAACATCATAGTTCACATCAACCATTAAGTGAAATCAGCACAGTCGAGAACCAATTATAAAGACCTTGGGAGTTAGGTATCCATGTGTTATTCTTTCTCTTTCAAGAGAAATCGAATAGTAATATTATTTTTAACTGTTGTTGTGCTCATCAAAACCATCAACAGAAGTTGGCGCTAGAAGGAGGGCCTAGAAGAGCAAACTGGATAATACTGGGTTTTTCTCACCAAAAAGGTCCTCAAGAGTTCTTCGATTAGTTGAAAATCCACTACCTTTAATAGCACTAAAGACCCCAATAAGACACAAGAGTCATAAGACTGGGGCAACCATCATACCACCCTTGTTAACTCCGCTCATTCCACCAGGCTTTTCACCAATACCCTAGTGGATTCCTATCAATCCACCACTAAATCCATCTCAATTTCCATTACAGCTGGTTCAACCCATCCAACAGCTGGCTCAACTACCACCAATGACATTTTTTTAGAATAATCCCTCTCCATTAGGGACTATTCCTGGAGGTTTTCATGATATGCCTAAAATCTAGAGAAATTTTGTCCCAAATACATTCATGGCGAATCAAGGAGTGTTGAAGAGCACATACAAGATTTTAAGGACGCTTGTACTAGAGCTCAGATAGCTCACCATGATGTAGTTTGTAGGTTGTTCCCTTACTCCTTAGGGGATATGGCGTACAACTGGTACCTCAATCTTCCTCAATGCTCTATGCTAAGCTGGACAGACCTAGAGAATGCTTTCATCAATCAGTTCAGGATCTACGTGGATCCAGCCATCTTGTTCCACCAATTTACTACCATTAGGAAGGAGCCAGGTGAACTTTTTCCCTTGTTTAATACCAAGTTTCAACGCATGTATAGGAGACTGCAAGACCCCTATGTAGTCACTGAGAATAGTGCCATTCAAGCATACTTTAGAGTTATAGACCCATTGATTGGCTTGTTCCTGCAAAGGACTTATCAATCGGTAGATATTGATTCCCTATCTAAAGTCTATCATCTAGCCATTAAGCTGCAACAACAAATTAGTTCTCAACAAGGAAGTTTGGGAGGAGGTTTTCCTTCAATGGGGTATCAGATGTCTAGCCCAACCCCTTTATTCAATACTATCCTAGGGATGTCTCCTTCCCATTATGGGCCTATCTCTGAGTTGCAAACTCAACCTCCTACTCCCTTCTTTGCTAATGGAGCTTCTAACTTCTTTCAACAATCACAAGCTCATCCTAGTCTGCATGGTCATCATAACCAAACTAGAACACCAAATCATGTCAGTCAGCCACTTGTTGCTAAGAATGTTGAGAGTGAAAACACAGTTCAACTCACAAACAAAGTGGAGACCTTAAAGAAAACTCTGTCTCAAGTCATGAATGACATGGCTCAGCTTAGACTGAACCTTTCTCAAAACCAAGGTAATTATCCTAATCAGAGCAATAACAATCAGGGTAATTATTAGAATAACAACACTCACAGCCAGAGGGGTTATCAAGGCAAAAAATCCTCTAACCAGGGCTATCAAAATCAAAATAGAGGATATAACCAAAGTCCAAATAACAACCGACAATGGAATACAAGGCCAAATAATAGTGGAGTTCCTCAAAATTATCAAGCTAATGAGGAGAGGTCACATACTGCAAATGTGGCTAACCTTAATTTTATGACTAACTGGTGCAGGCTGCATGATACTGTAACCCATTCTGAGGTAAACTGTCCTAAGATGGATAAAATTGTCAAGATTGCATAGGTAGATGCCCAAACGTTCCAAGGGAATTCAAATAAAGAAGGTGGCTCAGTAGATACAACAATGAATTATGACCTCTTTGAGGAGGAACCTTCATTCCAAAGGCAAGATGAGAATGAACTAGAGGAAGATTCGTATGATGCCCAAGCTTTTCAGACAAAGGGAGGACACTTCCCAAGAAACCAAAATAAGGGTCTATTCACCACATCAGCACCACCTAATCACATGATGCCTCTAAATCAAAGTGTTGATAACAACCCTCCTCCACCAAAAGGCTCACCTAACTTCCATAACAAAGGTAATTCACCTGGGGTTGTCAAAAGTAATGCAAGTTATAACACAGAGTTTGATATTGTTTCTGAGCTGTAGAGACAAAAAACCTCTTTATCATACTTTGACATCCTAAAGTGGTGCCTTGCTCAATAAGAGATGGTGTTGAAAACTTTGGAGCAAGCTGATAAATCAAAAGGGAAAAACAAGGTGGCACCTGCTGTAGACATGGACACAACTTTGTACAGAAGCAAGGTAGGTACCCCACCATTTCTTTTGAGTTTAAGAATCTGTGGGAAGAATCTACATATTTTTCTGCTAGATTCAGGGGCTTTTGGCAATGTTATTCCATTTTTTGTATGCAAGAAATTGGGATTGAACCCTATCCAAACAAACAAGAATTTCATCTAGCTTGATAAAACATAGGTTAATGTAGTTGGAGAATTGAGAAATATACATGTACAAGTAGGATCTGACCCCAGGATTTTAACCAATATAGATATTCAAGTAGCAGACATTCTTGAGACTTATGGTATGCTGTTGAGCAGAGATTTGATGAAAAGTATAGGGGGATATCTCTCCCTCGACTTTTCATATATGTGGCTACCATGGAGGGGAGTGCCTACGTAGATTAGGATTGAAATTGAACCTCGCCTCAAGCATGCCATCACTGAATATGATTGTCCCAACGAGGTAGCTTATTTTGAAACTGGGATAGGGATCTACAAAGGAGAGGAAATTTTTACCTTTTCGATTCTTGATCCTAAAGAATTATCAATACAAAATTCACCTGATGCTATGACTAATGAAAATCAATAGGCATTGATCAGGAAGCTGCAATAGGATCAGATGGTCTTAGGGGAAGACATTGATTTGTAAAGTCTTCTACTCCCTAATTGGTGTAGGATACACTACCAAAATCATTCGGAATTGACCTGCCAACCTTGCATCAACATTTTAATTCATGTTTCCCAAGCTGAGGAAACTAGCCTAAGTCACCTTGAGACCATTGCAGACCACTTCTCATTTGAAGCCAAAGAAGCAATAATGTTAACCAGGGATAAGATACCTTCAAAGGAAGTTCCTTCTCAAGTTGAACTTACCCAAGTCACATTTCCGAACCAGCATATTTATGAGGAACAACCCCAAGGTTTGCTTGATACCCCTGCACTCACAAGTATACCAAGACCCAAGGGATTAATCAAAGATACAAGTGACTGCCAGAAGGATAGCCACATATTACATAATATATCTGAGCAGGAATTAGAAATTGCACCTGAGGAACCTATTTAACACCTCTTGCCAATTTTTGATGCAAAGGATCAAGAGCCCCCACCTATGGCTCATCTTATCCAAATGCCCATAATAACCTCCAAAGGACCAGCCCCAGCCCATGATCAACTATGGACCCTCACATTTGATGGATCCAATTCCAAAACAGGCTGTAGTGTTGGGATTGAATTAACCAGCCTGAAAGGAAAAACTTTTTTTGCTTCTCATAGGTTGCAATTTAGATGCACTAACAACGTGGTGAAATATGAAGCTCTAGCTCAGGGGCTAATGTTTGCACAAAAGAAGAGAGTTACTGGATTAATGGTTAAAGGGGATTCAGAAGTAGTTATCAAGCAAGTGCACATCCAATACACATGTCACAATCGAAGGCTGGAAGCTTATAGAAATTGGGTATGGAACCTGATTGAAGACTTTGATGTTTTTGGGATTAGCTTAATCCCTAGATAGGAGAATCAGATAGCTGATTAATTAGTTGTTGTTGCAAGTACCCTGGAACCCATGCAAGGCTCCAAGCTTAAGAGATTCTCAGTAGAGTTGATTTCCACCCCAACTGTTCTTGATAATGTCAAGAACTTTTAGGTTTTTGATGATGATCGGCATATCCTTGCTTTTCTAGCAAGATCAGATGTTTTTGAAGGACAAATCATTGACGAGTCCAATAGGGATCAAGGAGATTGGAACCCTAAAGATGGTGATACAGAAGGGGTCCTCAATTTAAAAAGTAATAGCATTCCCAAGGGAATGGTGGCCTTAGAAAGAATTTTTGATTCAGACCCAAGGGCTCAGGAAATGATATCAGCTGAAGATAAAGGAGGTGAATATCAAACTGTTAACATAGCTGATTCTGGCTCAGAAAGAAATGTTTACATAGGGAAAGCTTTCCATGAAGTAATCAGAAAAGATATACTGAGGGCACTAAAGAAGGACATTGCTGCAATCACCTGGGGGTATGAGGATCTGAAGACATTTGGTGCCTCTGATATGACTGATACTATTCCTTTGAGGCTAGAAGGTAAACCATTTTGACAGAAGCAACAGCCTGTCAATGCCCTGATTGAACCATTAATCTTCAAGGAAGTTCAAAAATTGCTTTATGCAAGAATAATCTTCCCTGTACAACATTCAACATGGGTGGCTAACTTGGTTCCAGTCTGTCAGAAAAATGGAGAGATTAGGCTATGTGTAGATTTTAGGAATCTGAACAGAGCTTCAGAAAAGGACAACTACCCACTCCCTTCACTAGATGAAGTCTTGTAGACTATCAATGAGTCTTAGATGATATGATTCCTAGATGGTTATCCTAGATACAATCAGGTGATGGTTAACTATGAAGACAGAATGAAGAAAACCTTCACTACTAAGTGGGGAACATTTTCTTACAGAAGGATGCAATTTGGTCTGATAAATGCTGGAGCCACTTTTCAGTGCACCATGGACGTAGCATTCAAAGATCTGATTGGCAAATGCATCATCGTTTACATGGATGACCTAACAATATTCTCTAAAGATAAACTAGACCACACTGCAGACTTAGCTAAAGTTCTTGAAAGATGTATCTAGTATGGCATCTCCCTGAATCCTAAAAAGTGTGTGTTCATAATTTTTGAAGGGAAGCTTTTGGGACACACAATCTCAAAAAAGGGAATATCGATCGATCCAGACTGAGTTGAGTCCATTCTGAAGATAGCTATACCAAGAAGTAAGAAAGAGATGAGATCTTTCTTTGGAAAGATCAACTTTGTGAGAAAGTTCATCACGGGTTTTGCAGAAATTGTAAAACCATTGAATGAAATGATGAAGAAAGATGCCAAAATAGAGTGGGGTGATGAGGCAAAGGCCACATTTTCTCAAGTCAAACAATCCATTTCGGAAGCACCCATCCTCACCAGCCCTGACTATTTGAAGCCATTCTATATTTATTCTTTTGCTTCTGAACATTCATGTGCAACTATCCTAACTCAACAAAGAGAGGAGGGAGAGAAGAGGCCAATTGCCTTCATGAGTTCTCCATTTAAAAATGCTGAAGTTAAGTACCCACCTCTTGAAAAAAAAGCTTTTGTGCTGGTTAGAGCTGTCAAGAAGTTCAGGCACTACATCCTATGAAGTCAGATTATTGTTGTAGTTCCTGACGCAGCTGTGAAGTCTCTACTTATGCAGAGCGAGTTGGGAGAATGAAGGGGGAAAGGGATGGCCATTTTGCAAGAGTTTGATCTAGAGATTCTCCCTATGAAACTTGTTTGAGGTTTGGGCCTATCTAAATCCATAGTCGATGCTGGCGAGAACATTATATATTAGCAATACACAACACAGTCTTTTTCCAACAACCCTTGGTATGCCGATATCATTTGTTTTGTGCTTAAAAATTGATGGCTAGAGGGAACGAATACAACTCAGAGGAGAGCACTGAGAATGAAAAGCTCTCATTATATGCTCAAAGGAGGATTTCTCTACAGGAAGAATTTTGAGGGGGTGTACCTACGATGCCTTGATCGGTAAGAGGCTAAGCATGTAATTATTGAATTTCATGGGAAACATGGCACAGGTCATGGTTCTGTAGACTCATTAGCACATCAGATCCTCAAATCTAGTTACTACTAGCCATGCGTGTTCAAAGATGCCTATCAATATGTAAGAACATGTCACATATGTCAGATTTTTGCATCAAAAGAACACCATCCAGCCATGCCATTGCAACCTGTTTATGAGGTAAGAACATTTTCCCAATGGGCGCTATAATTTATTGGGGTAATTAACCCAAATTCTTCTGCAGGACACAAATTTATTCTGACTTCCACTGATTACTGCAAGAGATGGATAGAGGCTATACCTTGCAAAAACATGATAGAGGTAGTAATCAAGTTCCTCACTGAATGCATCACAACTAGGTTTGGAGTACCCTTCACATTGGTATGTGATAATGGCTCTTCATTTTCTTCAGTTGAGTTCATTTCATGGGCTTATGACCACAAAATTGTCTAAAAATATTCTTCGAACTATTACCCACAAGGAAATGGAGTTGCAAAATCAACCAATAAGAATCTTTTAGGGGTAATTAAAAAATTGTTAGAGAATAATCCTAGGGACTAGCATACCTAGCTGAGATTTGCGTTATGGGCAGATAGAACTAGGATCAAGGCTGATTTAAAGACTTCACCATTTAAAATAGTGTATGGACAAGAGCCTGTATTCCCTATTCATTTGCAAATACCTATCCTTGAGTTTATGCAGAAATTTTACTCTACTGATGATAGGATAGAAGTAAGATTAGCTGCCTTGTTGAAATTAGAAGAGCAGAGGGATGTTGCCTTGCATCAATTCTTTAGACACCAGGCTATTGTCAAACATTGGTTTGACAAAAGAGCCAAAATCAAGACTTTCAGAATATCAGACCTTGTGCTGCTATGGGATAAAGCTAGTGAAAAGAAGAGCAGTCACCAGAAATTTGATAAGCTCTAGTTAGGTCCCTATCAAATTACGGAGATCCTAGGAGAAATTTTTTTTCGACTGAGTAGCTTAACGGGAGAACCTATTCCACTGCTTGTCAATGGACAATTTCTTAAACATTATTTTGAATCGTGAAGTTTGGTATTCTTGTTGGGCTGTGCATTTATGTAAATAATTAGTTTTTCTTTATGTAAGTAGTTTCTTTGTTTCTTCCTATAAATAATATCTGTATGTAAATAATTTTGTTATTTATGTAAATAATTTACTATAAATAGTTTTTGTTGTTTGTCTGCTTGTTGTTTCTTTTGTCCCTTCATTTCCTTTTCTCTTTTGGTTTTTGTCTTGTTTTGTTCTTTGGGGTTTCTCTTTTCTTTCCTTCTTGAAATGGTGGGTTGTTATCTGAAGTATACTTTGGTTATTAGGAGAGAAGTGGTTTAGATATTTTCAGGTTTTCTGATTCGATGATTTTGTCCTAAATTCGTTGTTTTATGCCCATTGTCAATAAGAGTTGTGGAAAGTCTTGAAAACAAGGTGCAAAGTAAACAATCTTCATTAACTACCTCTAAATCTGTCACAAATCATCAAGATCATCTCCTTTTTGTAATGGTATATTTGTCCTAGGGTGATAGTGTTTTAAGATTTGAGTGAAAATTTTGATTCCCAGATGCTGTTATGAGGTCCATGATAGTTTTCAACCCAGAATAGATGTTAAACATCTAACATATTGAGAAAAAATGAATGAAATATCTGAAACTCCAAGAGAAAAAAAAAGAAGAGAACTATCTAAAGAGAAAAGAAGACTCAGTATGAATGGGTAATTTCAGTATCTCTACTGGGGCTATGGATGCCTGACTGGCAGTAGAGCAATGCTATGAGAAAACTAGAGGTATCTCCATCGGCGCTATCGATGCCTGACTGGCAGCGAAGAAATGCCTAGGATATCATTGCACAACAACTAATGGAAATCAACTCATGTAGCTCAAATCTTGCACATTGTTGTTCAAAAGATGAGAATTTTTTTATAAAAGAGTGATGCACCATTAAGCAAACACATAGATTCAGGGTTAGCCAGTGTTCACTTACATTTAATATTCTAGCTCAACCTTGGTTGTTAAAAATACCCTAACTGGAGTTGTGATGTTCATAAACTAGGAGTTCTGGGTAGCTGAATCTTTCAGTTTCTTGAAAATGGTTAAACCATTTTCTCTAGCTGAGTCGCCATTTTTTATGCCTTGCATAACCACCCCATTTTATTCTAGAACAAAATGGGTCCCCCTCTTTTTTTCTTTTATTTTCTTTGCCTTTGGTTGTTTGGTTTGGTCTTACGAGTTCTTTTGTTTTCCTCCTAAGTTTGTCTTTTGTCGGTCAAATTTTTGTTCTGTCTCGGCCAAAGTGGGGTTTCTTTTTGCTAAAATTGAAGGCATGATGAAAAATGATATATTTTATATGCTTCTGAGAACTAATGGAGACCTTGTTTTGTAGAATTAAATCATGCACCTGATGATATTTCTCAAGGAACTCAGTTGGAAAGCATGCCTCAGTCAAGTTTGGCATAAAATTCCTCTAAGGAGAAAGTCGGCAAGACCTTCCATATGTCTTGCCAACTAGCAGTGGTTCTATTCATTTTGAAATGTCCTGGTCGGACAGACATTTTAATTGCCGTAGGTTTTTATATGTCTCCCCGAAATGCTGAAGGTCCTACTGACCGATGAGGGATTCGCCCTTCGATGAAAGGTTTGGGTTCGCCGCAAAGTCTCGCCGACCAATTGCACACAAGGGTCTCGACAAAAGGTTTGTGTTCGCTGATAGGTCCTATCGACTGATGAAAGGTCTCAGCAATAGAGGTGGCTTTGGGATGAAGTCTCACCAATAGGGTGGACTCTTTCCAAGATGAAACAACATCAGTGTAGTGGTTTGAGTTCAGCATGAAGTCCTGGTGACCAAGTGGAGTCTCCTCAAACTGAAATGAGCGCTCGCCAAAACAAGGTGGCTTTGATGTAATCTCTTACCAACCTAGTAGGCTGTTGCTGACATGGAATGGTTTTCTTAGCTGGGGAAGTCTCACCAAAATATTTAAGTTTATCATAAGGTCTTGCCGAAGAGGTGAGGTCTCGCCCAAAAATATTGCCTTCGGCATAATGTCTTGCCAACTGGGAAAAGTCCTATC
Organism: Sequoia sempervirens; assembly: GCA_007258455.2. Lineage (NCBI taxonomy): Eukaryota > Viridiplantae > Streptophyta > Pinopsida > Cupressales > Cupressaceae > Sequoia > Sequoia sempervirens. The sequence continues at coordinate 106,636,945 of VDFB02353493.1, forward strand.
GATCTACGAAGGGTCTCGGTGAAAGGTCTCACCGAAAGAAGTTTGAGTTCAGGGAGAGTGGTTTACTTTCGGCATGAAGTCTCATCGACTTGAAGGAGTCTCCCTGAAGTGCTCTCAGCTCACCAAAAGATTTTTCCTTTAGCATAAGGTCTTGCCAACCCATGAAGTCTCGGCAAAAAGGGGGTTGCCTTCGGAATAGTGTCTATCCAACCTAAGAGTGTTTCGCCGAAAGATTGTGGCCTCGCTATGAAGTCTCGCCGACCGATGGGAGTCTTGCAGAAATGAAGTTTGAGCTCAGGAAGAATTGTGGCTTTGGTGAAAGGTCTCGCCGAAGAGGAAAAGTCTCGTCGAAGGTTCATGGTTCAGCGTAATGTCTTGCCAATTGCTGAGGTCTCGGCGAAAGGGCATAACTTTGGGGTAATGTCTCACTGATCAAGAGGACTCTTGCCAAAATAAAATGAGCTTGGAGAAATTTTTGCACTCAGTGTAATGTCTCACCAACAGATGGCGGTCTGACCGATAGTGGTTCGCAATATTATAGATATCATCAAGACTCCTAGCTGACTGGTTTGTCTTTTCCATGATGTCTGGTAGATAGCGATTATCTCAGCGACCACTATGGATATCGATATGACTCTAGCCATTCGCTATGAAGTCTTTCCAACCATCGTATGTTATGCCGATAGTTGTTGTGAGGTATAATCGCATTGGGATACATGATTAGTGTCTCACTGACATGCTATTTTGTGTGAACAACCTTTGACCACCTGGGAATCTTACATGGAATGTGTTCACCCAATTAGGGGGAGCTAAAGGTGAACCATTGGTCATTTGACTGATTGACTACCCCTGTGAGGAAGATCAACAGAATGTGACCGGTGTGGATCTACTCTATGAATGAGCTGATGGAGTAGCTCAGTGAACACTAGTGTGGATATCTAACAAAAATTCTGATGCTGCTTCCAGAGATGGTCAACTTGCAAGAAGATCTGGGGCAAGAATCAGGCAGAAAAGAAGAAGAAACTGTGAGTCACAGTGACAGCTGGGATCTCTACTGGAAAAAGGGTAGATTGACATTAATGATAATTCTCCAAGTCATTCAAAGTAACTCTGATGGAAGTTCGAGGGTGGACACAGAGGCCAAAAGTTAATGCTATGGTTGTAAAAGATCTAAAGGCTTCTCCTGAGAGTAATCTTTCACTGACATGGACACGGGGATGCACATTGAATGCAACATTAACTTCATTCCAAAAAGATTTGAGGGCCGACCCTCCTGCAACCAATTGATATTTTGTAAACCCTAAAATAGGGGCCAACTTTCCTTTTTGGCACATTTTGTATATATGGAATTTTTGCCTCTTTTAGTAAGGGGAGGATTTTTAGAAAAGATAGAGAGAGATTTTTCAGAAATTAGTAGCAATAGAATAGGAGTTAGATTCGATAGAAGGCAGTGATGTATCTTTCAAGTTTTCTTAGTATAGATGGAAACAGTCTGAAGATATAGGTTTTTTGTACACTGGTGATTGTGCCAGATTTGTAAATGTTGCTTATCTATTTCACTAACAGTAGAAGCAACCACATTTAAATCTACTTCATGTTGTGTTCTAGAATGGTATTTATCTTGGGTTAATCATTCGATTTGAAAAGCTTTCAAGGAATGAAGTCTTATTTTATGTTTTGTTTACATGGTGATTTTCAATCCACTGTTGAAATTAGCATTGTGAATGAATGAAACTATGTGTTAATCACAAGTTAATTTTGCTATGCAGTTTTAGTTAGCAATCCCTTGAAAGGTAACAAGTCTGGTTAAGTTGGATGAATTATTATTCTCTTCAGTTCCAAAGCTTTGATCTATCTTTTTCTATTTATTTAAAAACCCTGGTTAAAGTAGGTTTAAATTTATGTTTGATCTTAGAACAATCCACAAGCTCAACACCAGTAGAGCCCCTTGAACATTGTAGTTCACATCAACCACTGAGTGAAATCAGCACAGTCGAGAACCGATTATAAAGACCTTGGGAGTTAGGTATCCATGCATTATTCTTTCTCTTTCAGGAGAAACATAATAGTAATATTTTGTTTAACTGTTGATGTGCTCATTAGTACCATCAACAATAAGCTATTTGGAGAACTTGACTTAATGCTGAAATCTTCACCAAATCCATTGAATTCTTGTCCACCTAAGACTTTGACAAAAGAGGAATGGTTTAAACATTACTCTTGGGAATCTATTGATCCTACCTTTTGGGAACCTGAAAAATCCATTTCAGATAACCAAACCTTGGCATTAGGCCCACCTCAGAATCCACCTAGATCCAAGAAAAATATCAAAGAGGATTTGGTAAGAAAAGTTTGTGACTACATGAACAACTCAACTTTTACCTTGACCCCATTGAACTTTTATAAATCTAATGATGGCATGCCTTTATTTTATCTCCAACTCATTGATTAGGACCAATAAGACACACCTATCTTAGACATTTTTGAGAACGGCAAAGTAATCGCTAAGTTCTTGGGATTACAAGAAGGAATACCTAGTGGAGATCATAAGGCTATATTTACCATTGAATTGGACAACAAGGCATATTTGGGGGAATTTGTTCAACCCTCCAGTTGAAAAAATAAGATAAAAATGATGAGTCTCTAGGTGAAATATAAAAGGCACCTTTAGACAATGAAAAAGAAAGAAATAAGGGTGCATCGGAAGGAAAAAACCTCTCTGAGGCACCTAGGGATGGAGGTTTGAAAGAAATAAGGGTGCATCAGAAGGAAAAAACCTCTCTGAGGAACCTAGGAATGGAGGTTTGAACATTCTTCCTATTGCATAGGAAAAGTCACCCATGTTGGTTGAAGAATCGGTGGAAGTCAACATAGGCACAGAAGAGAATCCCCCACTAGTATACTTTGCAGCATCATTAACAAAAACAAAACAACTAGAATTTCACAACTTCTTTGCACAAAGACAGATCAATTTTGTGTGGTCATATGCTGACATGCCTAGGTTGGATCCTGAACTTGTACTACATCATTTTCCTTTACAACTAGGTGTAAAACCAATGCAACAAAAATTGAGAAAATGCACCCATAGATTGCTTTAATAGTCAAGGTTGAACTCAAGAAACTGTTGGACAGGGGGCATCCACATCTACACTGGTACTAGTCACAAAACCAAGAGGGGGCATCCACATCTACATAGATTTCAAAGATATAAATAAAGTGTTTCCTAAAGATGACTTTCCTTTTCTAAACATTGATATGATTATAGACTTAACAATAGGCTATGAGATGTTATCCCTTATGGATGGACTTTTAGGGTATAGCCAAATTAGAATTGCAATGGAAGACCAACCTAAGACAACTTTCACATGTCCACAAAGAACTTATTGCTAGAATTTCATTCCCTTCAAACACAAAAATGTTGGAGCAACCTATCAGTGAGCCATGACCACTATCTTTCATGACCTAGGTATGTGCAGGATCATGATGGGCCAAAAAGTGGCAATATGATGGGTATTTGTAGGGTATGTGGCTGACGACTTTTTTTTTACCCAAAATTGATGAAATGAAAAGGGTTTTTAAAGGATATTCTCAACTTTCCACCAATATAAATTATGCTTTACTTTTAATTTAATAAATAATTATTATTCATTTTCTATTTAAATTACATTTGAAGTCCTGATTGATAGGATGATTGAAAAACATCTATAGCCTTCAAACAATATCACATTTTTGGAATCCAAAACATGCATAACATTCTATGCTTCACATACTATAGGATTAAAAAAAGAAAAATTGAATTTCATGAAGTTTTGACCAAGTTAAGGTGGTCGACATACAAGTTTTATATTTTTAAAAGTTGTAATAAAAATTCATAATTAATTATTTTCTTGGAAAAAAATTACAAAAAATGCATCACATTTGGACATGAGTCCTCTACTTATGTCTAAAATCTTATAAAAAATACTATCATTTTATTGTGGTTAGGGTGGTCGATAGACACCTACTTCTTATTTATTCCTAAATTTAAGTACTATTGCATTTCAAATTTTCACCAAATAGATTTTAAAATAAACCTAGTAGTTTAGAAACTACATTCAATTTACTATAGATTATATTCTTACATATTTTTGAAATAATATAGATAACTTATTAAAAAATTTAAGTCAAGTTGCCTAACTCTGATTTTTTTAAATTTTTTGCCACTTAAGGGACTATTTTTTCCATGATCATCCTAGACTTGCCCACCTCATACACACTCTTATGGAGGACTATGTCAATGATATAATTGCTAAATTGTTGATAAGGGCTGATCATTTATGGGTCTTAGAGAAGATATTTCAAAGGCTAGAAGAGTATAAAGTGAGACTAAATTTGAAGAAATGTGTGTTTGGAGTAAAATCAAGAAAGATTCTAGGATATATCATTTTTATATGAGGCATTGAAGTTGATCCAGCCAAGGTAAAATAAATCATAGACATGTCTCCACCAACTAATCTTAGTTAGCTAAAGACATTACAAGGGAGACTACAATCCATTAGAATATTCATTGTGTAGTTAGCAGATAAGACACATCCCTTTCAACATTTACTTAGAAAAGGAATACCCTTTGTATGGACAGGTAAATGCCAAGAAGCTTTCAAATTGATTAAGGATTACCTACTCACACCACTAGTCTTAATGTCACCTATTGAGGGACAACCACTGATTCTCTATATTTTAGCAACCCATTCATCACTAGAGGCATTGTTTGCATAGGACAACAATGAGGGTCATGAAAGGGTAGTATACTATATCAGTCGTACTTTGTTAGGTTATTAGCTTAATTTTAGTACCATTGAATGGGCTTGTCTTGCGGTAGTATTTTCTGCTCAAAAATCAAGGCACTATATGTTAAACCGTCAAACAATGTTGGTTACGAAGATAGATCCTCTAAAATATCTTCTAAGCAAAGCAACATTAATAGGGTGACTATCCAAATGGGTGATGATACTTAGTGAATATGACATCCAATACATGGAGAGAAAATCTATCAAGGGACAAGTCATTGTTGATCAGTTGGTTGATGCACCGATACAAGCATATCATCCTTTAGTTGTAGATTTTCCTGATGAGTTTATACTCACCATTGACACATGCACGACATGGAAACTATACTTTGATGGATCCCATACAAATCATGGCTTGGGGGTTGGTATACTGTTTATCACACCACATGGTGATTCTATCCCTAAGTCATTTACAATTGTGTTTCTATGTACCAACAACATAGCAAAATATGAGGATCTTGCAACAGGATTACACATGGAAGCCAAATGGATGATCAAAAACCTAGAAGTTTATGGTGATTCACAATTGGTAATCCAACAAGTAAATGATGACTATGAGACTAAGGATGAAAATCTTGCTCCCTATAAATGTATGGAAGATAGTTTCAAGGAGTACTTTGAAAAATTTGACTTTCATCAAATACCTCATGTTCTAAACAAGGTAGTAGACACCATGGCTACTATTGCTTCACTCTTGGTCATACTAGCAATGTGCCTAATTTTGAGTTTTTGGTAGAACAACTTTTGGTCCCTGCCTATGACATCCCAAATTTGGAGATGGTGTGTGATATTGTTGGTTTGATTCCCCATGGTACAAGGACCTCTATGACTACCTCCATGCTAAAATCATATCCCCTTACCTTTCTAATAACCAATGTAGGACATTCCTTCGTAAGTTATCCAAGTATACTATCATCAGAGAGACCCTTACAGACGTTCCCTAGACAATACCCTATTGATATGTTTTGATACTAAAGAAGCACAAGAAACCTTACGTGGGGTACATGAGGGTATATGTGGATCCCATTCTAGTGGTCCTACCATAGCTAAGAAAATTATGAGACTGTGTTACTATTAGCCTACCATGGAAAAGGACTCATATATCTTTGTCAAGAAATGTCACCAATGTCAGGTACATAGAGATTTGATATATGCACCAACGCAGGAGCTCCATCCCATAACGTCACCATGTCCCTCTACCCAATGGGGACTCAATCTCATAGGTAAGATACATCCCACATCATCCAATGGCCACAAGTTCATCATTACTGCCACTAAGTATTTTACAAAGTCGATTGAGGCTATTCCCATGACTTACATCATTGACACATAGATCTCTAAGTTTATCCTGAACTATATCATTTGTCAGTATGGTGTCCCTTAGTCCATAATCACAGATAATGGTTGTCCATTCAAGAACCAAGAAGTCTTTCATCTCTATGTAGAGTTCCATATCCAACACCATTTTTCCACCCCATATTACCCACAAGGTAACAACCAAGCTGAGGCATCTAATAAAACTATAATCAGAATCCTCAAAAAGACTATCAATTATGTTGGTCGTGATTGACATTTACAACTTAATCTAGCCTTATGGGCTTATTGCACAAGCATATGTACTCTCATTGGCACCACTCCATATTCCTTAGTATTTGGCTTTGAGGCCATCTTGCCTATTGAGGTTGAGATTTCTTACCTAAGGGTATCTTTGAAAGGGCATATTGACGATGAAGAGTACCAAGTTTCAAGACTACATGAGCTATAATTCCTAGATGAATGAAGATAGAAGGCATTAGATCATCTCCAAGCATATCAAAATCATATTTTTCATAGCTACAATAGGAAGTTCTTGAATAGAAACTTTGACATTGGTGACATGGTCTTAATGGAGAATCCTAAGAATCAAGCTAAAAGAGAGAAACCAGGAAAGTTTGAACCTAACTGGTTAGGACCCTACATTGTCACATAAGCATTGGATCAAGAGCATACCAACTCTCTACTCCTAAAGGAGAACCATTGTCAGCACCTATCAATAGTCTTCATCTAAAGAATTTCTACACAGCTTCTGAGAGCTTTGTCTTAATTATCAAAAATACAAAAAACAATTAATCAAAAAATAAAAAAAATTGTTACCTAGATGAAAAACCTGGCGAACAGGCATCTTGGTAACATAAAAAAAAATAGAAAATCAAGAAAATAGTAAAGATAAATAAGTCATCCAATAGTGAAAACCACTTCGGTGGTGCTTTGGATAAGTACCATGGTGAAAACCTAGCAAATAGGTGCCATGTGTAGTCGACTTTGCTCCTTTGTCTACTATTATTCTAATTTGACTTCCATGTACATACAACCTATCTCTTCACATATCACATATCTTTCCCATCCATCACTTGTACATACCATTCATAATAAATGGTAGTCCTTTCCATAACCTAGAGTGATTGACATTGAGTGCACTACATATCCCCCATCCTATCCTATTCATAATAAATTGGTCTTATACCTAACTAGGGGAAAACACTTGACTTGCATCATATTGGTTCTTACATTGACTTTTTTGAAGATGTAAAACCATCCAAAAATCCAAAAACATTACAAAATGTCTTGAGAAAATCCAAAAACATTAGAAAACTTCAAAAAACACAAAAAAATCAAAACACGTCAAAAATCCAAAAATAGAGTCCTAGTCAGTTGCACTTGTCAGTCTTTGTCATTATCGAACTATGTTACCTTTGTGACTAGATGTAGGAAAGGCTATCTACCGATGTTCCCCTAAGGCATTAGGTCAGTCCTTTTAGGTTTGTCTATATAAAATAATGATTCGATCTATTTTTCTATATGACAGTCATTAGTCGTGTTGAATTATGAGATCTCTACATGTATAACATAGGCAAGGCCATCAATCAATGAGCCCCTAAAGCCACACTAGGTTAGTCCATTAGGGTTTGTCATATACACTACCAAACACATCATATATCTTCATACAAATCAAGCTTTTATAGTTAGTCTTGTCAGTCAAAGTCTAGTTGAACTATGAGGTCTCTGTGTGTATAATGTAGGCAAGGCCATTAATTCAATGAGCCCCTAAGGTTGGACTAGGTCAGTCCTTTAGGGTTCGTCGTAACACACAATCAATTGTTAGCACATCATATCAAGTCATGCATCAACAAGATGAATAATTCATTAATCTCATTAAGTCAAATCAAACAAATTTCCAAAGCAACAAACAAAAAAAATCAACTTATGTCTGCTACAGGATGTGTCCTTGAAAATGGATACCAACAAAACAATCAAACCATGTCTTATTCAGGATGAGTCCTTCTTGAATACATAAATTTTCAAACAATCAACGTGACCCTACACATTTTATCACATCAATGACATCAAACTCAATATCTTATACGAGACATGTCTTTCTGAAACCAAGCTTTTGTCATGCCTTATATAGATAGTCATAACATCGAAACCAAACTCAACATCTTATATGTTATGTGTCATTCCTAAAATTAGGTCCTATAAATCAATTATCTTATTAATAAAAATAATAAAAACAAATAAATCAAGTTTTGGAAAATATTTTATTGGCTTTTGACTTTGTGGCTTGTTTATCTTATCATTTTATTTGGCTTTAACTTGGAATCCTGATACTAGCTTTCTCAAGGATGTCCCATGAAGGATTTAGAGAGGCAATGACATTAGAATTCTATTTTCTTTATCTATTGTTTGTTTATTGTCTTTTAACTTGGATTTTTGAGTCATGTTACTATTTTCCTCGAGGATGTCCCATGAAGGATTTAGAGGAGCAATGACATCTCATGACCTGTATTTTATTTGTTTGTTGTTTGTGGTTTGTCTTTCTAAAATGACTTGGGCAATTGTGCCCTTAGTATGATTTAGGACATCATTGTCTGCGGCTATCTATTGTTAGCAAGTGGATGAATTTGCACACCTTGATCTATGTCATATCATGGTATTTGTCTCCATTTGTATTAGTTACCACCCAATGATGATTAAGTACAAAGCCTTTTGTGATTTGGTGAAACATCAAATATTTCTAATACTAACATCCATGCCTTTTATTATTCATCTTATTTCTACACTAACATTTCTTCTTTCTTGCATTATGACAGAGTCCTATGACACACAAAAATGTAAAGCATCCTGCAAATGCATTCATGTTAGAAACATCATGTAAATATCACACATATATCTTGCATCCTAAAAACACAAAAATATAGGTATCTATCATATCTAGGAAATCATGGCATAATAGGAATTCATCATTAGATTACATAACAAAAGCATCACATGTAGAGAGTGTTGTAAATAGATATATCATGTTGCATCTCATAATCATGGACATCAAATTGCATACATAACATCCATCAATACCATAGAAAGTAAATGCATATATCATCATATCAAATAAACATCACATCATAAGATGCATAAACACATCATAATGTAAATATGATCATCCATAACATAGGAATATTAAATAGACAATAACATATCACATAGAACACATGCATAAATAAAACACTGCATAATCTTAATAGAACTGCATATCATAGGAATCACCACCAAAATCATATATATATATATATATATATATATATATCGCTCAAAAAGTGTCACATCTTGTATGTATCAATAAAAATGAAGCCCGTAGGCTCTATGATAAAAAATACAATATCCATCAATAAATATCATAACTTGTCCCTATCAAAAACTCCCACTACTCCCATGTGGAGAATGTCAAGGCGACTGATGATGAGATCTCAATGACTGTTGTGTAGAAGGCGTCCTTCTATGCTATGTGTCCTACTCTAAATCCTACTCCAGGATCTGCTATTATGTGCTTGAGAAAAATTGGGAGCCCGTTTCTTAGGAGAGACCTCTCCCTCATATAGATCCCTGCAATAGGTGGCTCTCTCAACTGCTCTCTAAACCCCCATGCAAAAGCTATCACTGGCCCACTACAAAGAGTTGCAATCTCTATAAACCTCTTCTTAGTCTCCCGTCTCTGAGCAATGGCCTGATCTCTATCCATATATGCCATGTCCCTCTCCATCTGTAGCGAGTCTTGCTCGGCCATCAAATCCCTCATCCTCTCCTCAAGAGATGCTACCTAGGACCATAGCTCTGCTATATCCTAATCAATAGGACCTATATCATCCTATCGTGGCCACTCTCTCCCATCATCCTCCCAATCCTCCATGATCCTCTCTTATAGATCCTACTTCTGGTCATCCATATCCTCCTCATCGTCATCCTAGTAGCCACCAACTAGAACAAGAGCATCTATCTCTGCCTCCTCCCTAACCACCTCCACCTCTACATGCTCCTTTGGAATGTCCTCCTCTATTGCATGCTCCTCGCCACCAACCCCAACATCAGCCTCCTCCTCTCCCTTTCCAACCTCAAGCATGGGAACATCCTCTCCCTCCCTCTCCTCCTCACAAATAGGTGACAAATGTGGGCCTCGTCCCCTACAATCACGTCTCCCCCTACCACCACCCCTTTGACCTCCTTCTCCCCCATCTCCACCGTCACCTTTACCACCTCTCCCACCATGACCACTACCTCTCCCAAGCCTACCCCATGGTCCTATCCTGCACCTCTCTATAGGAGCATCCTGATCTAGATCCATGAAAGGAACTAGCCTATGACTGGCCCACCAAGTATCATATGTAGCCATCATGCCTAGATCAATTTATCCACCTCTCCAACCCCACTGTACTAGCTATAAATCATCAATATCTACCTCTACTGTGGCGATGGGAATATCAGATCCTAACAAGGTCACCTCCCTTGAAGATAGGGCATACTCTACTCATCCTCGAGGCTCATCCTGAATCTTGCCAAAATATCTTAGGACTCAGTCTGGCAAATGCCTCTAAATAATATGTACATGGGACACTGTCCTACCAATCAGATACTACATCTTTTTGCAGAAGGGAAGGTGTCCATCCTCATTTGGACATTGTGGGAAATCCATGTAGGGCCTCCAAATGAACTGAACCATCGTGTCAATAGCATGTTGATAGAAACTGGTGTCTCCAACATGAGTTTGGGTGTTTTCCCCTACATAATAGAAGGAATAAGGAGATCCTTGTTGTAGCTCAATTGTAACAGGTAGACAGAAAATCGCTATGTGTTCCCATGCCCATACCATCAGGAGTGTGGTACCACAGCTCATAGATTGTGTCTCTCTATAGGAAATATCATGCAAATGGAAATATAACATGACCAACAAACAAGGGCCCCAAGAATATACTTCTTGTCTCTCTAACATTCCTACAAGCATCTCCCCACATCCAACTGGAAATCCATGACCTTGGCGGTTAGGAAGAACTACCCCTCCAATCAATGTACATAATAAACAATCTATGCTACCATATCTCTTAGCTAGAACATGAAATCTAACCTCATAATGGGCAATCCCCAACTGTCTAATGTCATCATGGGGATAATATCTATACATCTTAGCAAAACCCCTCTGTGTGTCATACATCACCCTCGCACCCCTAATCAAAAATCTCAATATCCTATATACATCCTCTAGGGTGATAGTGGCCTCACTTGTAATCAGATGAAATGAAGATGTGTCAGAGTGCCATCACTCACAAAGAGCAGTTAGTAGACCTTAGCTTTCCCAAATAGTGGGCATAAAAGTGACATGGTGTAGACCTAGGTGCCAAAGGAACCATCTCTCCCCACATCGCAACCGATCCCAGAAGTCAAAACTCAATGGTCTTGACTCCCTCGTATATATTGGATCCAATACAACCTGCAATGGGATAATGCATGTCTCATGTTAGATTACAAACACCCTATTATAGTCCAACATTTCAAAATTTTATGCCAATCAAATGCATCATTTTATAATAGATGCATTGCAAAAACTCAGTTGTGTCATTCCATTTTGCATATGTATCTCAAAACATCATATGTGTCATTATCCGATGCAAGTTTATTTCAAAAATGTGTATGCATACAATCTACAATCATTTACATCCAAATCAATATTCAAAAGGAAAATGTGTACAAAAAAATTACATGTGTTAAAAAAATCAATATGCACTCCTATCTATCAAACATGCGGTGCAGAAATACATATGCATTGTAATAAAAAAAATGCAATCAACTTTTAAACAGCCTAAACTAGCCTACGATGTGATTTTTCAAATGCAACATTTTGCATGCAGATGTGTGCATTGTGTATTCAAATGCGGTGAAAAATAAAGTGATGCATGAATAAAAATGCAATAAATGCCTACAAATGTGAGAAAAACAAATTTTCAAAAGTCAGTGTCTAAGTACTTACCAAGGGTCTAGTGTCTACGGGGCGTCGGAATGTCTGAATGTGATATTCATGGTGAGAAGTGTGAGGAACGGGTGACATTTTTGCTAGAGATCCAAAGCACAAAATTAGAAATTCTAAACTTGAGAGGTGAAAATGAATTGGGTTTTTACCCAATTTGTATTTATACCTAGGGTTTTGGTGGCATTTTTCAAAATCTTTTAAATTGGATGCACTATTTTCCATCTTCCAATGACCGTTTGACCTATCAAACTTCCTCCAAACTGATTTCTATCAACTCCATTAAACTTTTGGCCATCAAATTAACTAATCGAGACTACTTCCAAATTTTTAGGAATTTTTCAAAAATTTGTCAATTTTCTTGAGGGGGCATATCTTCACCTATTTCATATTGGGGCATGACTGGGGCATGTTTTTGATTCATTTTCTTTGACACAACACCAAAATGACATTGTATCAAAGGGGGGCGAAATGTAGACACTAAAATTTGGTCTAAGCCTGCGACTTCAATTTCTTCATAATTCATATTTTCATAGTTGTGATTAAATAATGTTAATTATTTAATTATTCTCTAAAATTCATTATTCCTCTATTAAATAAATAAAATTAATTATTTAATTAATTCACATTATCTTTATTCAAACTATGATTAATTAAATAAATGTTCTTTATTTAATTACGTCACTAATCAACTTTATCCTCTTTCTTAAATTAATAAATACTTTAATTATTTAATTATTCATCCTTTCCTTAGTCAATTAAATAAATCTTATCTATTTAATTTAATTTAATCCTTAAACGTCGAATGTTGAATTAAATAATCATTTAATTCATAAAAGTCTATTTTGGACATATTCCTCTATATTTAGATAATTGTTTAAGTTATCTAAGTATTCATTTCCACTTGCTCAAGATCTATTTAAATCAGTCAGTTTTCTCCTGATACAATGTCTGAGTGTCTCTCATGAATAAACTCTCTATCATAACTAGTCAGTTATCTAGTTTTAATTCTTGTGCATGTAGACATTTATTAATTAAATATATTTATTTAATTAATTAATTTATGCATTCATTTGAACAAATGATTTTCTTTAATCTATCTGTATCCTTTTCATGCAAACATTATTCTTCTAATTTTTGAATACTTTCAACTAGAGATTAAATCATTATTTAATCTTGATCTATATTCTTAGGTTTTATCACTCACGTCAGTACTAACACTTATCTCAATGCATGTCGAATCGTTTAATCTGAATCATCCATCTATCTTTCAATCTTGGTCTCTCATTTGAATGATCAATTTTCTATAAATTGACCTGCCTTTGATCATTGCAACTCCTCCCAAAATCTAATGACTTTTGGAGCACTTGTTTAATCTTCGATACTTTGCTTCTATCACATATATCAAGGCTATAATTGCACACATACTAAAAATCTGAGGGGAAGAATACTATCATGATGAAATGGAGGACAATCAAGGTCATTCATGGAAGGATGTAGATATTGGGTGAGATCATTTCGTGTTTATATTTAAGCCTCCATTTATGCTTTGTTGTTTAGCTTTAGTTTATGATTTGAGTTTAATTACTTTCTTATTTCTTTAATCCTTCTTTTGTTCTCATGATGTTATAGTCTTCTCTAAAAGATATCCCCAAAAAGAAGATTTGGAAGGATACAAGCAACTAGGTGTGAGTTTGTGATAAGTTGAGTGGATAGGGTTGAAGGGGCTAGTTTCTAGTTTGGTCCTGATCATTTTGAGTAGGCTTGGGTCATCACCACTTTGTTTGATATCAGGTGGTATCAAAGCACCGTTAGTACATCCTTTGCAGGTGATTGGTTGAAGTTTGTATATAAGAAGGTTGGAAGATGTATAGACAAGATGCCTTTAAAGAATGTTGGTGCTACTAGAGAATTGCAAGAGTTAAAAGAGAAACATGCCAAGCTTTTGGAGTCTCATAATGTTGTGTTAGCAAGGCTTGCTACCCTAGAAACAAGGAAGAGAAGAGATGAGATCTGAGAATGATGAAAGTGACTTCGAGGAAGAAAATGAAGAGTATGAAGATGTAGATGATGAATTAGACCCTGAAGATTAGAGGATGGAAAAGTTTCTTAAGGAAGTCAAAGGTGATTCACATAAGGTAAAGGTTGATTTACCTATGTATGGTAAAAAATTGAATGAGGAAGAATTACTTGATTGGATTGTAGCCATGGACAAACACTTTGAAAGTGAAGATGTTTCTGATGAGCAGAAGGTGAAGGTAGCAAACACAAAACTCAAAGGCCATTCACTTCTATGGTGGGACTATGAGCAAGCTAAAAGAAGAAAGCAAGGTAAGTCAAGGATAGTTTCTTGGGACAAGATGGTTGCAAATCTTAAAGGTAAATTTCTTCCTAAAGACTATGAAGTGAAATTAATTATATAAGAAATTACAAGGTTTGAAGCAAAAGGATTTAGATGTTAAGACATATACTGATGAATTCTATAAGCTAAGTATAAGGTTAGGAAGAAATAAATATGTGGCTAGGTATCTAGGTGATCTTAGATTCAGTATACAAGATGAATTGGTTGTTGCTCACCCAAGGACTATTGAAGAGTGTTTCCAATTGGCTAATAGGGTGGAATAAAAGATAAAAAGAAGGAAAGATAAGTCCATTAGAGTTAGAGGAAGAAATCAAAGAGGTAGAGGACCCTTTCATACTTCAAAGCAACCAAATGAAGAACAAGAATTTGAAGGAAAAGGTAAACAAAAAAGTTCTAATTTTAGAGGTGCATTTAGAGGTGCTAGAGGTAGATTTGGTGGAGGAAGTAATTCAAATATGTTTTCAAGAAGATGCTACAATTGCAATGAATTTGGGCATCCATCATACAAGTGCCTTGACAATTTTGGTGCCACTTCAAGTGGGAATGAAAGATGAAGTGATAAGAGGGTGAAATTGGTCCAAGAAGAAAGTGAAGGTGAAAACTTTCCTAGCTATCTTGCTACCCTATAGGTATGGGAGTCATTGATGTTGAGAAGGAAATTATCAAAGGCAACCAAAGAGAAGGAACCAATGCAAAGGAGTTTGCTCAAGACCATGTGTAAGTGTAAGAATAAGGTATGCAAAGTTGTCACAGATTCGGGCTATACTGAGAATATGGTATCGAGTGAAATGGTTAGTAAACTGAATTTGAAAAAGATCCCTCATGAAATGCCATATAAGGTGTCTTGATTAAATGATAGGAAATCACTTTTGGTTAATGAACAAGATTTTGTTGAGTTTCAAATTGGTGGCTACAAGGACAAGGTACTTTGTGACATTTTACCCATGGATACCATTTACTTCTTGGAAGGCCTTAGTAGTTTGATAGGCATGCACTATATGATGGATGAGAAAATACATACACCATAGAAAAAGATGGGCATACATTTACATTGAATCCACTAGTGGAAGAGGAAAAAGGAAAGGGTAAAGAGGCTAAGGTGATTATGTTTGGGAAGAGGGAATTTAAAAAGGCTAGAAAGAAGACAAGAGGATGGGTACTATAGTCATTTCAAGGTTTAAGAATGTTGTGACAACAGGTGTGAAGATGGATTTAGAATTGAAGGGTGAGTTGGAAGTGTATTGGAATACTAATGTCATGGTAGGAAAAATAGTGTTTCCATTGGTTGGGAGTAAGATCATAGGGCAAGTAGGATCTGAAGGTACAAAGGGTTATAGATATGACAGTACAATCGTGCATGAGGGTGATAAGATAGAGGGTCTATTGATAGTGATAAGAGGACAAAGTGGACAAGGATCTAAGGGAAAATACAAGCATTCAGCTAAGATAAAGGGGTAGTCAATTCAAGGAACATTTGATAAGTGTTTATTTGTAGGCATGAAGGAATGAACATTATAAAGTTTTGATCAAGGGATAGGTATAAGACAACCATCAGGTCTGATTAGAAAGATGGAGTCATATCCATGTGCAAACAAGATCAAGGATGCATGAAATGATACAATATTTCAATGTTTGAACCAATAGAGGAGATTTCTAGACCAGGGAGTATGTGGAAAGCAAGGAGGAACTAAGATAGAGCATAACACAAGGAAGTACTCATGTGACATGATTCATTTTCCAAGGGGGTTGTACAATGCAGGAACAATAAGCATATAAAATTATATTAGGGGTCAATAAGTTAAGTATAAGTGTTAGGGGTATTTTTTCATTTAATAAGGTCTATTGAGACAATTTTACATGTAATTGGGTCATTTGTGTCAAAATGTCAAAAGTTGTAAAATTATGTAAATTTGTCATAGTAAGAAATTGCAAAAATGCAAATTTTCAAGAAGATGAAGGGTCATAGGAGTTCAAAAGAAAGTTATAGACATTTGGGTGGTTAATTTTGAGTGTGGTGAGTATATAAAGCCTTTGAAGGGATCGAGCAAGGATTGATCAATGTTGTATTGAAACTTCATATCAATAACAACGTGTTTATTTGTATTTTCTCTATAATTCTACAATTTCCAGGGACAATATGGTCCTGTAAAGTTGGTAATTAATTTGTACTTCATTCAATCCTAAAGAGGCATGAATTAACTTCAATTCACTTTAGGTTTGAGAGTCTAACATTGAGATTGGTGGGAGATTTCATCAATTTTATGTGATAGCCTAAGAAAGCTAGTGAAGGGTTTGATTGGGGTTAAATGGCACTCTAAGTCATTCCTCCTACTGTCAAGGCCTGTAACTTAGTGGAATGACTTCTAATATGGTAGGATAGGTGTTCTCATGGTTTAAAGGGAAAAGGAGGCAGGTTGTTAAGTTTTGGGTGGTGCCCCTAGGACAAACTTGCATATTTTTTCAAGTGAAAATGGGGTATTGAAGTAGGGTTTTGCTAAAATATTGATGGAACTATCCATGTGATGGATATTTTTGTAGGTCATTTTTGGAGTGTTGGAGGCATTGGTTGGGTTAGATAAGCCATGGATATAGGATTTTCATTAAACCCTCTTGGGAAAGTGGAAAAGTGAGGCTTTCAAGGTCCGGTACCTTAGAGGTCATGGCTCCATTGAATGATGGTGGATTTTGAGGTCTTGTAAGCTCACTAAGGAATGTTCATTGAGATTTTTGGCTAACTAGGTTTTTTTAGGGAACTTCCTTTGGAAAAGTGGGATATTTGGTGGCATAAAACTAGGGACAATCAATTAATTCTCCATATAGTTCCAAAACAACCTCATATAATCTTTTGGTATTTTTTTTAGGCCTAAAAGTGTATCTCTGAAGGTTTTTAGTTTGACTCTATACAGTCTTCTCCAAAAGATATCCCCAAAAATCAGATTTGGAAGGCTACAAGCAACTAGGTGCGAGTTTGTGATAAGTTGAGTGGATAGGGTTGAAGGGGCTAGTTTCTAGTTTGGTCATGATAATTTTGAGTTGGTTTGGGTCATCACCACCTTACTTGACATCATTAACATAGTAATCTCTATTAATCTTCTTTCCTTTCTTTTCTTTCGCATATCTTTGTTTATTCTTTTTAGCTCTTTCCAAACACTTTGTACCATAGTGACCAATTTCTTCACAACTAAAAAAATTAAAGGTCAATTTTCCTTCATACTTATTGGAGCCTTTTTCTCATTTTTCTTACAAAGTTAGCCTTGATTTCATAAAAGTTCTCTTCAACTGGATCTTCAATTTTTGTACCTTTAAAACCAGCCTCTATTTTTCCTCCACTTCTTAAATTCGGATTCCTCATCTCATAAGATGTCAAAATTCCTAGCAAAAAAACCTTAGTACAAGTATTATAAGCTATAGGGTATGTGCAGGATCATGATGGGCCAAAAAGTGGCAATATGTAAGTGATATGATGGTCCATGTGGCTTACGACTTTTTTTTTACCCAAAATTGATGAAACAAAAGGTTTTTAAAGGAAATTCTCAGCTTTCCACCAATATAAATTATGCTTTACTTTGAATTTAATAAATAATTATTATTCATTTTTATTTGAATTATGACTAAAGTCCTGATTGATAGGCTGATTGAAAAAATCTATAGATTTCAAATAGTATCATAGTTTTTGAATCCAAAACATGTGTCACATCTATGCTTCATATACTATAGGATTAAAAAGAAAATTTGAATTTCATGAAGTTTTGACAAAGTTAAGGTGGTCGGACATACAGTTTTCATATTTTTTAAAAGTTGTAATAAAAATTCATAATTAATTTTTTACTTTGAAATAAATTACAAAAAATATGCATCACATCGGACATGAGTCCTCTACTTATATCTAAAATATTATAAAAAAATATTATCATATTATTTGTTTAGGGTGGTCAGACAGACACCTACTTCTTATTTTTCCGAATTTAAGTACTACTACATTAAATTTCAAATTTTCACCAAATAGATTTTTTTTTTAAAATAAACCTAGTAGTTTAGAAACTACATTCAATTTTCTACAAATTCTATTCTTACATATTTTTGAAATAATATAGATAACTTATTCAAATTTTTACGTCAAGTTGCCTAACTCTAATTTTTCTGAATTTTTTGCCACTTAAGGGCCTATTTTTTCCATGATGATCCTACACATACCCTATAGTCTTCTCAATAGCACAAACCTTTTCACTGTAAGAATCAGGAAGAGTTATGAGAATATTACAATTCTGGTTTCATCTAATAATAGTGTCAAGAGATCACATTCCAGCCACTACCTCATCTAATATTTGTACATGTATAGGCTTTAACATTATCATCTTCGAACATATGTATAAGATCAAACTATGTTTCCAAATTCTATAATTTCACCTCTTTTACCCTTTCATCACCATCAAGCACTCTTTCTAAAGCATCCCAAACTTCCTCAGTTGTCTTCAAGTTCTGAACCTTAATCAACTCATAATGTACCAAAATATTCTTCAAGATGAACTTTTACTTGTTATTCACTTCATGTGCTCT
This sequence comes from Sequoia sempervirens, assembly GCA_007258455.2. Lineage (NCBI taxonomy): Eukaryota > Viridiplantae > Streptophyta > Pinopsida > Cupressales > Cupressaceae > Sequoia > Sequoia sempervirens. The sequence goes on from VDFB02353493.1 coordinate 106,656,017, forward strand.
AATTTCTTTAGGTGTACTTGTACCATTAGTAGGAGGAGTGTATGGATTCTTATAAGCTTTCTCCACACCATATCTACAATACTCCAGATATTCTTCTATCATCACTTTCCATATACCATAATTAATTCAATCAAACCTCAAATAATCAAAGACCATTTTGCTAGCCATCCTAGACCTTCCTCAAGAAGTTAAGCTCTTCACCAAGGAACCAAGCTCTGATACCAATTGTTGGATAGGACAACTGAGAGGGGGGGTGAATCAGTTGTCACAGACTATAACCTTAAACTCAATTATCAAAACTAACGCATAAACTGATTATGTGATTAACCATCCAACACAAATGCACAAATACAATAACACCGTTTTTACATGGAAAACCTAATGAGGGAAAACCCACAGTTAGGATTAACTCACACTATAGAGAATATAAAAATAGATTACAAAAAGGCTCATTGCCTGAAATAAGGACCCATTGTCCATAGGGCTACAACTTGGAGGGCTCACTGCCATAAAGATACAAAGAAGACTTGTTATAGAGAGACAATAATCCCAATGCAACAAAGATCCCACCGTAATCACTGATCAACTTGCATGAATGATAGAGTTCACCATCTACTCACTACATTCTGAAACTTAGCATTATGCTTCACACTGGACAACAACACACCTAACTCACACACTTTAAGAATAGCATCAAACTCATGTTTTCTCTTTCACTTATCTTCCTTATTTTCTTATGTACAATTTCTGTCACTAGCACATTTTGTATTTATACTATCTCCAACCTTGGAAAGATACAAAGTCAGCCATCCAACCTCAAATTCAAATTAGGTCAGCGCCAAACATCCTAGGGTGGAATTAGAATAAGGGTGACCCACACACATGCTTCACTAGGACCCATAATAGATCCAACACACTTCATCAACTTCAAAAATATTACTTGACACATGATCAAGCAAACTAGTGTAAAACACATATATCAATTAAGTATGATGCTTCCAAATGTCCAAACCATCTTCAATAGAACCATGGCAACACAAATTCTAGAAACACAAGCCATAAGACTTCAACAAAGAGTAATCTGAACCAACAACATTTCTCCCAGACCTCAATCAAAACATATAGAAACATACTTCACAAGCACCAGAACAACATCCTCAACAGCTGAATACCTGCAACCTTCTTTTAACAATTTTCTCAATATCCTCAATATACAGTCAACAACAACTAGTAGATAACCATCTGACTAGTTGACATCAATGACAACACTTCATTCGTATTTCCATTCTTGCAAAAAATTAAATACTATCCTTAATAACAATTATTTGTATCATATTACATTTTTGAAGTGCATAATTTAATTTTTGATATTTCTAATTGATCCTAAAACTAAATTCAATTTGAATGTTGAAGAAAGCTAATATTTATTATCTCTAATAATTAATATAAGTTTAAGTGTTATGTATATAATGTAGCTATAATTATATGAGCATATTTATAATGTACATGACCTTCTGATCGTTATCAAGGAAATAAAATGGGATTTCTATAGAAAAAGTATGTATAATTTCCCTTGTTTCTTCAAGGAAAAAAATACTACTAAACATATAGTAATGGGTGAGCTATCCTTTCTAGGTTTTCTCCTTAGATATTTTGATATAAAAATAGCCACCTATTATAAGAAGGTGCTTTATACCAAAAAAATTAGAGGACATACAAAGCTCATCCTAATTTATTAAATGCATTATATCATGTTTTTTAAACAAATCTATTTATATAACTAAATGGATCCCTTTATATAGTGAGTATATGATTAGTTTATTTACACTCTTTAAAAAATTATGACACATGAATATGGGTGGAGAAAAAGGTTATTTATTCCACCAATTACTAGATCGTATAAAGCTATTTGAAAGATCATGAATCTAATATATCAACAAAACTAAAAGTTCATCCAATAACAATAGAAAAATATCAATAGCTAGTATTATCTAGGACACTAGCACTCATGCTCCAAGGTAAGTAGTTATTGGTTTTGACAAAAACTAAAAGTTCATCCAATAACAATAGAAATTTATCAATAGCTAGTATTATCTAGGACACTAGCACTCATGCTCCAAGGTAAGTAGTTATTGGTTTTGACAACTATAGGATGAGATGCGTCATCTAAAAATTTACATATCTAAGAAATAAAAATATCGAAATTATTAAGCAAAATATCATATAAGACATACAATCACTACAAAACCAACAAACAAGTTGAGGCATGGAAAATTTCTCAATATCCTATTGATAGTTACATGTTGAATCTTAAATCTCTCTAGTTTATGTTGATATGGGACTCATAATATTTAGAATCATTGTACATTTTTTATAACTATTGCAAATCATTTGTTTAGTGTACTCATTATGATATTAAAATACCAATTTAGTGCAGGCCTAAATTTTTTAATAGATGGTAGCTATTTTTTCATAATGAGATGTTATATTAGATTTTATAAAAAATATTAATTGTAGTTTTGTAGGTGAATCAATTTTAACTACAATGCTAAATAAAGTCTTAAAAAATGTGTGTTCTCTTTGGTTGCAAATGTTGTAAGATATGTATAATATGGATTTGTTCAAAAGATTTTAAAAACTCTCAATTAAAAATTCAACTAGCAAGAGTAAGCCAAATTTCACAAAATTTGCTAGCATCCTCTCTACATGTGAATTCTTGATTTAAATTCATACTAAAGTGGTGATATGGTGACTAATATGAATACCTATCAATGTCTAAGCCTACAACTTAAATTTCTTCATAATTCTTGTTTTCATAGTCGTGATTAAATAATACATTAATTATTTTATTATTCTCTAAAGTTTATTATTCCTCTATTAATTAAATAAAATTAATTATTTAATTAATTCATATTATATTTATTCAAACTTTGATTAATTAAATAAATTCTTATTTAATTTATCCTAATCATATTTCTGACTATCATTAAATAAATACTATAATTATTTAATTATTCATCCTTTCCTCATTAATTAAATAAATCTTATTTATTTAATTTAATCCTTAAATGTTGAATTTTGATTTAAATAATCATTTAATTCATAAAAGTCTATTTTGGACATATTCCTCTATATTTAGATAATTGTTTAAGTTATCTAAGTATTCATTTCCACTTGACTCGAGATCTATTTAAATTAGTCAGGTATCTCCTGATTCAATGTCTGATTGTCTTCCGCAAATAAACTCTCTGTCATAACCATTCAGATATCTAGTTTTAATTCTTATGCATGTAGACATTTATTAATTAAATATCTTTATTTAATTAATTAATTTATGCATTCATTTCAACAAATGATTTTCTTTAATCTATCTGTATCCTTTTCATGCAAACATTATTCTTCTAATTTTTGAATACTTTCAACTAGAGATTAAATCATTATTTAATCTTGATCTATATTCTTAGGTTTTATCACTCACGTCAGTACTAACACTTATCTCAATTCATGTCAAATCTTTAAATTTGAATCGTTCATCTATCTTTCAATCTCAGACTCTCATTTGAATGATCAATTTTCTATAAATTGACCTGGCTCTCATCATTACAACTCCTCGCGAAATTTGATGACTTTTGGAGCACTTGTTTAATCTTCGATACTTCGCTTCTATCACATATATCAAGGTTATACTTGCACACATACTAAAAATCTAAGGGCAAGAATACTATCATGGTGAAATGCAGAAGGACAATCAAGGTCATTCGTGGAAGAATGTAGATATTGGGTGAGATCATTTTGTGTTTATGTTTAATCTTTCCTTTGTGCTTTGTTGTTTATCTTTAGTTTATGATTAAAATTTAATTTCTTTGTTATTGCTTTAATCCCTCTCTTTTTTTCATGATGTTACAGTCTTCTCTAAAATATATCCCCAAAAAGAATATTTGGAAGGCTACAAGCAACTAGGTGTGAGTTTGTGATAAGTTGAGTGGATAGGGTTGAAGGGGCTAGTTTCTAGTTTGGTACTAATCATTTTGAGTTGGTTTGGGTCATCACCACTTTGCTCGATATCAAGTGGTATCAAAGCACATTTAGTAGATCCTTAGGTGATTGTTTGAAGTTTGTATAGAAGAAGGTTGGAAGTTGTATAGACAAGATGCCTCTGAAGAATGTTCCTGTTACTAGAGAATTGTAGGAGTTAAAAGAGAAACATGTGAAGCTTTTGGAGTCTCATAATGTTGTGTTAGAAACGCTTGCTACCCTAGTAACAAGGAAGAGAAGAGATAAGATCTAAGAATGATGAAAGTGACTCCGAGGAAGAAGATGAAGAGTATGAAGATGTACATGAAGAATTAGACCCTAAAGATCAAAGGATGGAAAATTTGCTTAAGGAAATCAAAGGTGATTCACATAAGGTAAAGGTTGATTTTCCTATGTATGGTGGAAATTTGAATGAGGAAGAGTTACTTGATTGGATTGCAGCCATGGACAACCACTTTGAAACTGGAGATGTTTCTATTGAGAAGAAGGTGAAGGTAGCAAAGACAAAACTCAAAGGTCATGCACTTCTATGGTGTGACTATGAGCAAGCTAGAAGAAGAAAGAAATGTAAGTCAAGGATAGTTTCTTGGGACAAGATGGTTGCAAATCGTAAAGGTAAATTTATTCTTAAAGACTATGAAGTGAAATTGTAGAAGAAATTACAAGGTTTGAATAAAAAGGATTTAGATGTTAAGACATATACTGATGAATTCTATAAGCTAAGTATAAGGTAAAGAAGAAATGAAGATGTGGCTAGGTATCTAGGTGATCTTACATTCAATATACAAGATGAATTGGTTGTTTCTAACCCAAAGACTATTGAAGAGTGTTTCCAATTGGCTATTATGGTGAATAAAAGATAAAAAGAAGGAAAGATAAGTCCATTAGAGGCAGAGGAACCTTTCATACTTCAAAGCAACCAAATGAAGAACAAGAAGGTGAAGGAAAAGGTAAAGAGAAAAGTTCTGATTTTAGAGGTGCTAGAGGTAGATTTGGTGGAGGAAGGAATTCAAACATGTTTTCAAGAATATGCTACAATTTCAATGAATTTGGGCATCCATCATACAAGTGCCATGAAAAGTTTGGTGCCACTTCAAGTGGGAGTGAAAGAAGAAGTGATAAAAGGGTGCAATTGGTCCAAGAAGAAAGTGAGGGTGAAAACTCTCCTAGCTATCTTGCTACCCTATAGGTATGGGAGTCATTGATGTTGAGAAGGAAATTATTAAAGGCAACCAAAGAGAAGGAACCAATGCAAAGAAGGAGTTTGTTCAAGACCACGTGTAAGTGTAAGAATAAGGTATGCAAAGTTGTCATAGATTCGGGCTATACTGAGAATATGGTATCAAGTGAAATGGTTAGTAAACTTAATTTGAAAAAGATCCCTCATGAAATGCCATATAAGGTGTCTTAGTTAAATGATGGGCAATCACTTTTGGTTAATGAACAAGCTTTGGTTGAGTTTCAAATTGGTGGCTACGAGGACAAAGTACTTTGTGACATTTTACACATGGATTGTTGCCACTTACTTCTTGTAAGGCCCTGGTAGTTTGATAGGCATGCACTATATGATGGAAGAGAAAATACATACACCATAGAAAAGGATGGGCATACATTTACATTGAATCCACTAGTGGAAGAGGAAAAAGGAAAGGATAAAAAGGCTAAGGTGATTATGTTTGGTAAGATGGAATTTGCATAGGTTGAGAAAGAAGACAAGAGGATGGGTACTACATTCATTTCAAGTTTTAAGAATGTTGTGACAAAAGGTGAGAAAATGGATTTAGAACTGAAGGGTGAGATGGAAATGAATTGGAATACTAATGTCATGGTAGGAAAAATAGTCTGTCCATTGGTTGGGAGTAAGATCACAGGGAAAGTATGATCTGAAGGTACAAAGGGTTATAGATATGATAGTACAGTGGTGAATGAGGCTGATAAGATAGAGGGTATGTTGACAGTGATAAGAGGACACAGTGGATAAGGAACTAAGGGCTGATACAAGCATGAAGCTAAGATAAAGGGGAAGTCAATTCAAGGAACATTTGATAAGTGTTTGTTTGTAGGCATGAAGGAAGGAACATTATTAGGTTTTGATCAAGGGACAGGTAGAAGACAACCATTAGGTCTGATTGCAAAGATGTAGTCATATCCATGTGCAAACAAGATCAAGGATGCATGATATGATACATGATTTCAATGTTTAAACCAATAGAGGAGATTTCCAAACCAGGGAGTATGTGGAAAGCAAGGAGGAACAGAGATAGAGCATGTCTCAAGGCAGTACTCATGTGACATGAGTCATTTTTTAGGGGGGTTGTATGGTGGAGAAGCACCAAGCATATGAACTTTATGAGTATTTGCAAGATCATCATGGAAAAAATAGGCCCTTAAGTGGCAAAAAATTCAGAAAAATCAGAGTTAGGAAACTTGACGTAAAAATTTGAATAAGTTATCTATATTATTTAAAAAATATGTAAGAATATAATCTATAGCAAATTGAATGTAGTTTATAAACTACTAGGTTTATATTAAAAAAAAAAGTTCTATTTGGTGAAAATTTGAAATTTTAATGCAGTAGTACTTAAATTTCAGGGAGAAAATAAGAAGTAGGTGTATATCTGACCACCCTAACCACAATAAAATGACAATATATTTTTATAATATTTTAGATATAAGTAGAGGACTCATGTCCCAATGTGATGCATATTTTTTTGTAATTTTTTCCAAGTAAATAATTAATTATGAATTTTTTATTACAACTTTTTAAAAATATAAAAAATTTATGTCGACCACCTTAACTTGATCAAAACTTCATGAAATTCATTTTTTTAATCCTATAGTATGTGAAGCATAGAATGTGACACATGTTTAAGATTCAAAAAATGTAATATTGTTTGAAAGCTATAGATGTTTTTCAATCAACCTATCTATCAAGACTTTAGTTGTAATTCAAATAGAAAATGAATAATAATTATTTATTAAATTCAAAGTAAAGCATAATTTATGTTGGTGGGAATCTGAGAATCTCCTTTAAAAACCCTTTTTGTTTCATCAATTTTGGGTAAAAAAAAGTTGTCAGCCACATACCCTACATATACCCATCATATCGCCACTTTTTGGCCCATCATGATCTTGCACATACCCTTATATTAGGGGTCAATAAGTTAAGCATAGGTGTTAGGGTCTTTTTTCATTTAATAAGTTATATTGAAACAATTTTGCATGTAATTGGGACATTTGTGAGTCATTTGTGTCAAGATGTCAAAAGTTGTAAAATTATGTAAACTTGTCATAGCAAAAAATTGCAAAAATGCAACTTTTCAAGAAGATGAAGGGCCATAGGAGTTCAAAAGGAAGTTATATACATTTGGGTGGTTAATTTTGAATGTGACATGAGTATATACAGCCTTTGAAGGGCTCTAGCAAGGATTGATCAATGTTATATTGAATTTTTCATATCAATAACAACGTATTTATTTACATTTTCTTTGTAATTCTACATTTTCTAGGGACAATACGGTCCAATACAGCTGGTAATTTCTTTGTACTTCATTCATTCTTGAAGAGTCATGTATTATCTTCCATTTACTTCAGGTTTGAGAGTTTGACATTGAGATTGGTGGGAGATTTCATCAATTTTCTATGACAACCTGAGAAAGCCAGTGAAGGGTTTGATTGGGGTTGAATGATGCTCTAAGTCATTCCACCTACTGTCAAGGCCTATTACTTAGTGGAATGAATTCTCCAATGGTAGGCTAGGTGTTCTCATGGTTTAGAGGATAGAGGAGGTAGGTTGTTAAGTTTTGGGTGGTGCTCTAGGGAAAACTTGCATATTTTTTCAAGTGAAAATGGGGTATTGAAGTAGGGTTTGCTAAAATATTGATGGAACTATCCATGTGATGAATTTTTGAGTTTTTACAGGTCATTTTTGGAGTGTTGGAGGCATTGGATGGGTTAGATAAGCCCTAGAGATAGGATTTTCATTAAACCCTCTTGGGAAAGTGGAAAAGTGAGGGTTTCAAGGTTTGGTACCTTAGAGGTCATGGATCCACTGAAAGATGGTGGATTTTGAGGTCTTGTAACCTAAATAAGGACTATTCATTGATATTTTTGATTAACTAGAAGTTTTGAGGGTACTTCCTTTGGAAAAATAGGATATTTGGTGGCCTAAAACCAGGGACAATCAATTGATTCTCCATATAGTTCCAAAATAACCTCATAGAATTTTTTGGTATGTTGTGTTAGGCCTAAAAGTGTATCTCTGAAGGTGTTTAGTTTGACTCTGTATAGTTTTCTCTAAAAGATATCCCCAAAAAGAAAATTTGGAAGGCTACAAGCAACTAGGTGCAAGTTTGTGATAAGTTGAGTGGATAGGGTTGAAGGGGCTAGTTTCTAGTTTTGTCATGATCATTTTGAGTTGTTTTGGGTCACCACCACCTTACTTGACATCATTAACATAGTAAGCTCTATTAATATTCTTGACTTTCTTTTCTTTCTCATATCTTTTTTTATTATTTTTAGCTCTTTCTGGACACTTTGTAGCATAGTGACCAATTTCTCCACAACTAAAACAATTAAAGTTCAATTTACCTTCATATTTACTGGAGCCTTTTCTCATTCTTCTTACAAATTTAGCCTTGATTTCATCAAAGTTCTCTTCAACTGGATCTTCAATTTTTCTAGCTTTAAAAGTAGTCTCTATTTTTCCTCCACTTCTTAGATTCAGATTCCTCATCTCATAAGATGTCAAAAATCCTAGAAACAAATCCTTAGTACAAGTCTTATAATCTATTGTCTTCTTAATAGCACTCACCTTTTCACTATAAACATCAGGAAGAGTTCTGAGAATATTCTTTACAATTATGGTTTCATCTATAATAGTGCCAAGAGATCACATTCTAGCCACTACTTCATCCAATCTTTGTACATAGGATTTAACATTCTCATCTTCAAACATATGTATAATATCAAACTATGTTTCCAAATTATGTAATTTTACCTCTTTTACCCTTTCATCACCATCAAGCGCTCTTTCTAAGGCATCCTAGACTTCCTTAGCTATCTTCAAGTTTTGAACCTTAATCAACTCAGAATGTACCAAACTATTCTTCAAGATGAACTTTTCCTTGTTATTTGCTTCATGTGCTGTAATTTCTTTAGGTGTACTCAAGCCATTAGCAGGAGGAGTGTATAGATTCTTATAAGCTTTCTCCACATCATACCTGCAATACTCCAGATATTCTTCTATCAACACTTTATAGATACCATAATTAGTTACATCAAACCTTAGATAATCAAAGACCATTTTGCTAGCCATCCCGAACCTTCCTCAAGCAGTTAAGTTCATCACCAAGGAACAAAGCTCTAATACAATTGTTGAATAGGACAACTGAGAGGGGTGGTGAATCAATTGTCACATATTATAACCTTAAATTCAATTATTGGAACTAATGCATAAACTAATTATGTGATTAACCATCAAATGCAAATGCACAAACACAATAACACCAAATTTATGTGGAAAACCTAATGAGGGAAAAACCACAGTGAGGATTAACTCACATTATAGAGAATATCAAAATAGATTACAAAAAGGCTCACTGCCTGAAATAAGGACCCACTGTCCACAGGGCTACAATTTGGAAGGCTCACTGCCATAAAGATACAAAGAAGACAAAGAATACTTGTTATAGAGAGACAATAATCCAATTGCAACAAATATTCCACTGTAATCGTTGATCAACTTGCATGAATGATAGAGTTTTTCATCTGCTCACTGCATCCAGAAACTCGACGTTAAGCTTCACACTAGACAACCACACACCTAACTCACACACTTTAAGAATAGCATCAAAGTCACATCTTCTCTTTCATTATATTTCTTATTTTCTTATGTATAATTTTCATCGCTAGCATATTTTGTATTTATACTATCTCCAACATTGAAAAGGTACAAAGTTGGCCATCCAACTTCAAATTCAAATTAGGTTGGTGCCAAACATCCTAGGGTGGAATTAGAATAAGGTTGACCCATACACACGCTTCACTAGGACCCATAATAGATCCAACACGCTTCATCAACTTTGAAAATATTACTTGACACATGGTCAGACAAACTAGTGTAAAACACATATATCGATTAAGCTTGATGCTTCCAAATGTTGGAACAATCTTCAATAGAACTAGGGCAACACAATTCTAGAACCACAAGCTATAAGACATCAACAAAGAGAAATCTGAACTGACAAAAATTCTCTCGGACCTCAATAAAAACATAGAGAAACATAGTTCACAAGAACCAGAACAACATCCTCATCAACTGAATACTGGCAACCTTCTTTTAACAATTTTCTAAATGTCCTCAATATACAGTCAACAACAACTAGTAGATAACCACCTCACCAGTTGACATCAATGACAAGAATTCATTCCTATTTCCATTCTTGCAACAAATTAAATACTATCCTTAATAACAAGTAGTTGTATCATATTACATTTTTGAATTGCATAATTTAATTTTTGATATTTTTAATTGATCCTAAACCTAAATTCAATTTGAATGTTGAAGAAAGCTAATATTTATTATCTCTAATAATTAATATAAGTTTAAGTGTTATGTATATAATGTAGCTATAATTATATGAGGATATTTATAATGTACATGACCTTCTAATCATTATCAAGGAAATAAAATGGGGTTTCTATAGAAAAAAGTATGTATAATTTCCCTTGTTTCTTCAAGGAAAAAAAATCCTACTAAACATATAGTAATGGATTTGCTATCCTGTCTAGGTTTTCTCCTTGGATAGTTTGATATAAAAATAGCCACCTATTATAAGAAGGTGCTTTATACCCAAAAAATTTAGAGGACATACAAAGCTCATCCTAATTTATTAAATGCATTATGTCATGTTTTTTAAACAAATCTATTTATATAGCTAAATGGATCCCTTTATGTAGTGAGCATATGATTAGTTTATTTACACTCTTTAAAAAATTATGACACATGAATATGGGTGGAGAAAAAGGTTATTTATTCCACCAATTACTAGATCGTATAAAGCTATTTGAAATATCATGAATCTAATATATCAACAAAACTAAAAGTTCATCCAATAACAATAGAAAATTATCAATAGCTAGTATTATCTAGGACACTAGCACTCATGCTCCAAGGTAAGTAGTTATTGGTTTTGACAACTATAGGATGAGATGCGTCATCTAAAAATTTGCATATCAATATTGAAAAGATTAAGCAAAATATCATATAAGACATACAATCACTACAAAACCAACAAACAAATTGAGGCATGCAAAATTTCTCGATATCCTATTCATAGTTACATGTTGAATCTTAAATCTCTCTAGTTTATGTTGATATGGGACTCATAATATTTAGAATCATTGTACATTTGTGATAATTATAATTTGGATTTGAGATACATGTTCTATTCAAATCATTTGTTCAGTGTGCTCATTATTATATTAAAATCCCAATTTAGTGTAGGCCTAAATTTTTTAAGATGGTAGCTATTTTTTAATAAGGAGATGTTATATTAGATTTTATAAAAAATATTAATTGAAGTCTTATAGGTGCATCAATTTTAACTCCAGTGCTAAATAAAGTTTTAAAAAATGTGTTTTCTCTTTGGTTGCAAATATTGTAAGATATGTATAATATGGATTTGTTCAAAAGATTTGAAAAACACTCAAGAAAATTCAACTAGCAAGAGTAAGCCAGATTTCACAAAATTTGCTAGCATCCTCTCTACATGTGAATTCTTGATTTAAATCGATAGTAAAGTGGTGATATGATGACTAATATGGATACCTATCAATGTCTAAAATAGACTTAGTTACAACCATTGAAAATAAAAGAGAATGAAAAAAAATGAGTCTATCTCTTGCATTCGCACAAACTCTAAATTCAATATACATGACAATTTCTTCTGGATCTAATAAATTGAGGAGATATATGACAACTGAAATGAATTATAATCTTTTGAAAGATATAATAGGTTGGTTAGACTACCCATTTTTCCAACATCCTCATGTTATTCTTTCTCATATTTTTTTTCTATCCCAGAAGGAATTCTACATAAAAATGATGTTTGCATTGAAGTATTAAATCAATACTAAGCTAATAATAATGTCATAATAAGAAAAATGTCAATTCTAGTTGGGTAGCCGTATATGTAGTTAGGTTTATTAAAGAATGTAATGCCTTTAGGAATTTAACTTTGCTTGTGTCATATCCACTATTTCAATTTTTCTCTGTCATACCATTTCAATATCTCTTGCGTATGCATTGTTTTCATTTTCTTGGCATAATAGTGGTTAATGCAGTGTATTCATCTTCTAGAGAGAGAAGATTCTTTCTCACCTGCAATCAATCTTTTCAGTGTCATCTCCTATAACAAAAGCAAATGTAACTTGCTTGACAATCTTTATCTGTTAGATTGTCACAGAAAGATACATATTTTACGAACAAGAATAGATAGCTTACTTGTGATTTAAGAAATTTGAGTACCTGTGGAAAATTTTCTAACATTACCAATATGTGAACATTGATAGGGACTATTCGAGCTTTTTATCTAGTCGAATCAAATGAAGGATCTCTTATATTGATCGCTCATGACTTTATCTGATGCAGTTACAAATGTTAATATTAATATAGTTTGATCCACCAAGTTATTTGAAACCAATCGAATCTCTTATGCATCAAATACAAAAATTTCCTGTCATGTCGTTTGTCTTCTGGCTACTAATTGATGTATCAAACATTACTGGCACACAAACGATAAAGTCTATATTTGATAATTACAAATAGTATGTACTTTGAATCTATTTAGCTGTATAGAAGCAGATATTTGAGTATAGGAAAAGATTGGCATACGGTAAATTTACCATCAGCAATTCACGGACAGAAAATTCACTGCCAACAATTCACCGTGGGAAAATTCACCGTCATGACAATTCAATTGCATGAATTTTTGGCGGTTAATTTTCCCTGATGGTGAATTGTTAGTGACAGTGAATTTCCCCGCGGTGAATTGTTGAAGGTGAATTTTCCGTCAGTGAATTGCTGATGGTGAATTTTCCTAAAGCCAAAAAGATTATATATCTCTCGTGCGTTTCCACTATGGCATCAAATTACAGACCATAATTAAACAAGATTAGACATACCACAAACCCCAAATGCAAATCATGAACTCAAGAGATTAACATGTCTAATCATGGGGCAGAAGATATTCAACGAAGATTACACAGAAATCCCAAGAACTGATCATGCTAATACGCCAGCCAGTCATTTCTACATCTCACTTGAAGGGACGGAGCAATAGAAGTCAAATGCATAGCTCATTATTTGTAAACTAAATGAATATCACATGGTTGGGATCTCATTATTGGCTGCAAGCAACATATTCCTCTTTTATCAGGTATATTTTTCATGATTTTATTTGATTACCCAATACCAACTAAAGATTTGGTTACTAGAGTACCAAAAATTAACTTTTGAATCATGTAAGTACTTTGATATTTATTGGATAAATTTTTCATTCAAATAGAGCTAAAGCTAACATTTCTAACTTTTCCTAGCACACTTTCCCAAATTTTTATTCTCGTCTTTTTCTATGGTACATGACTGAAGTGTCTCATCTCTAGAGTAAAACTATATTACATGATATGAATAAATGAATCTAATTGGTATATATGTTTCATCTTAACTCGAGGCCAAATAAGATAAGAGAGAAAGTAAGATGGTGTAGATTCAAAAGGAAAAAATGAAATAGTTATATAGTTCAATGATGAGTTTAATTTATATTTATTTATTTATTTTGTGTAAGGTTATTTTACATCTAATGTTTGCATTGAAGATGGTGATCATCCTATGCAAACCTTAAGTACACAAACTTTCTAGTTATTTGTTTAGATGTTGACATAATGATATTGGTGGCTTGTACAATCTTATCTTCTAGATCACATTCTTTTGTATTGTAGGGTATACCTTTTCATGTCTTGAGTTGTATCATTTTCTGTCAATTTGTAATAATATATTGTTGAATATTATTGTGGTAAAACTTTTATCGTCTAGTAATGATGGCTTTTTACCTTACTGGAAGGCTCAAACTTGAGTTTATTATTCAACATGATATCATTTATAAACTTTGTATAAAATAAATCTTTTTTTTTTTTAATTAATAACAAATCTAATATAAAATGACTATTTTTACATAACAGTCTACAAACATTTTAAGTTGAGAGGTTTGAGTTTATGTTCTCCCATTATAGATGTAAAATGTAAGGCCTTTATTTATCAAATAAATGAAATGTTTTAGATGTTTTATGCTTGATCATGGTTAATTTGTAATTACATTACATTAGACATTAAATAACTAGAGGAACATAAAAAATGTGACCATATAATATCATTTAAAATTAATGATGTCCAAACTAAAAAAATGGACCACCAAGGACACTACTTGATCTTTTGGTGTCAATTTGTACTTTCCAACAAATGATTTTGTAGTGTAGGAAATTGTATACCTTTACAATTTCACACTATGTTGGGTCCCTTAATTAATTGGACTTAATCAAGCTTCTAATTTGTCAAATTATGCATTCCAAAGCCTTATATTTCTTGTTTTCTAAAAGGGAAACCTATATTTAATTAATGCAATTAATATTTTAATCACACTAAGATGAATGTGTCCTCAACTTTTGTGCCCGAACCCACTCACCCAAGGGTGAATGGGTCCTCCTTAGGTCCTAGGTTCCAAATTCTTAATATATTTTTAGCAGTCTTTTAATGATTCAAATTTCATATACAATTGTCAGCTTTTAGAATCTATTTTTTTAGGAAATTAGATAAACACCTATAAATACAAAAAATTTATCAATTCAAATCTAAGAATTCAGACACACTTTATGAGACAAATCCTATGAGCAAATATTATTGTCAAGAGCATTCAAGACCAAGTTTATCATTCATTTGTTGCAGCATTCAAGATCCTATCATCATATTCAAGCTTATGTGTGTTCATGTAATCTTGTGAAGGCTAATATGCATTGTTGATCCTAAAGCATCCAAGCATTCAAGTTTCTAACAAATCAAGCAAAGTAAGATTTGATTCCTTGGAGTGATGTGTTTGACTTTAGTCCTTTAAGGGAAGTCATTAAAGGCTTGGTGAGTTTTAGCAAGCAAGTGTTCATTCATCATTCCTTTCATTTACCAATTATCATTTTATCAAAGTTTAGTTACCAAACATGAAGTTTGACTAAGGTAAACCCCCATTCAAAATAAACATATTTTTCTGTCTTTGTATGTGTAGATTACATGTGAAAGAATTAAAAGGATATCAATGAATTTTTTTACAACATTGCATAAGTTGTCACCATTTTTGTCAAGCCACAAAAATTAATTACAAAATTTATCTTCAACTTTTTTGACAATGGGACCCATGCCAAACTAAAGCCAAGATCCCACATCAAAGGATTGTCAAAACTTATTCTAGACACTTTAACTAGGACCCATTCACCCTAGGGTGAACCTATCCTCTAGTAGTGCTCAACACCAATTTTTAATACCAAGTGCATGAGTCTAGACCCTTCAAAAATCTTCCTACAAACTATGATTTTAGTTTTTATATCTTCTAGGTCTTAGATTTTATCATCTAGGTCTTATTGTTTCATTACTTTAGTTGTATCAAATCATTTCCACTTAATTTCAAATCCTACTATCCTAAGAACCCAGTGATTCAGGTTTTATGGCTCACCTTAAGGTTGAAAGTCAATCTCTAGACCTTGCAATCCCTTTGTTCCAATGAAATTTTGGAAGAGGGACACCATCAGTTCCTAAGTTCTTTGTGTAAATGACATAAGAGACCCCATTTTAATCACCCCCCTTTTCCAAACATTTCATTTTGGTGAACCTAAGGCTATTAAGGTGGCTTGTGCACTATATTTCATTTTGGTGAACCCAACATTGTACATCATATTTTCTAATTTGGAGATCATTGGAACCCTATAAAAATCCAAAAGTATTGCATTTAGGGTTACATATTACATAACTGCATCATTCAAATTCATAAAAATCCAAAAATATTGCATACATTTTGCATTGTACAGATTGCATAAAAGTGTGTTTTAGTCATTTACATCAAAATTACATCAAAAATTGTATTCAAGAAAGCATCATTTTGTTCACACATTGTCATAAATTGTAGTTCATTTCATCTTAATTTTTGGAAATTCTATCACTGAAGAATCTATTTACAATTAGGAATAGTGAGCTTAAATATAAAATTAAGCATTCAAAATTCCATTTCTTAGAGCCCCATCCAAGGACTCATTCACCTTAGGGCGAACCTGTCCTTATATAGATAATTTTTGAAATTTTTGCATATTTATCAATCTTTGTCTAAAATTCACTTTGTTGTACATGTAGATATCTATTTTAGTTCCAAAAATTACATTTTTCTATAGTTGTTTGCATCTAGTTCAATTAGTGAGAAAAAGTGCATTGTTTAAAATCAAATTTAGCATTTCAAAATAATCATGCATTGTTTAAAATCAAATTTAGCATTTCAAAATAATCATTTTCAGGTCCTTGCATTTAAATAAGTCAATTATCATTTCCAGATCTAAAAATTGAAAATATTTTCCTCAATACTTACATTGTGCTTCCTATTTCTTAGTGTTTACTATCTCTATTTAGTGCTCTTTGTCCATTTTGTGTACACTTTTGGTTTGGTGAAGATTTTATGAGTATTGCAACCTAGTGTCCTATTGACAATACTTTAATGAGATGTAGTTTGAGACTCATGGCATCCTATGTTGGTACATCCACTATGGATTTTGGGTTTTCCAATTTCACTTATAGTGTTGACACTAGTCAACCCATGTTGGATTCCATCCCTAATAGCACATGTGTTATGACCATCACTTCTACTAATGTTAAAACCATTGTTACTCATATCCCTCAAGAGAAACTCAAATAAATGGATAAATCCTTAGAAAAAATTAAATGTTTTATGAGTACAAACTATATTGTTGGTACTATGGTTCCTATCATAGATAACATAAGAAGAATGCTTGATAATGAACATGGAATAGAGATTGTGCATATCCTAGCTCACATTATTGATAACCATATTCCTACAATGGCTAGTTGTGCTCAAACTTTTGTTTACACCCAAAGTCAAGGAGGAAATCAAATTCCTCTCCATTTAAACATAGCCTCTATTCCTACATACATGCATTCAATTGTCACTACAACAATGTAACCAACCAACAATATCAATCCAACATTGTGTATTTCCACTAGGAATCCTTTTAGCTATGAATTCAAATATTATATGACCAAACCTCCCACCTCTCACAAACTTGCAATTCACTTGTCCTCCCAACACATATACACCTCCACCATATTCCCCTCCATCTCAAAACACAACCAATTTGATATTTTCATAAACCAACTTTTGCAAAATGCCACAACCCTCCAACAACAAATAAAAACATTGAAGCAAAATAAAACTGACCAACCTTCACAATATGCCAAAAGAAGTTACCCATTATCATTGGAGATATTGAGAATGAAAATGCCACAAGGTATTTAAAGATTCCTATATTTGAGAAATATAGTGGTAAATAATATCCTAGCAACCATGTTTTTGCATACACAATTGGGTGATCCCACAATTGTAGGTTACACTTTTTGGCCAAACTTGACATTAAACTGAAGTTTTTTAACTAAATCTTCACTTTTAGACACCTATAGTAGCTAAACCATGAAGAATTTGAACATGATGAAAATTAGTGATTTGTGTCATTTTGTATGTAGATTCTAAATATATTTTTCTTATAATTTTTGGAATCAATTACATTTATTTTTTTATCTCCTTTGATAACTAGTTTTTAACAGTAAACAACATTTTTAAAGAGTGATGTTTACTGTATAACACAACATTCTTTCTATGGAGGATAAGATTCTCTTTTTTTATTAATTTAGATTTGTAACTACAATATCTAGCTACTTCATTTGGTTTCATAATGTTTTATTGAATATTTTTTTCTTAATTAAGTTTTGAAGTCAAACCAATTATAATTTAGACATAGGTTTATTGTATAACATAACCTTTTTTGTTGTATAGAATTTTTTTTTTTTGTTGGTTCAAGGACATCAATACCAATAGCATAGATGTTTTTTGTTAAAAAAAATTGTAATATACTATTTTTCCAAATGTTTAGAATAGGGAGCTTGATTTTCACTGAAAAACCTACATTCCCAAGAAATAAAAAATAAATATAATAATAAGTTAAATATATTTAAAATTATACTTTTTTGGAAGCTTATAATAAGGACTAGACATGCTTACAAAACATAAATTTTAAATTAACTCATTTGATCCCCCAAAAGGTAAATCAAAAGTGGTTTTTTGGGTATGTGCAGGATCATCATGGAAAAAACAGGCCCTTAAGTGGCAAAATTTTTTGAAAAATCAGAGTTAGGCAACTTGACGTAAAAAAATTCAATAATTTATCTATATTATTTCAAAAATATGTTAGAATAGAATCTGTAGCAAATTGAATGTAGTTTCTAAACTACTAGGTTTATTTAAAAAGAAAAAATCTATTTGGTGAAAATTTGAAATTTCAATGCAATAGTACATAAATTTTAGGGAAAAAATAAGAAGTAGGTGTTTGTCTGACCACCCTAACCACAATAAAATGATAATATTTTTTTATAATATTTTAGCTATAAGTAGAGGACTCATTCGATGTGATGCATATTTTTTGTATTTTTTTCCAAGTAAATAATTAATTATGATTTTTTTATTACAAATTTTAAAAAATATAAAAACTCGTATGTCTAACCACCTTAACTTGGTCAAAACTTCATGAAATTCATTTTTTTTTTTAATCCTATAGTATGCAAAGCATAGAATGTGATGCATGTTTTGATTCAAAAAATATGATATTGTTTGAAAGCTATAGATTTTTTTCAATCAGCCTATCAATCGACTTTAGTCATAATTCAAATAGAAAATGAATAATAATTATTTATTAAATTCAAAGTATAGCATAATTTATATTGGTGAAAATCTGAGAATCTCCTTTAAAAACCCTTTTTGTTTTATCAAATTTGGGTTAAAAAAAAGTTGTCAGCCACATACCCTACACATACCCATCATATCGCCACTTTTTGGCCCATCACGATCCTGCACATACCCTTTTATCAAAATTTTGATAGGTGTAGAGGAGACTCCATTATAGGTATGGTTTAAAACTAGTGGGGTTCTATATAAGGGGGTTTGATTTAAGGGGGTTTGATCAAACCCTCTTCAATTAAAATCCTTCAAATGGAACCTTTCAAGGCTTAAATCATTATATTTTCTAAAAATATGTGATTTTAGCAAAAAAAAAATAGGATGTCCCAAAAAGTGTAACCCATTATTGTGGCAGCACCCAACCTTATGTAGTGAATTCGTTTTTGAAGATAAACTCATTTAAACTTTTTCCTAGATCCTTGAAAGATACAACCTTGGAATAGTTTTGTTCCTTACCAAATAACTCAACCAACTCATTCAATGAGCTTGTTGATTCCTTTCTAAACCATTTCCAAGTGCACATTGGTCCTAAGATGGCTCTACTTGATCTCATTCAATGTAAACAACATGCAGATGAAATGGTCATTGATTTTATAGCTCGTTATCAACTAATTTACTCACAAATCAACATTAAGCTTCTTGATGTTGATTTTCAAAGGATGTTTATTTATAATTTACAAAAAAATATTTAATATAAGCTTGGGATGATTATCTTTCCCTCTTTTATACACTTATATACAACTCTTCATGATTATGAGATGTAATGCCCCCCCCCCCCCGTGACGGTTGTTTTGAACTTGTGTGAGAGTTTCTGTGTGTGCTTCATTGATTTTTGTGTTATTTGATTTTGTAGAAAATATAATATGTTAGTAATCATGTTTAAATAATTAATTAAATCATAAGTTATTTGTAAAGTTATTTAAAATATGATTAGAAATTAAAATAATAATCAATTAAATTAAATCAAATGATTTAGAACAAATGATCAAATTAAACTAATTTGTTAAAAGCACAAGTGATATTATTAGATAAATTGATTTAATAATAATAATGAACAAAATAATCTTGAAAAGAAAATAATAAAAAGGAAGGCAATTGGAAAATGGAAAGTGAATAGTTTATTAATTAATAAATCATGATAAGATTTTGGGAAGAGGAAGTGGCAAGAAAAGCTGGAAGAACGCTTTAGCTTCCGCTGTCTCATCATCTTCCAGGCAGTGATTTCATAACTTAGAATTCAGAGTCGTCTCGGGGGGGAATTCATTCATGGAGGTCTTCTATTCATCCTCATCACTTCTGAGCGTAGGTTTCAGAGATGATGTAGATGGAGGCATGCTGGTAACCGCTGCATGGAGGGAATTTTTAAGGGGTTACTGAAGAAAAAATTTAGGGATTTGTCCCGGTGCCTTGCAAGGGATGGGTAGAGTTGCAAATTCTCGTCACTTGTTCTGTGCCATTTGCTGGTGGTTGGGCATTGATCTCTACAATCATAGTTGTCCATAAGAAAGGAGTAGACCTATCCTTTCAAGGTACTCATTCGTTCCTTCCTTAAGCAGATCTACTGTTAATTTTTTTTTGTTATTTTAATAACCATCCACTCTTTTCTGCGTGTTATATTGGTACAAACCTTGCACAATCCTAATCCTCCCACTTTATTATAGAGGCGACGCTCCTCGGTCGTCCTTATTATTTATCTCATGTTGTCTAGAATTCAGCTTGCTGTGTATGCCCTTCACCAAATATGGAGATCTGCTTTATCTGAGCATAGGGTTCGAAGTAGCACATTTTATTTTTAATCCATCTCTTTGGTTGGTGGTTCTTTTCAAAGGCTCTTTCTCTGATTATCAGTCCAAGCGAAATCCTGCATCTTTTGATTTGCATGGTATGAACGTTTAGTTGAATTAATTGATCTTCCAGCATGCCAAGCTCCTTACAAATTCGTAGTCTCCTCTGATTTCTCTCTAATGTCAGTGTTGCCTCCTATTCTAGTGTCAAAACTGCAATGTGCGCACCAAAATTATTAACTATATGTATACGTTATGCAATAAGGATAACTAAAGTGTTTAATTAATTCTAAGATTTAGAGAGTTTCCATGTGAATCCATTTTGTGCATACCCTACGACCTCGCATAACATGTGAACAACATTTCTTGAAGGCGTTCTGTCAATAGCTGTAGCACATGAAAATAATAGGAAACTTATAAAGGTTTAAATACTCTCTTTGTTTTTATCATCAACCTGTCACAGCCGCAACACTTGAACATGGTAGGGTGTATAGATTTAAATAAACTCTCTGATTTTTATTATCAAATCCCAAATGTTATCCGCAAGACTGAAGGAAAATGGCTTCTCACATTTTTTGCAACCGTAACCATCTCAAACTTGGAGGAAACTTGGTTCGTGTGTCTTCTCTGATGCCGTCAATGAGCAGATTGTTCAAGTGAAGAAATTGAGGACCAATGAGCAGATTATTAAATTCTCTTGATCTGCATAATGTTTCAAGCCTTTGCCAATTACCTCCGTCCAGTCGAAGCTGAGGGAAATTGATGTTATTGGATGCAGTGTTTAGTTGAGCTCCTTCCCATAGTCTGGTAATCTAAATTTATATAATCTCCCTGTTACCATTGGCAACCTGCGAAGAGAGGGACTGGCATTTTGCTACGAGTGCCTGACCACAAGTCTTCATCCGCGCAGCAGTGGGAAAAAGAGAAGGAGAAAGGTGAGGTGCTAATACGCGACTTATGAGTAAGAGAATTAATGTACAACTTTTTCTTTTTTGAATCTGACGCAATTGCATCCACAGTTTGTATACCGACTATCATTGCATTTCGCTGGATTTTCATGTTCAGTGTTTACTATATTTTAATTTCCATTTTCTATTGATGAAGCCCACATTCTTGATGGCATGGTGAACGAAAGCCAAAGTTTCTCCTGAGTCACTAGTGTAGTCTCTCTACCTTTTTAGACTCTTTCATTGTTTCAGGTCGATTGTGTATGTAGTCAGAAGTATCGCATGGTTAAAATGTTTTGAATTCCTGAATCTAAAGAAAATTTCCATAACATGAATAATGCCAAGGAATTTCAATGTTGGCATGTAGTTGACAATAAAGTCGGCATCCCGAACATTAAAAAAAAAAACATTATCCTTATATATGAGTTTCCTCCATCTTGTTGCCTGGTAACACTCTTGATGACGACAACATGAAATGGATCCACGTTGCCATATATGGGTACCAAGCAACATCATTATCATTGCAAACTGAATCACGAACTCTTTCCTGTGCCTCTTTAGCTAATTCTCTTTCTGACTCCTCATTCTTTTTCCATGCGAGTTATGTCTGGTGGTACCGCTACAACTCTTCTTATGTATGGTTCTCCTCTCCTTACATCAGCCTTGGTTTTATTGGTTTTTGTTACCCATCTTCATCATCATCGTTAAATGAGTTTGTAACATGCATTGGTCTAGTTCACCGTATTGTTAAGTTATTCAATACTCTTCTTTATGTTGTCAATGAAGAAAACAGTAAAATGTATGCTTGATAATCTTAGGTTGGTATTCTAGGATCAAGTTTTCATATTGTATATTGTCTTTAATATTCGTTGCACAATTAATTTCTATTAAAGTTGGCGCTCACGTTGATGTTGTAATCAATATGTTTTGAGGTAGTTATGTTTCAACTACTAGTATCATTGTGTATGAGTTTAGTACAGAATTCTAACTAGCATATCCTAGTATTTCTTAGCACAATCTGGACCCTTGAGCCATGGATTCATTAGGAAATTGATAGTCATCTATTTGAACTAACAAATAAATGGCTCTTTGATTGTTGTATTACATTTAGGATGGGAAAAATATGTTTTTGAATTTGTTCTCATAATTTTCTTCTTGTCAATTCTACAACATTTAAGTTTCACTTAAGAAAAGGAATCTTCCTATATTTGATTATTGGTACAATTATACAATAAGAGAATTAAAAATAATTTTTAGATATTTACCTAGGAAATTTATTCAAGTTGGACTCTTGTATAAAGTAGCAGAGGATATTAATATCTCTAAATAAACTTACTTTAAGAAGCTAAATATAATAATTTAATTAGTTGTGTAACTTTGATTTCAAAAGTAATATTATAATTGTACTAGTAAATGAAAGTTAGTTATTTTTATTTAATAGAATTGCTTTGTGAAATAATTAATTAAAAAAGTATTCTCTTGAGCTACTTCCGGGTTTTGAAAGGATTTCTATTTCTTAAATTTGTGTTGTTGGTTGATTGGAAACTCTTACTGCTTTGTCTACCCTTGTTGATGAGTCCTTGAGTATTTGATTTATTTTTGGGCTTCCAGAGGCAAGGGGAAATCTTGTTGTCATGTTTGTTGATTTTGTCAAAGGTCTTTTGTATACCAACTGTATGGGTATCTTGTGAGGAGGAAATTGAGGTCTCCCATGGAATGCCTAGTTGGTAGCTTTTGGTTTTATTAAGTGATTTCATTGAATTAAAGGTTGATTTTATTTTGCGTATCCTATTTGAGGTGACACCATTGTTGATTTGTGGATGGGTCTTGATGAATCTTCCCTTTTTATGGCTTTTCTGAGTTACTCTCATATTTGAGGAAATTTTATCCTTGTGTTGGAATTATTGGAGAAAAACTCTTGATGCTTCACTTTACCCTCGTTTGTGGGTTTTCATTCTTTTGGCTTCCAGAGGCTTGAGATGATTGATAATTGATGTTCTCTCTCTTTATGTGCTCTTGATGTGGCAAGTGTTTTAGGTTTCATGATTTTAAAAGGGTTGTACGGGAATTGTTGAGACTTTGATTATGTATTTATAGCGAGATGGGTAATGCCTCACATGCTTCTCTATTGTGATTCTTTGTTCAAATTATGATGGTACAACCCTTGGTTTTTATGTTGTTGCATCTCTAGGGAGAGTGGCTCCTCGTGGGGGTCGGCGCCCCGTTTAAGGGGAAGGGCACAGGATAACCCACGAGTGAGTTAGTAAACAAGTGAAAACCTAATAATTAACTTAGGAGGGTTGGGTAGTAATATCATTATAAGATTAATAAAATGGATGCCTCGTCTTCATTAGTGCTTCCATAGGCTAATGGAAGACTGAGAAGGTCGTGGTTGGCAAGGTCATGACCTCTTCTTCACGAGAGGTCTACGGCTCCGCATGAGTCACCCTATGGATCGGCGCCTCCAGTTGGGAGGAAGAGCACAAGACAACCCATGTAGGACTATGCGATGACACTCTCCCCTAGTTGCCCATGTGTTTTACTATATTGTGTTCCTCTGGAAGTAAGTTGTAGAAGTTGGTTTAGATTGTTGATATATGGATTTATTTTTATTTGTGATTATTGCCTTGATATATCTTTGGTGTACTTTGTGGTCTTGTATGATCTCATTGATATTTGATTTATGACTCTGTGTTATGATGTTATTATATTGTTTAAATGCAATTTGGAATTGTATTATGTTTATTAATTCAGTTTAATTTGGAAGTATTTCATGACCATCCTTTGGTTACTTGTTTATTGGTCATTGCTTGGGTTTATGTGATGGGATTTGTGACTTTAAGTTATTATGTCAACTCTTGTAATCCTTGAGTTTTATGATACCTTTGTATGATGTTGGGTCTTGTGGTTCCGTGTTTTGGATGTTCTTGGTTGAGTACTCTTTCTTGTTAGCCCTTAGCACGGGGGGTGGGTCTTCAGACTCACATGGTCGGGTGGAACGTGCTAAGCACCCCATTGGGTCCCCAGTTGAGGATCGAGAGGTGCGGATTGGTGTTGTTGCAGCGACTTCAAAGTTGTATTTGTCTTGGAGCCAGTTATGATACTTTGTATTCATCTGTTTATTTGTATCATGTTATCTTGTATATGGTTTCCATTTATGTTGGAAACACTTTTGTATCATTGTACCTCTTGAACATTGTACTGTAATGTAATGTTAAACTCGGTGTGATTATTGGCCTTGGCAGTTGTTATTCATTGTGTTAAGTTAATCATGCATATGTGGTATCTATGTACTCAGATGGTTTCTTATCACTGATTTCCATGTATGTGTTATATTGTTAATGTTTAATTTGTTATGGATTTTATTCTTTATTGTCGTTGTGTGGATGTCAGTCGCATAATGACTCTTCGTGTACCCCAAGGGATGTATGTGTTAGTGAATCTACTTAAATGAAATTCATGTCATGACTTAATGTGTATTACATGTATGTTATGTTAAAAAAAAAAAAATTGTGCCGTAATTATTATGTAATTGTCCTTTGGGGTTTGCACGGCGGGGCGTTACATGAGAACTCACTTAATCAATGTACACACAAACTCCTTCAACCCATCCTAAGAAATCCAAAACTATACATCATAACAATTTTTAACCATTGAAGAAACCAAACAAGATCTTTATACAAATAAGTCAACCTCAACCAACCCATCATGTTTAACCTCAAGTTATTTCCATAAAAATAACTCTATACCAATTTAGAGAAAATAATAGGAAATTCACCCTACTACCCAATAACCTCCATTCAATCATATAACAAATCTTGAGAAAGAATCTAATCACCTTACCTCCCATTACACCTCTTGATACAACCAAGCCTTTACCTCCAAACTATGATCCCAATGCTTTTTTCCAATATCACTGATAAAATGGACATGATACAGAATGGTGTATACATCTTAAAAATTTAGTGCAAGACCTCATTGATTCTAATCACATCTAGTTGGGCGGTGTTAATGAACAAGGAAATAAATTTGTTGCCCCACCCCATCAAAATTTGCATATCTTTACCAATCCAATGCCAAACCACTCCATTTCACTTGTTAAAGCTAGTGATACTAAGAATGATGTGACAAATATTGACAACATACAAAACATTTACCAATGGTGACAAGAGTGACAATGAGGATGATCTACATAATTTCATAAGATTCAAAGATGTTGTCACAATAGTGGTTTACAATTTCTGGGAGGAACTGATTTTTGCTGAAATCACATATTTTTAGAAAATATAATGATTGAGGCCTTAAAAAGTTCCATTTAAAGCATTCCAATTGAAGAGGGTTTGATCAAACTACATTATATCAAACCCCCTTGGATAGAACCCCGCTAGTTTTAAACCATACCTATAACAGAGTCTCCTTTACACCTATCAAAATGCTGATAAAAAACCACTTTTGATTTACCTTTTGGAGGATCAAATGAATTTGTTTAAATTTTTTTTTTGTAAGTGTGTAGTCCTTATTATAATCTTTCCAAAAAGTATAATTTTAAATAAGTTTAATTTTATTATTATATTTATTTTTTATTTCTTTTGAATGTACATTTTTCACCAAAAATCAATCTCTTTGTTTTGCATATGTGGAAAAATAGCGTATTATCAAAAAAAAATTAAAAAATATGTGTGCACCAGATATTGAATTCCTTGATCCAAATAAAAAAAATTAAATTAAATTTTGATACATACAAAAAAATTTACGCGTTATACGGTCGTGCTACGTCTGAATTATAATTGGTTTAACTTCGAAAATTGATTAAATAAACAATATTCAATAAGAAACTATCTAACCAAGTGGAAGCACTAGATATTAGAGTTAAAATTTTAAATTCGAAAGAATTATAATTTTACCCTTCACGGAAAAAAAGTTATGCGTTATATAGTGAGAGTCACTTTTTAAAAAAGTTGTTTTCTGAAAAAAAACTAGTTTTCGAGGGAGATGGAAACAGAAGTGCAATCTGATTCCAAATTTTTTGAAAAAAATATATTTAGAATCTACAGACAAAATTTCACAAAACTCTAGTTTACATCATCTTCAAATTCCTCACGGTTTAGCCGCTATAGTTGCCCGAAAGTGAATATTTAGTTAAAAAAAATTATTCCAGTGTCCAGTTTGGCCAAAAATTGTAAACCACTATTATGGGATATTGTTTTCTCACATAGTGGTATACTTAAACATGCAAGCAATTTTCCTCTTTACATAGTTAGAATAATCAATGATCAACCTACAATTGGGCTATTAATTGATCTTATCTATGTAGAGAATGTAATCACTGAGGAATTATTATTTTTGCATGAAATTTACCAAGATTATTATGAAAAATAGAAATCATGGATCAATATGCATGATGGTTTTTCTTTCCCTATTATACGTTTGATCACTCTCCCATTAAAATTCAAGCCAAAGCAATTATCTATGTCTCATTCTCCATCATCTCAATGTCAGATCAATTATGTGTGAAGTTAGGCTATCCATGGCTATGCTCCATGGATGTTGTCCCATTAGTATTTCATAAGTGCTTGAAATTTCCATTTGCAAATAAATTTTTTACTGTCAATTATAGTGGTTTTAATCCTCTATCTTCGTGTGGAAACATTTCATCGAATT
The DNA here is from genome assembly GCA_007258455.2 of Sequoia sempervirens. NCBI lineage: Eukaryota > Viridiplantae > Streptophyta > Pinopsida > Cupressales > Cupressaceae > Sequoia > Sequoia sempervirens. The sequence goes on from VDFB02353493.1 coordinate 106,683,554, forward strand.
TATTTTGGCCTAAACCTATTGAACCTATAAAGCCTCGTGAACACTTCTTTTTCAAATCCTATCAAAAGCTCAAGGCAAAGCACATAGTGGAATTATCTCTTAGCAACATTCTTGAGTTTATGATTATTCCTCCTCCCCAACCTATCTTTGATGAACCAACACTTGAACCAAAATCCCTTCCAAGTAACCAAGACAAGTCCAACACAACTCATCCACCCATTTCCTACAAAAGACCAAGAGATAACAATACAACTCCTTTGATGCCTCCTAAGATCAAACAAGTTTATAGACCTAAAGAAAGAGCAGTTTCTCAACCTTTGATGGTTCCTTCCATTCCCCCCTTACAGGAAGAAAAGAAACCAATGGTTGATAAACCCACTCCTACATCATCACAATTTTAAAACCATGCAAGAAGAAATTGAAATGCTAAAGTGTAGGCATAACATCATTATATTTATTTTCTATTAGAAGAAAATAATAAACCAACAAACAAAGATCATAAACTAACTCAAAAAAATCATGATGATTCTCCTCCTTCGCAATAAAAAAAATGTGAGAATACAATGGACATTGTCATTAGACCTCCTATTGTGATTAACTTGGATGATGATGATGAGATTGTTAAGATTGATGAGGAAGTACATAATGAGAAGAATTTATTATTTTCCTCTTTTATGAACTTTGATGGGTGCAATTATGATGATCCTCCTTAAAAGAGTGCATCAACACATGTTTAAACTAGTAATTGGACCCTAGTATGACACTTGTTGTTACCCCTTTGGCTAGTTATCCACCTTCTATATATGATGAACAAGATTGGGATGTGGACAACTTGCTTTAGGTTGGCTCACATATGTCATACTAGCTTTGTTCTTTCTATATTCTTTGTAATTGTACATATGTGCTTAATGTGATCCCCCATATTGTGTTGCTTGGAATGTATTTATATTCATGATATTTCTTTGGATGACCCTTGTTACTTTGTTGGTGCAAGGATACAAAGGAAGAAAATCTTCCATGATATTCTTTTATTTGTATCTATCTTCTTCTGTTTGTCATAAAAATTGTCTTTTCATTGTCTTATGTTTTTTTTTTTGGGACAATGCAAGGAATTGAGACATTTAGTACATTTCCATGTTGACACAAAATCTTCTCTTTGTTTTTGGTCTCTATCTATCATTCCTCCTTTTTGCTTGTTGTTCCACGAGGTATTTGGGGAATGATGACGACTCTAATCTCTATTATATCACTTTAGAAAAGACATACACTGACCCCAAATCAATGGATCCCTTATGTATTATCTTTTGATTGTTGTAATGTCCCTATCTACAAATTAAAGTGAAATTTAGTACTTCTCTGATCAACTATATTAGGATTGTGAATATGATTAAACCAAGAAATCAAATATTCAAGAAATTACTTCAAAAACACCATTAAATAACTAGAAGCTTGATGCAAACAAAGAAGAATGCATTTTACTTATTTTTAATATGAGAATGTACATTATTATTTATATCTCACATAGTTGATAATAGTAATATACATCTATTGCAACTTTGCTGAAAACACACAACAAATATGAAGCCTAAACACACACTAAACCAAAACCAAAACCAACTTACAAGGAAACTCTCTAAACTCTACACCAAGGTTTATTATGGTAAAATAACATAAAATACCATGAGATATAAAAAAAACACATCCAAAAATCTTTCATTAACATCTACAACAGATAAATCATTCAAACCCCAAATATCACACTTCCACCTACAACAAAATACAAAATATTGAAATAAACTTCAATTGTTCAACACATTGGAAATTCTTGAGTGAAACTACACCTCGAGACTATCAAAACCACTAACTTCAAGCTTCAACCTCTTTGGTTTACTAGCCTTGAAGATTCTTTCTTCTTTGGTTTTCTAGCCTCAAAAGAATACAAAAACCTATGAAGGAAAATATGCAAGAATTCCTCCTAAAAGTAGCATACAACAATAAATACACCAAAAAATTGTAACCACCAATGTGGGTGCCCAAATCCCAAAGTTTTAGGAAATATGCTTGCATAAAAAGTGTGTAACTCCCACTGCTAATTGTAAAAGAAAAAAGAAAATAATCTTGAGGGAAATAATCAAATATTTCTATTTCCTTCACCACTTCACAAGTCAATAAAATCATTTTTTTATTTTTCCAAAAAGCCATGCCCAACTTGGCTAAATTAAATATCTCATAAACTTTTGATAATTAACCTCGGGTATGTCTAGGATCATGATGGGCCAAAAAGTGGTGATATGATGAGTATTTGTATGGTATGTGGTTGATGACTTTTTTTACCCAAAATTGATAAAATGAAAAGGATTTTTAAAGGAGATTCTCAGCTTTCCACCAATATAAAGTATGTTTTACTTTGAAATTAATAAATAATTATTATTCATTTTCTATTTGAATTATGACTAAAGTCCTGATTGATAGACTAGTTGAAAAATATCTATAGCTTTCAAACGATATCACATTTTTGGAATACAAAACATGCATCACATTCTATGCTATGTATACTATAGGATTAAAAAAAGAAAAATTGAATTTCATGAAGTTTTGACCAAGTTAAGGTTGTCAGACATACAAGTTTTTTATATTTTTAAAAGTTGTAATAAAAAATTCATAATTAATTATTTACTTGGAAAAAAAATACAAAAAAATATGCATCACATCTGAACATGAGTCCTCTACTTATGTATAAAATATTATAAAAAAAATATTATCATTTTGTTGTGGTTAGGATGGTCAGACAAACACCTACTTCTTATTTTTCCCTGAAATTTAAGTAAGTACTACTACATTGAAATTTCAATTTTTCACCAAATAGATTTAAAAAAAAAAAAAAACCTAGTAGTTTAGAAACTACATTCAATTTGCTACAGATTCTATTCTTACATATTTTTGAAATAATATAGATAACTTATTCAAATTTTTACATCAAGTTGCCTAACTTTGATTTTTCTAGATTTTTTGCCACTTAAGGGCCTGTTTTTTCCATGATGATCCTGCACATACCCCCTTCCAAATTATGTTAATTAATTCACCTTGAGAAAACAACTTTCCTAGTTTTGATGGACTTGACTTGCTATTTTTGGGAATGCAACTTACTAAAATTAGTAATTTGCTATTTTTTTTAAATCAAGAAAAGGGACATTACAATTGCATGTGGGGGAAACCTCTTTTTTCATGATGCAACTTTAGTTGGAAACATATATTTGGCATAGGGTTTTCCAAATAAGCTCTCTTGGCCCTTTAATCAATTGGTATTTATCATTTTCTACTTTAAACTAATTTCTCACAACATGGTGTTTAGAAATTCCTTTAAAGTGGGGACATACATTGGTATTATTGCATTGGCATTAGTACAATGGCATTATTACATTGGAATTTCTTAGTTCACTTTGTTCACAGTAGTAGTGGCATAGCATCTTGATCATGTTGTGGCACCTTATCAAATTTATCGGGAAGTATAAATTTTTGCATGGTTGATGTATGGAAGGCCTATAGACCTGGTGTGACTTTTCCTTCCACCACATTTTTATGAGTTCACACCTTGCAGACCTTGTTGAAAGTATGGAAATTTTGTGCTATCATTGATGTCAACAAGCCTGTCTTGGCATTGATGTCTATTGAGATTTTTGGTAAGTGTGTGAGTAGTTGATGCTTTGATTAGTTGCATTATGTTGTCATTAATAAAGCTACTAGTGTCAACCTCTATTGTTTCTTTGATAAGCTTCTCTCTATGGATATGAAAGTGTTAAATATGTTGAAGATGTGTCTTTGGTGCTTGGTTTTCGAGTGATTTTGAGAAAAAATGATAAAAAGAGGAAGCAACGCGTTGTAGTGGTGTTCTAAGTGACAAAATTGTGTTTTGGTTTTTCTTTTCATTTCTTCTAGGTTGAAGATCTTCTTGTTTGATTTATATATGTTGATGAGAGTAGTTCAAAGGTGTTATATTCAAGATTTGGTGTGTTGGATCATTGTTCAAAATAAGTTGTGTTCACCAGTGTGTGACTGTGCATTGTAGAGGTGTCTAGGAGAAATGTTTCTACTCCTCATTTCTCCACAGTTATGTTTCAGGTCTTTCTATTCTAATTTTTTTTATGGTGTTGGTATCTTTTTTATTCAAGATGGTTTGAGATTTGGTGTTTCAAAAGATGGTTTTTTGTTTAATGGTGAATGATAGGTTATGCATCAAAATGAGTTAATCAAAATGATGAACCACTAAATCTCACCACTAAAAAATTCAATTATGAGGGACAAACATGCCAATAACAATTAGAAACTAATCCCAATTCTTATAGAAATGAAAAGGGAAGTTCTGAGAGCTTGAAGCCTATTTTTAGGGCATAAAGGATTCATTCTGTTAGTGCCATTTTTGATTCTCTCATTGTCTAGTTGTGTACTCTTGTTTTTCATGATAAAACTTTAGCTATGGGGTGTTTTTCTTTTTGGCATGTGGGTTAAGTGGGCTCCCACAAGGGTTGAGCTCAACGTGTTTGAATTCACTTCTGGTGGGTGTTTCTCCCTTTGGTTTCGTTGTCTTGTCTTCCTGCTTCTTTCTTGGGTTGAAACCCTGGCTGGGGTTTTTGTTTTCTCCTTTTGGGTCTGCTGTGTTCTTTTCTTTTTTGGCTGCTTGTTCTTTCTCTTCGGTGACCTGTCCGCCCGGTGCGCGTCTCACTTAAGTTCCTCCCCGACCCTTGTCTCTTGTTCATTACCGGCCCCTTGTTACCATTTTCACCAGCCCCGCGTTGCCTTCGCTGTGACCTTTGGCGCTTGGGATAACCTCTCGGCGACCCCGTGTTGTCTCCCCGAGGTCTCTCTTCCGTCGGCCTATGTTGGTTGTGACAGGGAGATGTTTCCCCGACTTCTTTATGTCTCACCGATGGGCTTTTTTCCCATCGGTGTGTTGGTGTCCTCTCGGGGTGGTGTCTCACCGAGTTTTGTATGTCTCCCCAACTTGTGCACATGGAATGGTTCGTCGGCGTGAATCAGATGGTCAGGTTAACATTCAAGATGTCTCAGTGACTTATGCACTTTGGAAGTCTTCGGTGTGAGTTATACCTTTCGTTGAAAGGTCTCGGTAATGCCATCTTATTACGCCGACTGACGGTGGAGGATTTAATGCTTCAGTGAGACTTTTATTTTGGTATGTGGTCATGGCGATGGGGTTAGGTCTTGTCGACAGCGGTTCAATATGTGGATTTCAGTGAAAGTCCTAAATTCTCTTTGCGAACAGGTGTCTAAAGGTCTTCTTGGTATAATAATGTAATGTCTACATAACCTCTCACCGAGGATTGCGTGCTACAGCGACAAAGTGAATGCAAGGATGCATCGGTAAGAAACGTCAAATGTCTCAGTGACATACATTTGGCAAGTGAATTCATCGACAGGAGAAGTTATAAGTCACAACGACTTGAAATGGTGTCTTCGATGAAGCTTGGTGAAATCTCTATGATGTCTCGCTGATGGTAGGTGGCTATAGCAACTGTGAACAAAGTGAAAGGATTTCTTCAATGAGAGATGTTCCCTTGTCTTGGTAAATGGATAGTGCATAAAGGGTAATCTCTTTGGTAAGAGCTAGGGTTTTTCAGCGAGAGGTCTCGGCGAGTGACCTTTGGTCTCGTCGATGGAACATAAGGGTCTTCATCAGCATAAGCTTTCAATTGTTTCAGCGACATCTCATAGGGGGTTTCTTTCAAGGGCTTTCCTTTTGGTGAGAGTTATTGTCTTTGGGGTGAGGTCTTCCCGACCCTAGCTTGTCTTGCCAACTGTGGTGGCCCCTTTGGTTCTCGGTATGACTACCCCCAACGTTGATGTCCCCCTAGGTTAAAGGCTGAGCTACTAATGTGACTACCTTTGTGCACGTGCTAATAATCAATGGCCATGATGAAAAGGTTACCTAATGGTTACCGTGAAATGCTCTCCTAGTCTGGTCCGCTGAATTGTTGACTGAGGTTTTCAGTCGGCAAGACATTTATTTTCGTCATGACATCTCACTGAGCATGGAGACCTCTGGGCGAGCATTGGCTTCTCTTCGCTATAAAGTCTTGCATTCTCACCAACTTCGTTTGTCATGCCGACCCCACCATGCTCTCGGTGTGATCTTTTGGTTTCGTTGTGATGTCTGGCTGACTCGGCCATGTCTCCCCGACCTTGTGGTGCATTTGGTGTCACATGCGGACTTCTTTATGAGATTTCACCAACTTTTGTGAGGTCTTCCCAACTACAATGGGTGTTTGATGTGATGCCACCTCTTCGGCCTGACTTACCCCAACTTCCTTGTGTCTGGCCGATATGCTCGGTGACTTTGGTGTAACTGTTTTTGTCACCTAGAGGTCTTCCTGACACCGCTTTGTCTTGCCGATGGTGGTGGCCTATTTCAACGGTCCAATGATATTTAAACGACAGTCGTCTGATGTCAGTTGATTGATGGCTGAGATTCAAACATGCGTGCCACTAGGGTTTCTGTTATGTTCGCGCGCGAAGGCCTAGAGCATTCATGGAGACAGTGAGTTGGTCATTGGCTCCGCCGAGCTAGCATTCATGGTGACGTGGCTCTGGGATAGGGACGACATGGCTCGAGTATGGGCGCCCGGATTTGGCGATAGATTTGACATTGATTTCCTAGCTTCATTCGTGTGGGAATGTCTTTACTGCAGCAACCCGACCAGTATCATTTATGAGACTAGTGAAGCAGTTGGAAATATTGACTTGGCCTGCAAACTACTTTTGGGTTTGTCCTAGTCAGCTGGTGACATGTAATCTCATATGGTCGGTTGCTTGTTGCTTCTCCTATTCCTATAAAGGATAATTCCATGGCCAGATGTAAGGGTTCAGAACTTTGGTGTTCTGTTCCACATTTTTCTGAGTTTGTGGACCAGCTTGGGATAGATTAGCATTTAGTCTTGAGTCAATGTCGAGTTTGTAAGCTGTAATGTTGAATTCCTCTGTAAATGCAATCAGTTAAGTAGGAATACATGAAGATGCTTATCTTTCATGCATATCATTAGATTGTCTCCACATTTGTAGGCTTTTAATCATTTGAATAAATGCATAAGGTGTTTTTGTTCATCTTCTCATACTTCATGGGACTGTGTTATTTGTTGATAGGTCTACTTCAAGGAAGCAATTAAATCCTTTGAATAGATAGCAATGATTACTTGTTTGCAGGTTGGATTTGGTAAGTAGAGTCTAGTTGATACAAGTGTTTGGATTGTCAATGTAAGGCACTAATAGTTGATGCAAGGCATCAACAAAACAAAATCCATTGATTGAAGTCTATTTGCAGATGATTTCCCTTTGTTTTGTTTGACTCCATGGCCCAAAACTAGGCACTGATCTATCCTGCAGCCTGTTCCCATTAGAAACAATTTACAAATCATTGAATATCTTTTGCTTGATGTCTTGTCCTACCTCCTTGTTTCTTTAAGTGTTTTGTAACTGAGAATCTAGCCCCATTTGAGGTCTTCAACACTTGACATCAGGAGTTATCTGCTATAAAAAGCAATGTACGGTCTTCTTTAAGGAATTGTGTGGGTATACCCACCTTGGTTCTATAGAGCCTAAAGTGTAGAAGATCTCTTGATCTTGTTAGTTGGTCCAGGTCCTCCAAGTTGCCCTTGATTGGAGTTGGCTACTCCATAGGTAGAATAGGAGACCAACCTAGTTGCTCCATTAAAAACAACCAACACATTCAATTTTGGTGGAAAATGTGTCCCTATTAAGGTTTCTAAAAATGAGATCTAGTTATTTTCCTTGATGTCTACACTCTCAAATCCTTGGTCGTTAGCTCTCGCAAACCTGTAACAAATTCTGTAGCTTCAATTTTGTTTTCTTGCACTATGGAGGTCAACATTGGAACTTGACAACTTTTGTAATTTTGCTTCAAACTTCTTCTCCACTTGATCTTCAACCTGTAAATCTACAAACACACATTCAAGAGAAGAAAAACTTGTTGATTATTAGTAAATAGGGGTTTTCCTTGGTCAAACCCCTTTTAGGTAATTAAACCAAATGATGAAATGATGAAATTGAAGCATGAAACATGAAATATGCAAAGTTGATACCTTGGAAGATGTCTTGGAACATGTAAATATGCAAACTAACATGAAGTGGCCATGAAGAATGTGGATCTTGATCCTTGAATAAGATGTGAAACAATGCTTGCAAGTAGATCTTGAATGATACATTAACTATCTTAGCTCAACATGCATGAATGCATTATGCTTTTGTCATGATGAAAGGATCTTGAACTGTTGCAATAAAACCTTGATAATCTGCCTTAAAATTCCTTTGAATTCCTCATGTAAACTCTTGAGAACTCAAATTTGCTATAATACATGAATGCTTGGAAATCTTGGATGAAACTATTTCAATTAACCCCAAAATTCAAATAATTCAAGCCAACACTAGATCTAGAAATGAAAGTTATTAAAATCCCACTAGAATTAAATTCAAAAAGGGGGCTCTTATTAAGCCCGAGGACTCATTCGCCACCTAGGATGAGTGGGTCTTGGCACAAGTTTCTAGGACCTTGCCTTTGGTGGATGAAATAATATAAAAAACCCATATCAATTATGTAAAGAATGGGGGTTCCTATTCAGGGTGGACCCATTCGCCACTAAAGGCGAATGGGTCCTAACACTATTTTCTAGGACCCTAATTTTTCCAAATTAAATGTTTTGCAATTTTAATATTGATTGCCAAGATAGATCCTTGAAGAGAGGGCTTGAATTTCAATTAGAAGGGTCAATTAAGCTTAATTAACCACCATTAATTAATGAAACCATAGATAAGTGTAAAAGTTTAATACAACACTTTACAACACCTTGAATAAGGTAAAAGTTAAGTACATTTTATTAAAGAGGAGGCCTAGATTAATGTGAATGTGTCTAACACATTACAAAATTAAACCAAGGCATTATTAAGTTAATTTTGTATCAATTATTCCAAATTAACTGAGGAAAAGGGCTACTTTTTTCATCACTTCATTTTTCCCCCACTTTAGTGAGAGCATGACCCCATGTCAAACTTGCACTAAAGCGGGCATTCAATACATGTTAGTATTGTTGAACATCCAAAATACTGAGAGGGGGGGTGAATCAGTATTCCATAAAACTAGACAAATAAAATCTATCTAATCATTATCACAATTTTGACTGAATTAGTAAGAGAGAACACAAAAACAAGTCAATGCAACCATACACATGAACGCCGTGATTTTTATGTGGAAAACCCAAAAAGGGAAAAACCACGATGAGGGTTAACTCAAAATCTATTAATATCTGGATACAAAATATTACAGGGCGCATTGCTAGGACTTACTATCCTTAAAAAGGTTGATTGCCTAAATACAAAAGATGGCTAACTGCCAAGATACAAAGATAGTGGCTCAGTGCGAAGAGATTGAACTGATAGAATACACCTTCAATGTGTAGGGTTCAATTCCAATGAAGCTCAAAATATGAAGTAATGCCTCACACAACAATCACTCAACAAATCCACTTTGATCCACAACTAATAAAGTATTTAGGCTCGGACCTTCCACTTACACTTCCAACTTCACACCTCTTTCCACTTTCCATACTTCCTCTCTTTTTTCTTTCCTCAAAACAGATTATATATATACAAGTATATCTTAAACATCAATTAGGTTAGCCTAATTAGATAAAAAAAATAATTCAAAACTCTCTTTATCGCACCATAAAATGTTTTATCCATGTAGTGCATTGTACCAAGTCAGCTAACATCCATAAAACATAAGTAGTCTCCATAATGTATTGCATACACTAAGTCAACCAAGACTAGAACAAAATTCTGCAAACTGACAAATAATCCTCAAAGTAAACACCTTCAAAATTCAAGAACACATTAATTTCCCATCATACCACCAACATAGAGAATATCAAAAAAATCATAGCATAAGAATATTCACCTTTAATAAAATGTGGAGTCTCCCACACAATATGTTGAGAAAGGAACAATAGTAGAATACAAAGTTGAACTTTGTCAGAGATAAATTTATGCTCACAACCAAAAATGTCTTCAGATCTAGGATATAGTTGTATGAATGATTTGTGATAATATGGTTAAGAGATTAGAGTCATATCATATCTTTTGATGAATTCCAGACTCAAATACCAACACATTGATCCATCACAAACAAGCATTACCAATAGAGAACAACTTTTGGTAAACCAAGTAGACTTCTCATAGAGTTATCACCATGTTGGCATCAATGACAACATAGGAACAACCAACACAAACCATCCATATTTCATGCCCATGTTGTAAGGCTCCATAATCCCAACAATCTCCCCCTTTGGCATTAATGACAATATGCATGACAAAAACTTTTTCTAGTATACTGCAATTGAATACTTTGAATACTCCCCCTATCAAAATTATTCTTCACAAAAAAAAAATTCCTTTGTTAACCTCTATCTATTCATCTCTCTATCTCTCCATCTTGCTATCTCTCCCCCTTTGACATTAATGAAAAAGGACGGGGTTTGGTATATCTGTATATATGCATTAAAATGTGATAAAAAATATATGAACAAAAAATTAGCCTGAAGAAGAACATCTAAGATTCTCCAAGATGACTTTCCATGATGCTTTTCCTTCTTCCCATGAACCTTTTGCACTTATAAGAGTCTTTTGTAATACCTCAAGTTTAGTTAAGGACTCTATACCATTTGCTAGAGTATTGGGAGTAAGATTAATCTCTGATAATTCACCAATATAGCCAAGAGCACTAGAAATAGAAGTGTGCATGAGTTTAATCATGTCTTTGAGTGCCACAAAATTCTTCATAACCTCTATCCTTTAATCCTATAGAAAAAATATTTTTTCCTAAGACTTCACACTATAGGACAACCTCTAATTATCTCTATCTTCTACTAACCTGTATGTCTCTTCTTGAGTGCTCATCCAGGATTCACTCATCCTTATCTCATTTCTTATGTTTAGTGTATTTCCAAACCAATATAGGAAAAATAAAGTAGTTCATGTGCCTCTTCTTCACAAGCTTGTACACTATCCAATTCCTTCATCACTTGATTGTGTGCATTTACAAATTTTTCTTTGATATCTTCAAAGTTTCCTTCATCAGACCTAATTCTAGCATGCACTTCAAGTCTGGAGATGTCGACCTTCAAAGAAGAAATCATGCCTCTAAGATTCTCCACAATTGATAGAAATAGATGAATCAAAATTAGCACTATGAATAACCTTCTACAATTCTTCCAAAGCTATCTGAATATTTATTCTTTCATGCTCATGTTCAAACTCACTTCCTTTTGCAATTTCTTGCTTAACAACACTCTTCCTTTTCTTCCCCATTTTGGTTGTACTACCAGAGGTACCTTCTACATTGAGACTCTTAGGGATTTCCAAAAAAAAAAATAGCATAATTATCAACTTCATCCTCTGACACTTCTATTGCAAGAATGGAAAAAAGGAATGAAGGTGTTGTTATTGATGTCAACCGGTCAACTGGTTATCTACTAGTTTAAATTGTTGGTTGTATATGTTGAGGATATTGAGAAAATTGTATTATAGGAAGTTTACAAGTATTCAGTTGTTTCTTAGGTTTGATGATCTGGTATTTACCCCTATGTTTGTGCAATTCAAATATGTTGTTCATAGTTGTTGAAGGTTGTTATATCCAAATGTTTGGCTATTGGTTCATTGTGAAGTTCAAGTTGTATTCACTAGTTGTGAACTATGTTTTTCTGTTTTCTAGTTGTGGTCTACCAGAAAAGTTGTTGGTCCAAATTTCTCTTTGATGAAGTCTTTTGACTTGCGATTCTAGAGTTAAGATTTTCTAATTGCATTGAAGATATTTTTGGTTTCTAGAAGTTATGAGCTTAATTTTTCTATGTTTTTTTTACACTAGTTTGGCCAACCATGTGTCAGGCACTATCTCTAAAGTTAATGAAGTGTGTTGGATCTATTTTGGGTCCTAGTGAAGCATGTGTTTGGGTCACCCTTGTTCAAATTCCACTGTAGAATGTTTTGGCACTGGCCTAATTTGAATTTTAAGTTGGATGGACAACTTTGTATCTTTTCCAAGGTTGAAGATTGTATAAATACAAGATGAGCTAGTAATGAAAAATATACTAAAGAAAAGAAGGAAGATAAGTTAAAGAGTAGACATGATATTGATTCTATTCAAAAAGTGTGTGTGAGTTATGTGTGACTAATCAATGCAAAGCTTAAAGCTAAGTTGTTGGATGCAATGAGCAGAAGGAAAACTCTATCATTCATGCAAGTTGATCAAGTGACTATGGTGGAATCCTTTGTTGTATTGGGATTGTTGTCTCTATGTAACAAGTCTTCTTTCTCTTCTTTGTATCTCTATGGTAGTAAGCCCTATTGGATAGTGAGTCCTTATTCCAGATAGTGAGTCCTTGTTTCAAGCAGTGAGCCTTATCTCAGGTAGTGAGCCTTTTGTAATCGGTTTTTATATTCTCTATAGTGTGAGTTAATCCTCACCATGGTTTTTCCCTCATTGGGTTTTCCTTGTAAATCTAGTGTTATTGTGTTTATGTGTCAGATTTGATTTTCTGCATTGACATTTGATGATTAATCATTTAAGCAGTTTTAAACATTAGTTCTAGTAATTGAATTAAAGGTTAAAATATATGACAACTAATTCACCCCCTCCTCTCATTTGTCCTATTTTATAATTAGTATTAGAGCTTAGTTCCTTTGTGAATACCTTAATCGCTTGAGGAAGGTCTGAGATGGCTAGAAAAATGATCTTTGATTATCCGAGGTTTGATGGAACTAATTATGGTATTTGGAAAGTATTGATGGAAGAATATTTAGAGTATTGTGGATATGATGTGGATAAAGCTTACAAGAATCCTTACACTCCTCCTGCTAATGGTCTAAGTACACCTGAAGAGATTAGAGCACATGAAGCAAACAATAAGGTGAAGTTCATCTTGAAGAATAGTCTGGTACATTCTGAGTTGATTGAGGTTCAAAATTTGAAGACAACTAAGGGATTCTAGGATGCTTTAAAAATACCACATGATGGTGATGAAAGAGTTAAAGAAGTGAAATTGCAGAATTTAGAAACATAGTTTGATCTTATACATATATCCAAAGATGAAAATGTTAAAGATTATGTACATAGATTGGATAAGGTAGTGGCTGGAATGTGATCACTTGGAGCTACTGCAGATGAAACTAGGATTGTAAAGAAGATTCTCAGAACTCTTCTTGATGCTCATAGTGAGAAGGTGAGCTCTATTGAGCAGACTATTGATTATAATACTTGTACAAAGGATTTGTTGTTAGGATTTTTGGCATCTTATGAGATGAGGAAGTTGAGTCTAAGAAATGGAGGCAAAATGGAGAATGCTTTTAAAGCTACAAAAGGTGAAGATCTAGATGAAGAAAACTTTGATGAGATAGAAGCTAACTTTGTAAGAAGAATGAGAAAAGGTTCTGGTAAGTATGAAGGTAAGTTGCCCTTTAAATTCTTTAGTTGTGGAGAAATAGTGTTGATGTCCCAAATGGCACATCAACATGGCAAATAGAATATTGCTACTCTGTTTCTCCTGAAAGAGAAAGATGATCACATGGATATCTTAGCTCCCAAGGTCTTTGTAGTTGGGTCTCAATCATGTTGATTTCCCTCAGTGATCAATGTAACCGTAATGTTCAAGGGGCCTGCTAGTGTGAGCTTTTGGACTGTTATGAGAGAAAACATAAACTTAAAACCTATTGTAACTGGGGTTTTATAGAAATAGAAAAAAGATGGATCAGGGCTTTGGAACAGAAAAGAATGACACTTCACCGGAATTAACCAGACCTGTCACCTTCTAAGGAATTCCTAACTAAAACTGCAGAACAGAATTAACTTGTGACTAACACACAACTTCACCCAATCACAATGTTGATTTCAACAACAGATTGCAAGTTACCATTCAAACAAAATAGAAAACCAAACTTCATTCCTTGAAAGCTTCACAAATCAGATGATTAATTCAAGACAAACACCATTCGGGAACACAACATGAAGTAGATTAAAATCCGGTTGCTTCTACTGTCAGTGAGACAGATAAACAACAATTACAAAGCTGGCACAATCACCAGTGTATAGAAAAATCTATGACTCCAAGTTGTTTCCATTTACACTAAGAAGACTGAAAGATACATTAGTCTATTATGAATCTAACTCCTAACTACCAGTTCTACTCTACAAGTTCTAACACTAAAAGTTCTCTAACCTTAGAAGTTATAATCCCTCACTGTCTAACCCTTACAAAGAGGCAAGAATGCCTTATATACATAATGCATCAAAAAGAATGTGTTGTGCCCCAAGACTAGGGTTTACAAAATATTTGTAGACTATAGGAGAGTTGACTGTCACATCTTTTGAAGAGAGTCAATGTGCATTCAATGTGAATCCTCATTTTCCCATGCTGATGAAAGATTTCTGGGAAAGATCTGAAGATCTTTTGCTACTGTAGCATTCACTCCTCTGTCTGCATGTCCATCTTCAAACTCTCTTGCAGTCTGCCTTGAATGCTTCAAAATATCACTGTTAATATTCATCTTCCTATCAGTGGTCACCACAGCTATCCTTGTGACTCATAGTTCCTTTCTTCATTCGACTTCCTTCATGTTTTGGACCTTTTGCACATTGACCACTTCTGGAAGCACCATTGGGCCTTCCTGTAGATTTAAACCTTTCACCTGAATCGATCCATTGATTTTTGATGTCAGAAAGAATCCATCTAGTTTGCATTTTGTTGGTCTTCCACAAGGGTGTTCAATTGATCAACTTCCTCTGATTGGAGGAACAGAGGCCACATAGAATCTCAAGTGATCAAAAGTGGTTCCCATTGAATCGCATGTCAGTGAGACACTTATCATGTCTCCCCGATGTGATTTCATCTTAAAATTTATTGGCATAGCAAATGGCAGTCGGCAAGATGCTTCGGTGAGCTACAGAAGTTATACCGAGCTCCCAAAGGCCATTGGCAAGACCGCATCCTTTTTCTAAGACCACATGGCGAAGCTTTTTTTTTTCTTTTGGAGTCTCTCCAACATCCTCCTTATCACTGAGACTTAATAGAATTGGGGAGACATTACCCTAAATTTCTCTTCTCTTATCGAGCCCCTCCGTGTTATCAGCGAGACTTCTAAATGTCGGCCAGACCTCTTGGTGCATACCTTTCCTCTCCCCGAAGGGACATCCTGTCGACATGACCTCCTTCCTTTGCCAAGACCCTATGGCAAAGGCATTACCCTCTTGGCGAGCTCCATTTGTTTTGGTCAGACCTCGCTTGTCACCATGACCTCATAGCGAAGTCCCCTCATTTTTTGGGAGTCTCCCTGAATTCCTTTTGTTGACCTTCTCGAGCTCCGCGCTTTGGGTTTCAGCGTGACTTTCTCTCTTCGCCAAGACCCTATGGAAAAGACATGATCCTTTGGTGAGCTAAACTGCTTTTGTTGGTGGGCTATATTGTCGCCAAGACCTCCCCGTAGTCATATTGAAGTGGATTCCTTTGTTATAGGTGCTTTGCTGTAGCATTCTCTTGTCAGGGAGATGTCTTGTAGACATCTCATTTTTGGTGAAAGCTTTACTAGTTCACCCTTTTTTCACCATGACACACCGGCTCTCTCACCAAAGTTCCTTTGTGTCGCTCAGACATTTCCCATTTGGCGAGAGTATATAGCGATACCCATTGTTTCCTTCGAAGTCTTACCGATGAGACATCCACCATTCAGCTAGACCTCTGGGTGACGCTATGCTGCTTTGCCGATATGTTGACCCTTCCCCATCGGCAAGACTCCCAGAATTTGGTGAGAGCACATACTGAAGGGAACAACTCATGCTGAAGTGCTAGACCCTTTCTGCTTAGTCGGTGAGACTTCGTAAACTCACTGAAACATCTTGGTGGGGATAACAGCTTATGCCGAAGGGATCACCTCTTCATAGTGGTCAGCAAGACATGGAGACTTCGCCAAGACCATACGCTGATGAAGATGACTCCCACCGAAGTATTTTCTGGTGGTGGGGTAGTCGGTGAAACCTTAGGGATTCACTGAGACATCTCAGTGAAGAGAGAACATCTGCTGATAGCGCATACCTTTTGCTGCCAGTCAGTGAGACCCAAAGATCTCGCTGAGACTTCTCTTCGAAGGGAGCTCCTCATGCTGATAGGAAATTCATGTCATCGGGATGATGACCCTTGTCTTGCCAATGGATCTTGCATATGATTTATGATCGCTGTGACACCTCTGGGGTCTTGCCGATAGGCAAGATAAACGTAGATTCGAACCAAACGAATCATAGGTCAGGGAGACCATGATAATATTATGCCGATAAGATGCATAATGGGGAGTATCCTTTGCTGATTTTCATGACCAATTGGATAGAAGAATTCCTTTCAACTAAGAACCCTTGGCAAATATCATCATGTGTGCAATTTAATCCTGCATTCAAGAAAGAAAACCATAGTAAAGATCATACAGAAAGAAGTTAAATAATCAAAATCATCATTGAAATGAATCCCATGTTAGTAAGGTGTAGTTAAATCCTCAAACAAAATGATCATACGACAGTTCAGGTTTCAGGCCAACCCGCAGAATCCAAGCTATGGAGGAATTTTAGAGAATTCTGAGTTAGGCGGATTCTAGGGGAACGAACATGAAAACACTCATTAGAAACTTAATATGATCATTATCAAACCAGGAACAACATGTGAGATCTTAAAATAGCATCAATTAAATGTAAAATGCACCATCATTTTCTAACTAGCATGCTACTCCATACTTCTTAACATTCCACCAGATTTTGGGGAAATCCGCGCGGGATGGATTTTCGTGAAGAAGAAGACATCCTAGAAAATCTGGGACAAATAGAGAACAACGGATTTCGGGAAAATATAGAAGAGAAGGAAATCCGCGAAAAAGAAGACATCAGGAAAATCCGGTCCATGCAGAATTCCGCGAAGACCAAAAATCCCTGAACAACAAACACTCAACCGGAGTTCAAGTGAGATCCAAGAAAATACGAATGGGATGGAAAATCCTGAACTCAAGAGAAAACCCGAAGAACTCCAAGAAAAAAAGAAAAAAAACAAAGGCAAAGAAAACAAAAGAGAAGAGGGACCCATTTTGATCCAAATCAAAGTGGGGTGGTTATGCAAGGCATAACAAATGGCGACTCAGCTGGGAAAATGGTTTAACCATTTTCAAGAATCTGAAGGATTCAGCTACCTAGAATTCCTAGTTCATGAACATTACAACTCCAGTTGGGTCAGTTTTAGAAGCAAGGTTGAGCTAGGATCTCAAATATAAGTCAACAATAGGTGCCCCTGAATCTATGTGTGTGCTTGATTGTGCATCACTCTCTCATGAATTTTTCTTCATCTTTTAGACACCAATGTGCAAGATTTGACCTACATGAGTTGATTCCTTTTAGCCGTTGTGCAATGATAACCTGGGCATTGCTCCATTGCTAGTCAGGCGTTTATAGCCCCGATGAAGATACCTCTAGTTTTCTCATAGCATTGCTCTACTGCTAGTCAGGAATTTATAGCCCCGGTAGAGATACTGGAATCACCCATTCATATTGAATCTCTTTTCTCTTTCCATAATTCTTTTCTTTTTCTTTTGAGGTTTCAAATATTTCATTTAATTCTCTTTTCCTTTCAATATGTCAAATGTTTAACATCTAATCTGGGTTGAAAACTACCATGGACCTCATGACAACACTTGGAAAATTGGATTTTTCACTCAAGTCATACGACATTGTTACCCTAGGACAAATATATCATTACAAGAGGAGATGATCTTATTGATTTGTGGTAGATTCAGAGAGAGCTAATGAAGGGTACTTACTTTGCACCTTGTTTTCAAGACGTTCCACAACTCTTATTGACAATGGGCATGAAACAACAAATTTAGGACAAAATCACCCAACCAGAAAGCATGAAAATATCTAAACCATTTCTTCTCCAAATGACCAAAATATGCTTCAGATAACAACCACCATTTTAAGATGGGATAGAACAGGTAAACCCCAAAGGGAAAAACAAAACAAAAACCAAAAGAAACAAGGAGGCAGAAAGACAAAAAGAAAAAGGAAGAACAAGGAAAACAACAAGAAAGAAGAATATTTACAAATAGAAAAACAAACTATCTACAAACAAACAAAAAAAGAACAAGAAAAGGAAAAAAGACAAAAAAAAGGAAAACTAACTAAACCAAAAACTAACACTATTCTATCCTAATCCTAAACTAACTCAAAAGCTAAGCTTTACAAACACAAAACTGTGAAAATTTATACATTGACTTGACTAATTTTTCATTATGTGCAGCAATCTTAACTTACTAGGCATAGTTCTAAGCCTAGCAAATTTATCTTTATACTCAGAAATATAAAGTTTATAGGCAATAATTTCATTCTGAGGGCATAAAGCTTGAAATATTATCAATTGTGGGTTCTCAGTTTTGTCATGATTTACCCACAAACATGTTTTCCTATCCCCAACGCCATAATCAAACTAAAAATTATTAAAACATAGAGGATAATGAAAAGACACCACCTGATTTTGAAGATTTCTAGTTACCAATGTAGGCTTGTGTTCTATGATCTCCTCCTCATAAGGTCTCATCTCATGGAACACCACTGAGTCTAGGTTCATCTTGAGGTCAGGATATTCACTCACCAGCATCTCTGTATTCATCTTGAGCATGGAGTCAAAAATTTTCTGAATTTCTTGAGATGAAGTCTCACTTTGAACACTCTCTTGCAACAAGTCATCCCCTAGGGTTTGGGAATCTTCCTCCAGCTTATCACCATTGATGTTAGGGATAATGGAAGATGGTGAACAAGGATTTCCTTCAAAATCATTTGAACTCACGGAGTCAGAGACAAGAAAACACTCTCTCAATTCATATTTCTGCACCTCTTTAGCAAGAACATGCGACTTAGTGTCAAATTCACTAGTGTTGAGAACAAATTGATTAGTGGATACTAAGCAAGGAACTTCTTCCAACAACACATTTGAGCAATCAAAATCAAAATCAAGAAGATGCTCCCTTGTCTCATTCTCTTCACCATGTTGAAGGGATTCAACTTCTAAGATAACCTCTTAGTTGCTTTCTTGGCATTCCTCTGCTTCACCCAGATGTACCTCATCATGAACTTCCTCAGGGAGTACTTGACTGATATGCACATCTACTTGAATTTCTTCCCTTAAAATTTCATGTTGACATTTAAGTCCTTGACTTTGACCACCAGATTCACTAGCAATCTCATTTTGAAGCATGTCACCTATTTCAATCCATTCACCACTTAAATCAATAGAGTCACCTTCTTGTGTTAACCCATCAAAGTGTGTCTCTTCCTCATTCACCATCATGAAAGCATCTATGAATGGATCGATGAATCCATTCTCCACTTCCATCAGGTCTGCACTAGGTAGAGGAGTTTCATCAGTTGTGGAATCCATCTCACTGCGAGAATCAAGGTCATGAAAAGATAGGGAAGAATTAAATCTCCTCACACA
The DNA here is from genome assembly GCA_007258455.2 of Sequoia sempervirens. NCBI lineage: Eukaryota > Viridiplantae > Streptophyta > Pinopsida > Cupressales > Cupressaceae > Sequoia > Sequoia sempervirens. The sequence continues at coordinate 106,703,140 of VDFB02353493.1, forward strand.
GTCACTTTCATCATTTTGGATGAACTGATTACCATTTTCATGTGTACTAGTTGTCTCATCCTCTTCATTGTGGTGCAATGCACTATGCTTTGGAAGATGACTGAAAAGAGATGATATGGTTATAACTTCATTATCAAGTGAAGTACTCAACTCTATGATTGGATTTTGCAGGAGTGAATTCTCCCAATGGTTTTGTGTGCGATTGACCTGATATGGGGTGTCGGAGAATGTGGTGCTTGGAACCTTAGGAAGGTCATAGCTGCTTGGGGAGAACAGTTTCATCTTGGCAGGGGTGGTGGGTGGAGTAGCATAAGGATGCAGATGATGGAAGTTTGCAAGCACAAGAAGATTATAACCCTGAATTTGGCTATCTGAATTTCTAATGTCACATCCAAATTGTGCCAATAAGAGAGTTGTTCTCAATTCATCATGCAAGGACGTAGCCCCACCACAACTAACTTTGGTTGCCAATGAAAAATTTAAATCCCAATAGTAATGTTCTATCAGTATATGATCATCAACAACCAAATCTAAGGATTGAACCCTTTGATACATGAACAAAAATCTGTGATTAAATTGATCAATGGGTTCTAATGGTATCCTTTTTGTAGTTGCAAATTCATGTAAGGGGTGTAATGCATGAGGATCAAACTGATCTAAAAATAAGGTTTCCAGTTTTTTCCATGAATAAATAGATTCTAGTAGAAGATTATCATACCATTGTCTTGTTGAACCTTGAAGTGTTTCAAAAAATAACTGGCAGATGATATCCTGATGCTGAACCTAGAGAAAAGTGAGAATACACCTGCAAGTTTTGACATGTTCAGAAGCATTTTATCCACTATTAGGGAAAAATAAAGGAAGCCTATCATACAAGAGACCAGGGATTTGATGGAAAAATCCTAGTATATACAAAGGGCTACCCATTAGAGCTGGGCTTTCCAAGACCTGGCCCACTCCAACTCACAACGATCCAAAATTACTCATAGGGCCCTCCTTCTAGCGCCAGTTCCCTGTTGACATCCCAAATGGCACAACAACATTGCAAACAAAATATTGCTACTTTGTTTCTCCTGAAAGAGAAAGATGATCACATGGATATCTTAGCTCCCAAGGTTTTTGTAGTTGGGTCTCAACCATGCTGATGTCCCTCAATGGTCAATGTAACAGTAATGTTCAAGGGGTCTGCTAGTGTGAGCTTTTGGACTATTATGAGAGAAAACATAAACTTAAAACCTATTCTAACCGGGGTTTTAAAGAAATAGAAAAAAGATGGATCAGGGCTTTGGAACAGAAAAGAATGAAACTTCATCTGAATTAACCAGACCTATCAACTTCCAAGGAATTCCTAACTAAAACTGTAGAACAAAATTAACTTGTGACTAACACACAGCTTCATCCATTCACAGTGTTGATTTCAACAGCAGATTGCAAGTTACCATTCAAACAAAACAGAAAACCAAACTTCATTCCTTGAAAGCTTCACAAATCAGATGATTAATTCAAGACAAACACCATTCGGGAACACAACATGAAGTAGATTAAAATCTGGTTGCTTCTACTGTCAGTGAGACAGATAAACAACAATTACAAAGCTAGCACAATCACCAATGTACAGAAAAATCTATGACTCCAAGCTGTTTCCATTTACACTAAGAAGACTGAAAGATACATTAGTCTATTCTGAATCTAACTCTTAACTACCAGTTCTACTCTACAAGTTCTAACACTAAAAGTTCTCTAACCTTAGAATTTCTAATCCCTCACTGTCTAACCTTTACAAAGAGGCAAGAATGCCTTATATACAGAATGCATAAAAAATAAAGCCTTGTCCCCTAGCACTAGGGTTTACAAAATATATGCAGATTGTAGAAGAGTCTGCTCTCAGATCTTTTGAAGAGAGTCAATGTGCATTCAATGTGAATCCTCGTTGCCCATGCTGATGAAATATTTCTGGGAAAGATCTGAAGATCTTTTGCTACTATAGCATTAACTCCTTTTTCTACGTGTCCATCTTCAAACTCTCTTGCAGTCTGCCTTGAATGCTCCAAAATATCACCGTTAATATTGATTTTCCCGTCAGTGGTCACCACAGCTGTCCCTATGACTCATAGTTCCTTTCTTCATTCAGCTTCCTTCATGTTTTGGACCTTTTGCACATTGACCACTTCTGGAAGCACCATCGAGCCTTCCTGTAGATTTAAACCTTTCACCTGAATCGATCCATTGCTTTTTGATCTCAGAAAGAATCCATCTGGTTTGCATTCTGTTGGTTTTCCACAAGGGCGGTCAATTGATCACTTCCTCTGATTGGAGGAACAGAGGCCACATAGGATCTCAGGCGGTCAAAAGCAGTTCCCATTGAATCGCATGTTGGTGAGACACTTATCGTGTCTCCCCGATGCGATTTCATCTTAACAGTTATCGGCATAGCACATGGCAGTTGGCAAGAAGTTTTGGCGAGCTACAGAAGTTATATCAAGCTCCCAAAGACCATCGGAAAAACCGCATCCTTTCACTAAGACCACATGGCGAAGCTTTTTTTTTCTTTTGGAGTCTCCCCGACATCCTCCTTATCGCTGAAACTTAATAGAATCGTGGAGACATTACCCCAAATTTCTCTTCTCTTACTGAGCCCCTCCCTGTTATCGGTGAGACTTCTGAATGTCGGCTAGACCTCTTGGCACATACCTTTCCTCTCCTCGAAGGGACATCCTGTCGGCATGACCTCCTTCCTTCGCCAAGACCTTATGGCGAAGGCATTACCCTCTTGTCGAGCTCCATCTATTTCGGTCAGATATCGCTTGTCGCCATGACCTCATAGCGAAGTCCCCTCATTTGTTGGGAGTCTCCCCGAATTCCTGTTGTTGACTTGCTCGAGCTCCACCCTTTGGGTTTCGACATGACTTTCTCTCTTCGCCAAGACCCTATGGTGAAGACATGATCCTTTGGCGAGCTAAACCACTTCTTTTGGTGGGCTATATTGTCGCCAAGACCTCCCCATAGTCATACCGAAGTGGATTCCTTCGTTACAAGCGCTTCGCTGTAGCATTCTCTTATCGGGGAGATGTCTTGCAGACATCTCATGTCTCGGTGAAAGCTTTACTAGTTCATCTTTTTATCGTCGTGACACACTGGTTCTCTCTCTGAAGTTCCTTCGTGTCACACAGACCTTTCTCATTTGGCGAGAGTATATAGCAATCCCCATTGTTTCCTTTGGAGTCTTAACGACACCTTGTTTCGGTGAGACATCCACCATTCGGCTAGACATCTACGCGATGCTATGCTTCTTTGTCGATATGTGGACCCTTCCCCATCGGCAACACTCCTGGCATTTGGTGAGAGCACATACCAAAGGGAACAACTCATGCAAAAGTGCTAGACCCTTTTTGCTTAGTCAGTGAGACTTCGTAAACTCGCCGAAACATCTTGGCGGGGATAACACCTTATGCCGAAGGGATCACCTCTTGATAGCGGTCGACAAGACATGGAGACTTCGCCAAGACCATACACCGATGTAGATGACTCCCGCCGAAGTATTTTACGGTAGTGGGGTAGTAGGTGAAACCTTAGGGATTCGCCAAGACATCTCGGTGAAGAGAGAACATCTTTCGATAGCGCATGCCTTTTGCCACCAGTCAGTGAGACTTGAAGATCTCGCTGAGACATCTCTCCAAAGGGAACCCCTCATTTCGATAGGAAATTCATGTCGCCGGGACGATGACCCTTGTCTTTCCGATGGATCCTGCATATGATTTTTGATCGATGTGACACCTCTGGGGTCCTACCAATAGGCAACATAAATGCAGATTTTCATGACCAATTGGATAGAAGAATTCCTTTCAACTGAGCACCCTTGGCAAATATCATCATGTGTGCAATTTAATCCTACATTCAACAAAGAAAACCATAGTAAAGATCATACAAAAAGAAGTTAAATAATCAAAATCATCATTGAAATGAATCCCATGTTAGTATGGTGCAGTTAAATCCTCAAAGAAAATGATCATACAATAGTTTAGGTTTCAGGCCAGCCCGCGGAATCCAAGCCAGGGGGGAATTTTGGAGAATTTCGAGTCAGGTGGATTCCAATGGAATGAACATGAAAACACACATTAGAAACTTAATATATTCATTATCAACCCAGGAACAACATGTGAGATCTCAAAATAGCATCAATTAAACGTAAAATGCACCATCATTTGCTAACTAGCCTGCTACTCCATACTTCTTAACATTCCACCAGATTCTGGGGAAATCTGCGCGGGACAGATTTCCGCGAAGAAGAAGACATCCCAGAAAATTTGGGACAAACAGAGAACAATGGATTTTGGGAAAATCCAGAAGAGAAGGAAATCCGTGAAAAAGAAGACATCGGAAAAATCTAGTCCACGCAGAATTTCGCAAAGACCAAAAATCCCTGAACAATAAACGCTCAGTCGAAGTTTGAGTAAGATCTGGGAAAATCTGAATGGGATGGAAAATCCCGAACTCAGGAGAAAACCCAAAGAACCCCAAGAGCAAAAGAAAAAAACCAAAGGAAAAGAAAACAAAAGAGAAGGGGGACCCATTTTGATCCAAATCAAAGTGGGGTTGTTATGCAAGGCATAACAAACAGGTCATTATGTTGCAAAGTGTCTAGAAAGAGCTAAAAGGAATAAACAAATATATGAGAAAGAAAAGATTAATAAAGCTTACTACATGAATATGAATGCTAGTATTTCAGATGAAGATTCAAAATATGAAGATCCAGAATATGAAGATCTAGATGACAATGAGTTATTGTTCTTGGCAATTAAGGATGCACCTACTTCTACTAATTTAGAAAAATAGGTAAAGGGAATCCTTCTGAAGAAGGACAAAAATTAAGGTACAATTATCTCTACCCTACATGCTAAACAAGAAAATATTTTTTAGGTAGTTGATAGTGGTCTTTCACATCACATGATTGGTGATAAGAGTAAGTTTGTGAAGCTTGAGAAATATGATGGAAGCTTGGTTATGTTTGGAGATGATACTAGTGCTAAAATTTGTGGGATAGGTTTAGCAAGTTTTGATGGAAAGCATCATACTAACGATGTTTACTATGTTAAGGTTTAAGGCATAATTTGTTGAGCTTTGGTTAGATGTGTAGAAAAGGATATGATCTTGTGTTTAAGGATGAAAAATGTGAGATTCGTAAAGGATCTGGAACATTGATTGCTACAGGAAAGTCATTTCAAGGGAATATTTATCAACTTAAGGGTGTTGATGGATGATGCTTTATGACTCAAATAAATGACATTTGGTTATGGAATAGGAGAATGTGTCACATGAATTTTGATAACTTGGAAAGGATTAGTGTTGTTTAGGTTGTGAGAGATTTACCAAGAATTACAAAGCATGTTAATGCTATTTGCAAGAATTGTCAATTTGGGAAGCAAGCAAGAAATCATTACAAAATAAAACAATCTACTAGTAGACTATTGGATTTACTTCATACAAATCTTTGTGGTCCTATGAGAGTGTGAAGTATACTTGGTGAAAGGTACTTCATGCTTTTAATGGATGATTATTCTAGATATACATGGGTTACATTTCTTAGAGAGAAATTAGATGCATTAGATAGATTCAAGGCATTCAAGGCTATGGTTGAAAATGAAGTGAATTTGAAGATAAAATTATTTTTTCTTTGTGCAAAGGAAAAAATCCTATATATTTATATTTATAATAAAATAAGTTTACACATAAGATTATAGATGTGGATTTTTAAAATCCATGATTTTCCCTAAACAGTTCATAGAAACAACAATACAATGCACAAGGAAAGATAAAATTCACAAAATTTCAAAAAACTGAACCCATTCTATATACTTTCTGATTATCATTCTAGTAAACCCAAGTATGACGAAGAAAACCAAAAAATTATACTTGTTAACATTTTGGTTATTCTTCCATTCGAACCACTTGCACTGAGTTTTCATCTTGAGCCTATGCATTCTCCAAAGCTTGAATTATACAAGCAACAAGATCATCTTCTACAATTGGTGCACAATGTTCATGCAACCCACACACACAGGAGCCATGGCCTACAACTGAGGAACTTACTATTTGTTTCCCCCAAGCACGCCACAAGCTAGCTAACAACCCCATTCCTCATTTGTTTACATTTTCTGCATTTTCATGGGAAACCTTCACTTCCGCTCGAGTTCAAGCTAGAGGAATTCCCTCGACCTTTCATCCTAGTAGAGTTTATGGGAGAATGAGGAGTATGAGTGTTGAGGAAAGAGATTGCATAGTATTTTTCTTTTATAGCCATATCCATATTCACACAAACCCTCTGACAATTCTTCTTTAATACATTCAATAGCCTACTATCACTTTTGTCTTGGAGGGCCAATCTAATAGAATCATAATTATACTCAAACCCATGGTGGTGTAAGGTCTAATAGAGGTTGATAATTCACCTCCCACGAGTTCAATATGTTTTTTGAAGTGCATGGAATAAAGAGACAATTATCTACTCTGAGAAATCACTAGCAAAATGGAGTTGTTGAAAGGAAAAATAGAACAGTTCAAGAGGCTATAAGGTCAATGATTATTGAAGCTAGATTATTGTAAGTTTACTGGAAAGAAGCTATTCATACTATTGTTAGTGTGTTCAATCAATTTCATGCAAGATAAAACAATACAAAGACTCCCTATGAGCTATGGCATGGAAGAAATCCTAGAGTTGAATATTTCAAGGTATTTAGAAGCAAATGCTATATTAGAAGAGATGAGGAAACTTTGTGCAAGTTTGATGCAAGAAGTGATGAAGGCATATTTCTTAGATACTCTACTAAAAGAAAGGAATACAAAATTTTCAATAAAATACTGAGAAAATTTGTAGAGAGCTCGAATGTGAAGGTTGATGAGACAATAAAGAATTATATTGATATTGATGGATATGTGTCTGATGAACACGACTGTGCAAGAATAGAAGAAATTGTGGAAGAACATGACAAAGATGAGTAGGAAAAGAAGGATGAACATAATGAAAGAGAAGAATATGCTTCGATGATTTCCCCTAGGACACCAAAATATGTACATAGGAATCATTCATAAAATCATATTATTAGAGACAAGACAAAAGGCATGTTAACCATAAGCAAAGTTGTTGCTGAAGTAAATTTGTGTTTATTCTCTAAGATTGAGCTAAAGATAATAAGTAAAGCCTATAAAGATGAACATTGGAAGGAAGCAATGAAAGAAGCTTTTACAGATTGAGAAGAAGCAGACTTGGGAATTGGTCCCAAGACCAATAGATAAGAATATCATTGGATCAAAATGGGTATTTAGAAATAAGTTGAATGAGAATGGAGAAGTTGTCAGAAATAAAGTGAGGCTTGTGTATAAAGGCTACTCACAAGTAGAAGGAATATATTTTCAAGAGACTTTTTCCCCAATAGCAAGAATGGAAGCTATAAGGATGTTCTTGGAATTTTCTACTTATAAAGATTTCAAAGTCTATCATATGGATGTCAAGTTGACATTTCTAAATGATGAGCTAGAAGAAGAAGTTTAGATGGAAAAACTAGAAGGATTTCAGTTAACAGATCAACTAGATATAGTGTACAAATTGAAGAAAGCTTTGTATGGATTGAAGCAATCTCTTAGAGCTTAGTATGCAAGCTTAGATGGGCATTTGATTTAGCAAGGATTTTACAAAGCTGCGATAGACAGTAATTTGTACTTTAACATTGAAAATGAAAAAATCATGATTATAGTTATATATGTTGATGACATTATCTTTGGAGGAAATCAAAAGATGTGTAAGATGTTTGCAAAAGAGATGCAAAAAAAATTGAAATTACTATGTTTGGGGAGATGAATTTATTTATTGGGCTATAGATTTATTAAACAGAGAAGGGAATTTTCATTTCATAGTCTAAGTATGTGAGATAAATGTTGATGAAGTTCAAGATGGATGGTTCCAAACTAGTAAGTACCCCTATGGTGACTGGTTGCAAATTGGATAAAGATGATGTTTCACCTAAGGCTGATCAGAGCAAGTATAGATCTATGATTGGTGGACTATTGTATTTGATTGCTACTAGATCAGATATTATGCATATGGTCTATCTTGTGGCTATATTTTAAGAAGATCCAAAGGAAACACATGTTGCTACTATTAAAAGTATATTTAGATATTTGAATGACACTCTGTATTATGGATTGTGGTATCCTAAATATACTGACTTTACACTTAGTGCATATATAGATGTAGTTGGGTTGGATGTGTAGATGACATAAAGAGTACAAGAAGTGGAGCATTATTTCTTGCATGCAAGTTGTTGGAATGGTTAAGTAAGAAGCAAGATTTAGTCTCTGTCTATTGCTAAAGCTAAGTATATTGTTGTTGCATCTTGCTATACACAAGTTCTATTTATGAGACAGACATTGAGATATATCAGTGCTATATGATGATCCCATTTCTATCTTCCGTGATAATACAAGTGCAATAAACATTTTAGAGAATCATGTTATGTACTCGAGGATGAAGCCTATATCTATCAGATATCATTTCTTGAGAGAGAAGGTCATGAAGAATGAAGTCAAGCTTGAGTATCTTCTGACAAAGGATTAGATTGCTAATATATTTACAAAGGCTCTTCCTAAAGGTACTTTTGAGTATCTCCAGGAGAATTTATGTTAAAATAGCACAGGACAACTAAGAGGGTGGGTGTATTATTTGTCACAAAATTCAAACTTAAAACTTCAACATGTATTAATTCCACAACCACACTATTCTATTAATTAAATTTTATTCTTCGAATGAAGTGTAACACCAAGTCAACCAAACCTAATGAAAACATAAAATATCAACGATGTACACACTTCCCAACAAGAAAATGACACGTGAACACCACAACACACTTCATTATGCATGAGAATACATCTTAAAATCTTCCAAATACATCCACAACAAATACAACAAACATCAAACATTGAACACCTTTCACTAGTCCATCTAGACTCTACAAACTCACATTGAAACATGACTTCCAAATCACCAAATTTTAGACCTCTTTGTCAGAGCACAAAATATACCTTCACAAGACATACCCTAGATCCGCAAGATCTGAAATGAAACAAAAGAGGACTGCAGAGCAAAAAATATTTCTCCTAGTCTATAAAAGACCAACTCTGCTAGAACAGTTCATATATCGTTGAATGAAACTTTCATGTAACATCAAACTAGAAGCTAAAACAAAGGAGATATCACCACAAGATCACAATTATCAAAACTTTAGATCTTCACAAGCATAGGATCAACATAGGAGAAATGCAAAGCACATTTTGAACACTTTCATCATTCTAACTTCTTTTCTTTATTAATTTTCTCAAAAGCACTTAGAAACTCATCAAACCAACACATATGCAACATCATAAAGATAGCTCCATGTACTCACAACATCTCAATAGCATCTTAGCTATACCTGTACAATATGCAACATACTGAACTATGTTGACATCAATGACAACATTAATGACAACATCACCAAAACTTGCTCATATGTACAACAATCTCCCCTTTGTCATTGATGACAACACATGACATGAAAAAACATCAAAGACAAAAATTTAGACAATATCCTGGGAGAACACTTTCTCTTCCTCTACAACTATTTTTCACATAAATTTCTCTCCCCCTTTGATATCAATGGCAAAGATCAACAACTTTGATTACTCCCCCTTAGGAGTACACTCATACTGCAACACTGGAAACCTTTTGTACTCCCCTTGTAGAGTAGACCCATTTATCAATCCAAATAAATAAGGAATCTATGAATTCACTAGACTAGTGCACCTTCATGTGCACCTAGTTTGGAGGGCCAATGACCCCCAACCTCTCCCTAAGATGCTCAAAAATATCCCTCAGAAGAGCCTTAGTAAATATGTCTTCAATTTGTTCCTTTGTTGTCACATACTCCAATCTAACTCCATTCTCCAACAATTTTTCTATCAGGAAATGATACTTGATAGATATGTGTTTTGTTCTTGAATGCATGACTGGGTTCTTTGAAATGTTTATTCACTTGTATTGTCATAGAAAATAGAAATAGGCTCATCACATATCACTCCAATGTCTTTCTGAGTTTATTTCATCCACAAAACCTATGTGCAACAAGATGCTACAACAATATATTTTGCCTCTGCAGTGGATAAAGAAATCAAGTCTTTCTTTTTACTCAACCATGAAACTAATCTTCCACCAAGAAAGAAAGCACCACCACTGGTATTCTTCTATTCATCTACACATCTGGCCCAATCAACATCTATATAAGTACTCAAGGTGAAATCATCACTCTTAGGATACCATAATCCATAATATGGTGTACCTTTAAGATATCTAAATATCCTCTTTATAGCTATAACATGTGCTTCTCTAGGATCTGATTGGAATCTAGCAACTAAACATACTACATGCATAATATCTAGTCTGATAGTAGTAAGATATAATAGTCTGCCAATCATAGATCTGTATTTTCTCTTATCAATCTTAGCAGATTTGTCATCTTTGCTCAGTTTATATCCAATTACCATAGGTGTACAAACTAGCTTGGAATCATCCATCCCAAACTTCTTCAACAACTCTTTTACATATTTATATTGTTAAATGAATATCCCTTTATCAAATTGATTCACTTGTAGTCTAAGGAAGAAATTCAATTCACCAATCATAGACTCTCAAATTCTCTCTGCATCTCTTCAGCAAAATTTTTACACATTCCTTCATTTCCACCAAAAATGATATCATCAACATATACAATGACTATCAACATTTCATTACCTTGCACTTTGAAGTAAAGATTGCTATCAACAGAACCTTTGTTGAATCCTTACTTTGTCAAGTATATGCCCAATCTTGCATACTAAGCTCTAGGAGCTTCCTTCAATCCATACAATGCTTTCTTCAACTTACAAACCTTGTCTGGTTTGTCGGATAACTGAAACCATTCAGGTTGTTCCATGTACACTTCTTCCTTCAATTCACCATTTGAAAATGTTGATTTAACATCCATCTAATACACTTTGAAGTCCTTGTAGGAAAAAAATGCCAAAAACATCCAAATAGCTTCCATTCTGGCCACAGGGGAAAATTTCTCTTCAAAATCTATACCTTCCCTTTGTGAATATCCTTTGCATACCAGTCTTGCTTTATTCCTTACAACTTCTCCACTTTCATTTAGGTTATTAAGGAACACCCATTTCGAGCCAATCATATTTTTGTTCAAAGGCCTAGGGACTAGTTCCCTTGTCTGATTCTTTTCTATCTACTGCAACTCTTCTTTCATAGCTCTCATCCAGCTCTCATCTTCACAAGATTCACTTACAAATTTGAGTTTAATTTTAGAAAGTAGACACAAATTTATCTCAGCTATAACTCAGCTTCTTATCTTCACACCTTCAATTTTATCTCCAATTATCTGTACCTTCAGATGATTCTTCAGTACATACTTAGAAGTCCTAACAATAGGTTTTGGTTCATTCTCTTCTTCTTTTTCTTGCATTTTTTCTTCTTTCTCTTCATCTTCCTTTTCCTTGTTTTCCTCAGGTACATATCCACATATAGGATCATTAGGTTTGACTTCACTTATCTCAATAGGTCTGCGTATGTCTTCATCAACTTCTAGATTAGCACTCTTAATAATCTTTCTCAATCTTTTATTAAAGCAACTGCATGCTTGTTAGTTCTAGAGTATCAAATAAAGATTCCTTCATCACATCTAGCATCAAACTTTCCAATATTTTCATCATCTCTTTTAATATAACATCTACTTCCAAATACCTTGAAATACTCCATAGTAGGAGTCTTACCAGTCCACAACTCAAAAGGAGTCTTTGTGCTTTTGTATCTAATTTGAACTCTATAAAGAACATAAACAACAATGTGTATCACTTCTCACAAGTACACATCTGATACATTTGGATCTTTCATCATGGTTCTAATAGCATCCTATACTGTCCTATTTTTCTTTTCAACTACTCCATTCTACTAAGGGGTTCTTAGAGTAGAAAACTATCTTCTTATGCCATGTTCACAAAATGCATTAAATTCACTTGAAGTGAATTCTCCATCTCTATTAGATCTCAAAAACTTGATTTTCAAGTTTACTTCATTTTCCACTCTTGCTTTGAATACCTTAAACTTATCCAAAGCCTAAGTCTTTTCTCTAAGAAAAGCAACCCATGTCATTCGAGTATAATCACTAGTAAGCAGCATGAAATACCTATAACCATTCAGGCTTCCATTCCTAGTTGGACCACAAAGATTAGTATGAACTAACTCCAACATTCTAGTAGTAGAATGTTCTTTTCCCTTAAAGTTGCATCTTGTTTGTTTCCCCAATTGACAACTTCTACAAATGGCATTAGCAAGTCTTGTGATTCTAGGAATCCCTCGAACAATCTCCTTTGCACTGATTTTGACCAGGTTATAAAAATTTTCATGTCCCATTCTCCGATGCCATAACCAACTTTTACTAATTTTAGATACAAGACAATGGCCATCAACTCCCTTCAACTAATAGATGTTTCCATGAGTTCTTTTTCCAACAGCAATCATATCTCCATTTCTGGATCCTTTTCTAATTTCACAAGTATTATTTTGAAACACAAGTTTAAAAACATTGCTACACATTTGACCAATAGTTATAAGGTTATGCCTCAAACCCTTCACATAATATGCATCATCAATACTGTGCACTCCATAAAAACTAATTGAACCTTTCCTACAAATCTTAGCTCCTAAATCATCACCGAACATAACTAAACCACCATCATATTTCTCAAGTTTAGTGAACTTACCCTTATCTCCGGTCATGTGATTACAACATCCACTATCAATTACCCAGTAGTCTCCTTCCTATCTTGCATGAAAAATGGTAACCAAAGTAACTTCCATTCTATTTCTCTTATTCTATGGAGCCTTCTTTCTTACACATTTTCCAGGGTTAATGGATATAGATTTATTTTCCAAAGTAAGAATAAGCATTCTCAATCACCAACCTCATTCTCAGATTCATCATCAGAAATTCTTGCTTCTTCTTTAACATAATACAACTTATTATATTTATTATCCTTCCTATCCTTATCCTTATAATCATTATTCTTCTTATTTGTAGCTCTATTCAGACATCTTGAAGCATAATGACCAATATTACCACAACTAAAACATTTAAAGGGTAACATACCTTTATACTTTCTAGTGCCTTTCTTCAACTTCCTAGTGAAGTTTTCTTCCAACTCATGAACACCATCACTATCTGGTTTGTCTTCAATATTCATTGCCTTAAATGTCATTTATGTCCTCTCTTTCATCTTGTCTTCTTTCCAGAACTTTATCATCTCAAATGCTTGGAAGGTGCTAAATAACTATTCTAAAGTGTACTTCTTAGGATCATACACTTCTTCAGTCACCGAGATCTTATCATTGTAGCAATCCGGTAGGGTGATTAGGATCTTCTCAATTATGTCTTCATCTGATATTTTTCCTCCTTGATTTCTAACTTCATTTATAGTTAGTTCAACCCTATGAAAGAAACTTGTAAAATCTTCACCTTCATGTGTAATTTCACTATTTCATTTCCTTCATACATGTCTTCCAACTTCTTCTAGACTTCATGTGTTGTAGCCAAAGAGAGAACCTTAACTCACTCATTTTTAGATAAGCTGATGCAAATAACATACTTTTCGTTCTCATTTTCTTCTTAAGTAGAAATCTCATATGCAGTAGTCAGACCACCAGATAGAGGTGTATACTTTTTCTCAATAGCCTTCCAGGTCTTGAAATGAAGAGAGATAATATATCCTTTCATTTTTCCCTTCCAATCACTGTATTCAATTCTATCAAACATAGGGAACACCAACTTATGTGCCATCAAATCTTCCTTAAGCAGTTAAGCTCTACACCAAGGAACCAAAGTTTTGATATCAATTTTTAAATAGGCGCATGACAACTAAGAGGGGGGTGAATTAGTTTTCACAAAATTCAAACTTAAAACTTCAACACTTATTAATTCCACAACCACACTATTCTATTAATTAAATTTTATTCTTCAAATGAAGTGTAAACACCAGGTCAAAAAAACCTAATGAAAACACAAAAGATCAATGATGTACATGCTTCCCAACAAGAAGATGACACACAGACACCACAAAACACTTCATTATGTACGAGAATACATCTTAGAATCTTCCAGATACATCTGTAGTAAATGCAAAAAAAATCACACACTAAACACCTTTCACCAGTTCATCCAAACTGTACAAACTCACACTCAAACACTGAAACATGACTTCTAGATCACCAAACTTTAGACCTCTTTTCTAGAGCATAGAAAAGAACTTCACAAGACATATCCCAAATCCATAAGGTCTAAAATGAAACAAAGGAAGACTGTAGAGAAAAAATATTTCTCCCAGTCCACAGAAGACCAACTCTGCAATAGTTCATATATTAGTGAATGTAACTTTCACGTACCATCAAACCTGAAGCTAAAACAAATGATATATCACCAAAAGATCACCATTATTAAACCTTCATATCTGCACAAGAATAGGATCAATGCAGGAGAAATGTAGAGAACATAATGGAGAACATTCTGAACACTTTCATCATTTTGACTTCTTTTCTTTATTAATTTTCTCAAAATCACTTGGAAAATCACCAAACCAACACATCTACAACATCATAAAGATAGCTGCATGTAATCACAACATCTCAACAACATCTTAGCTATACATGTACAATCTGCAACATACTGAATTGTGTTGACATCAATTCCAACATTAATGAGATCACCGCCAAAACTTGCTCATACCTGCAACAAGTTAGGGTTTATTGCCCCTGCTTTCATAAACTAAGATGCATGTGGAGATGCATCAGTCTAGTGGATTCATGGTTCTATATTTTTTTATTGATGTTTTGGTAGCTACCTCTCAAGGGGAGTAGGTAGTTCCAAGTGTTGCCATTGTGAGTATTTTGTTTTCATTTCAAAGGGAGATTCAATGAACATATATTTTTACTTTTCCATTGATGTCAAAGGGGGAGAGAAAGCATGTGAAAAGGAGAGAAAGATAATGATAGAAAGCAGATAATGAAGAAGATGATCTTCTGAGGGGGAGAAGCAAAAAAAGAAAAATATTGAGAAGTATATTTAGAACTAGTATGGTTTCTTTGATGGTTTTTCACATCATGTGTTTCCATCAATGACAAAGGGAAGATTGTTGCAAGAGTGGAAAAAATAATGAAGGTGTTGTCATTTATGTCAACTAGTCAATTGGTTATCTACTAGTTAATGAAGTGTGTTGGATCTATTTTGGGTCTCTATGAAACATATGTTTGGGTCGTCCTCATTCTAATTCCACCCTAGGATGTTTTAGCGTTGGCCTAATTTGAATTTGAAGTTGGATGGTTGACTTTGTATATTTTTCAAGGTTAGAGATAGTATAAATATAGGATGAGCTAGTAATGAAAAATATACTAAATAAAATAAGGAAGATATGTGAAATAGTAGATGTTATATTGATGCTATTAAGAAAGTGTCTGTGAGTTGTGTGTGGATTATCCTTGTGAAGCTTAAAGTTGAGTTACTAGATGTAGTGAAAAGAAGGTGAACTCAATCATTCATGCAAGTTGATCAAGTGAGTGTGGTGGAATCCTTTATTGCATTGGGATTTTTGTCTTTTTGTAAGAAGTCTTCTTTGTATCTTTGTGGAAGTGATCCCTCTGGGTTGTAGCCCTATTGGATAGTGAGTCCTTGTTTCAGATAGTGAGCCTTATCTCAGGAAATGAACCTTGTTTCAGGAACTGATTGTAATTAGTTTTGATATTCTCTATAGTGTGATTTAATCCTCACATTGGTTTTTCCCTCATTAGGTTTTCCACATAAATCTGGTGTTATTGTGTTTATGTGTTGGATTTGAGTTTCTACACTGGAATTTGATGATTAATCATTTAATTAGTTGTAAGCATTAGTTCTGGTGATTGAATTAAAGGTTAAAATATATGACAACTGATTCACCCCCCTCTCAGTTTTCCTATTCAAAAACTTCATAATCGAATTTAGATATCCATACCAACCTTGATTCAACTACTTCCATGTGACAAAAATTTGCAAACACAAGAAAATTGATGCATCTAAAGCACCTTTCAACAACACTTACTGGAATCCTAAACCTTTTGTTCATCCTCATCTAAAATGTTCCAAAGAATGTAGCAAGGGTAGTGTCTTGTGCATCTGAGCTACCAAGATTTATCATGAAGTTCCTAATTTGATGGGAAATAGGCTCTGTATTTGACCATTCTATCCTTCCTATTACTAGTAACTCTCTCAAAAAGTAAAAGAGTAAATAAACAACAAGAATTCCATATCAGAATGTATTCTTCTTATTCTTCTTGATTTCCTTTAAATTCTTCACACCAGATCAACAGTTGATCTCAAATCAATCTTTTTTCCTTCAAGATTCATAGCTATAACCTCAATTATCTCTTGCTCATCCATAGCCCTCCATTTGGGAACTAGTTCAAAGGAACACAAACCAGTTACATCTCTAATAGCTTCTTAGATAATCAAATGTGCCTCATAAATCCACAAAGATTCATTGTGAATTCTACTTAAAACTATTCAAATATGCTTCTTTTCAAATTCAAACAAAGGGACTTTCCTCCAAACATCCAATTTTTTCTCAACTAACACTCTGTAGGCATCATGACTCTCTTCCAATTCACTTTCCCATAGCATGCTTAACTAAATTGATGACATTTATTCTATCTTACTATCAATAAATGCATATAAATCCTTTGTGGGAACCACTCTTGGCGTGTTGCGAGAGAATGCACCAATAGACACTTCCAACAAATCCTTCAAATATCTTCTTAAATTAATTTTCTCTTTAACCATACTATTCACAACCTTTGAATTATGCATAGCAATAAAGGTGAAAGATTGTGCCAATAGGAATACCTCTATAAATTCCAACAAGAAATGTATAGATATCTTGCTTCCAAAGCTCACTTTGAATCCACTTGTTCTTTTCTTCAAACCCTGAAACTATGAATTTCTCTCTAAGTTTCCTTTGCACGCTTCTCTGAAAATACATAAGCCTCTTGAATTATTTGAATTTATTTCTTCCATTCTAAATTATTTTTCAATAAATGCTTCAACTTGTAGGTATATTTCATTGAAAATTGTGTACACCTTCATTCTTTCAAATTTTGCAAACTTTATCCTTCACACATACGACTGAGAAAAAATTGTTAATTTTGTAGCCACATTAAATATAATTCTATCAAGATGTGACACAAGTATCAATGATGGGGTTCATTATATTTTCTAATAATTTCTCCCCCTTAGCCACTTCTTTACTTAGAAATTGATGGGAGTATCTACACCAGAGGTTGGCACAGATAAGACTGATGATTTAACTTGCTTTCCTTCCTTTCTCCAAATCCTTTTCATTTCCTTTCTTACTTCTTTTGAATCAATGATTTGATCAAGCTTCTTCACTAGATAATTATTTTTTCTTCTTCTATAGTTATTACTAGGATGTTTCATATTGTTGCACTTACAACAAACAACATTCTTCTTTCCATTCTCTTTTTTGTTCAGCTTATCTTCACACTGACTAACTTTATATCCAATCTTCTTTCTCTTATGACATTTTCCAAAGAATGATAAAGAATCATTCATTTTAATTTTCCATTCCTTTACCTTATGACCACATTTTTTGTAGAAATAATAGACACCATTGAAAGATAAATACCTTTTAGCATTACGTCATTTGACAAGAGTTCTTCCAGAATTGTTTCTTAGATCCTTGATTTTTCCATCTTTGGATTGAGTCTTCTTATCAGTAGATTGCTTCACTTTAGAATTTTGACCTTTCTCAAACCCTAATGCACTCTTATCCATTGACGATGTCAAAGAAGTAACCAATTCATCAAGAATTTTCAAGCTTATCTTAAATTTTTCTTCAAAACTTCTTGTATTTTCTAGATCAGATCTCAATATTTCTGCTCCTTCCTCAAGCTTTATGTATTCATCCATCTTCCTTTGAATTTCAATTTCCTAAAATTCTTTAGTTCTTTTCTTTTCATCCAATTGTTGTAGCAAGATAGAGAAAATTTCATCTACCTTAACCAATAGATCACATGCTTCAACACTTTTACTTTGAAGCTTTTCAATATGCGCATTCGCTTTCATCAACTTGTCCTTCATATCTTCTATTTATTTTGAATAACTAGCAGAGACCACATCCAGAGGAAAAAAATTCTTATACTCAAATTATGGCACCTTCCTCAAGTTGTTAGGATTTTTTTGAGGAACCAAGCTCTGATACAAATTATTGAACATCTAGAATACTGGGAGAGTGGGTGAATCATTATTCTATAAAACCATTCACATAAAATCTATCTAATTATTATCACAATTTTGATTGAATCGGCAAGAGAGAACATAGAAACAAATCAATCCAACCATGCACATGAACACCATGATTTTTACGTAGAAAACCCAAAAAGGGAAAAACCACAATGAGGGTTAACTCACAATATATTATATCCAGATACAAAATATTGTAAGGCTCACTATCAGGACTCACTTTCCTTAAAAAGGCTCACTACTTGAATACAAAAGATGGATGACCACCAAGATACAAAGATAGTGGCTCACTACCAAGAGATTGAATTGATAGAATACACCTTCAATGTGCAAGGTTCAATTCCATTGAAGCTTAGAATATGAAATGCTACCTCACATAGTAGTCACTCAACATATTTTCTCTAACCCACAACTGATAAAGAATTTAGGATCGGACCTTCCACTTACACTTTACACTTCAGACCTCTTTCCAATTTCCACACTTTCTCTCTTTTCTCATTCCTCAAACAATCATATATATATACAAGTATATCTTAATCATCAATTAGGTTGGCCTAATTAAATGAAAATAAAATAATCAAAACTCTCTTTGTCGGCACCATAAAACATTTTATCTATGTAGTGCATTATACCAAGTTGGCTAACATCCATAAAACATAACTTGTCTCCATAATGTATTGCATATGTTAAGTTGGCCAAGATTAGAACACAATCTCCAAACCAATAAATAATCCTTAAAGAAAAAACCTTCTAGATTTGAGAACACATTAATTTCCCATCATACCACCAACATAGAGACTATCAACAAAACCACAACATAAGAATATTCACCTTAATAAAATGTGGAGTCTCCCACACAGTATGTTGAGAAAGAAACAATAGTAGAATATAGAGTTGAACTCTATAAAAGATAACTTTCTTCTTAACCAAAACAGTCTCAAGATCTAGGATATAGTGTTCTGAATGAGTCATGATAGCATTTTTAAGAGGTTAGAGTCATATTAGATCTTGTAGTGAATTATGGACTCAAATACCAACACATTGATCCATCAAAAACAAGAATTACTAGTAGAGAACAAATTTTGGTAAACCAAGTAGAATTCTCATAGAGTTATCACCATGTTGAAATCAATGACAACATAGGAACAACCAACACAAATAATCCATACTTCATTCTCATGTTGCAAGGCTGCATAATACCAAGAAGTATGCAACAATAACAAAGATACATAGTCATACCCTATCAAAGGCTAACAAAAATAAAGAAAAACAAAAAGATCAAGCACAACCATTTCAATGTGATGTGAAACAGGGTTGTTTGTTTGTAACATGCATTGATCACTCTAGGATAGTGGAACCTAAATCTATCCACTAGGTGAGTTGTCCCAATCATGTGTACACTCATTGTGGGGCAATGAAAACTTAGTCTACCCACTAGGTGAGTTATCCCAATGAGGTGGTTTAGTAAGAAAGTCATGCAAGTGTTTTGAATTCTCAACATATAATGAGAAATTCATGCCAATGTTCTGGCTTCTCATCATACTAACCATACTAAATCTATCCCCTTGAAAACTTGAATAAGGCACCACAATGTAATGCTTTCTATAAATGATTTTTAATGTATTTGTTAAAGGGAATTTTACTTTATTCGTGTAAGGTCTTCTTCTTAGGAAGCATTGTGCCTAATGTCTCCAAGAGAGGTCAAGCCAAGGATATCATATCACCACTTATGGGATGCCTCGTTCGTATCATGCCATGAAGGGAGATTGTAAGCTTAGAAATATTGCACTCTTGGAGGACATCAAACCATTGGAAGCACCAAGAAAAGGACATGTCACAAGAAAAAAGGAAATCATTCCATGAAATATACTAAAATATGTCATCGATGTTTTCCCCCACTTTAAAGTGGTTGCTACACCATTACTATGAGCAATTATTTTAAAGTAGCCAATGTTCTATCCTAAGATATGAGAGCTTTCCTCGAAAAACCCTATACCAATTCATATGTTTCTGAAATAAACTAAGTCATGAAATAGGAAGGGAGTGTTTCACCCAAAAGTACAATGCTAAACCTAGGAAAAAAAAGTACATCACAAGTGGCCCAACTTAAGGAATGTTTTCCACATCCTAATCTTGCTCATACATATACATGGAAGACATTCAACTAGCCAAAATAGAAAATGACAAGTGACATATAAGGACAAAGCTACCTAACCCCTTGCCCCCATTGAGTGTGGAACAAGAGTGAGCTGAGGATGGATAATAGTAATATACCACTCCTTGCAATGAGGAAATGACTTTCCAGGAATGTAAAACATGCAATAGTGAGTATTTTATGATCCTACAACTATTAAATGGCAAGGAGCAACAACTAATGTTATTGATTATAATGTGTAGACAAAGTATCAATTGTATGCATATCTAATGAAATGTTTCCACATATAGTATCTATCAGTTTAGAATTCACCAAAGTTAAACATGTCTTGGAAGAATATTTTGTAAGATTGTTGATATTAAGTGAAGGATTTTTCATTTCTATCAAAGGAAAATATCAAGACCCTGAGTTATTTTTTGTGTGTTAGGCTCTATAGGGACACATATACCTTGTTCTCGAGCACCACATCCTTTTCCACTATAAACAAGTTGTCTCATAAGTTCATCACCTCTTTCATAAATATTTTTCATTTCTTTAGGATTCATTGGTTTTTCATAATCAACTTCATCAAGGTTTTTTGTGTAAGTTGTTTGAACTTCTAAAGTAGTTGAGGTGGATGCTTTCAAATTTTGTGTTGACATTACTACTTTTTCTTTTCCCTTTTCAGACTCTTTTTTTGTGATCTTGTATCCTCCCATGAATGTAGGTATGAAATCAAAGGAAATCAAAGGATCTTCCAATAATTTTGTGACTTCTTCAATATGCTTTTCTTTTTCTTTCTCAAAAAGAAAATAAATTTTAGGTTTAGGGTTAGCCTTGATTGCATAAACTTTGTTATATATGTGATCAATGTCATTGTAACTAATTTGTTGCAAAGCATTATCATCATTGAGTTTCCTTTAAGGTGGTTCTAATATGAGCATGGGTCTCTTTTGAACTTTTGGCTATTGTGAGGGTGGATGAATGATAATTTGAGGCTTATGTGGTTCAATAAGGAAAATAAGGAATTCATATCACTTTTTTTTGAAATACATGTGTCAATGTTCTCATTTTCTAGCACCATGATATTTTCCTTGGTAGGAGAGTTTTAAGGAGACAAAAAAACTAGATGTTCATGACATTTATTATTTGGTTCTTCTAAAATAACTTCATCACAAATAGGGTACTCCTCAATGGTTGATTTTTCTTGTTTATCAATGATGACATTCACTTGTTCAATAATGTTTTTCCTAGGGGAGGAGAGGAAAATAGGACTCTCACAACTCTCATCAATTCGATCTTCTAACACAAAAGTATCTTTGTAAATAGGAGAGATATTAGGAGAAGGCCAAATTCGATTGTTATAATTATCCATGATTTCATCCTTGTTCTCTAAGGTCGCATTCTCTTTTGCCATAATATCCACCCTAGTAGGGGAGATTTTAAGATGTTCATCACATTCCATGGTTATATTTTGTAAAGTAGTTTCATCACAAATAGGGGAGGCCTCAAGAGAAGAACTATGAGTTTCATGCTTACTAGTGATTGGAATTTTTTGTTCAAATAGATCTTCCCAAATGGTAGGGGCATTAGGAAAGGGAGAAACAAGATTTTCATGATTGTCAATAAGTGTATCTTCTAACACCAAACTATCTTCTTTGTATCTAAACTAGATATTAGGAGAACAAGTTTGATTGTCATAGTAATCTATAACTACATCCAAAATTCCTATAATTTCTTCCCAAGTACTAGAGGTAGTATTATCATATTTATTAATCATTGTATCTCTTAACACCAACATGTCCTCATAAATGTTATTTTCATGATTGTCTACAATTATATCCTCTTTCGCTAAATCATTCTTACAAGTAGAGGAGGTGCTGGGAGATGAATCGATACTAGGTAAAGTAGTGTCAATGATCTCATCATCTTGTGTCATAATATGTTCCCAAGGGGGAGGAGGAGAAAAAAAATATTTTCATGATTTTCCATGATTGCATCTTCTTTCACTAAGATACCTTCGTTACTAGCAGGAGAAGCATTGTGAGAAAAGAAATTATGATTTTCATGGTTGTCTATGCTTGCATCTTATTCTATCACATCATTCTCACAAATAGGAGAGACATAAGGGATCATCTCAAAATTTTCACTCTCTTGTACTAAGAGACTCTCATAACTAGGAAATGTATTAAATGAATAACTAGCATGCCTATTGGTGATCTTTTTCTTTGTAAACTTGGAAAAGATAGATACTAACATTTATGAAAAGTAATCTATATGAACTAAAAATGGAAATAGACTTAAAATGCAATGCAATGACCTAGAATGAAATGTGTAAATATAATTTTCATATTCTAACCAAGGTAATTTTATGATTATACTATGAAATGAACTAAAAATGGAATGTTGTAAATGCAATTTTGAATCTTGGAAATGCACTAAATGTAGCAATTTAAACTATATGAAATGAATTTGATGAAACAAAAAACTTAGGAAATTGAAACGAGAGAGTAACATCACCAAACATAAGCCTAAAATTGAGATTTCAATTTCCCAAAAATGCAGATCAGGATCTAACAGGGACTCATTTGCCAATAAGGGTGAATGGGTCTTGGTTAGGTACTTTTGAGATATTTTTACTAACTTCAAAGTGATTTTTACTACTTTTTCAAATTCCAAAGAGTTCAAGTCTGACCTAATCAGGAACTCATTTGCTAGTAAAGGTGAATGAGTCCTTGATCAGGGTTTTAAAACTATTTTTGAATGATTTGCAAGCTTTCAGTGATGTCTTTCAATTCTAAGTCTAAGACAATAAGTTTTAGTTTCATATTTTATAGAAATGCAATGTTAAAAATGAAATGAAAAGATGAATGCAAAGACCTGGGTTGAAATGCAATTTTGTTTTGATTTTCAAATGCAATTTTATGAGATCTAAATAATATACAAAATGATTGATTTTTTTTGTATTTTTTAGATTTAGAGAATGCAAAACTAATCCAATTATAAACCCTAAATGAGATGCAATTTTGAATGAAAAGCAAGAAACCCTAAATGAGATCTAATTCAATGAAATTGAGATTCAAATGAATGCAAGATATAATATAGGATGCAATGAAAGACTTCAAAATTAGAAATTTGTGGTATTCAATGAGTCGGGTTCACCAAAATGTTTAATTGGTGAAAGATAGGGTTTGCATCAAAACAAGTTAATCAAAATGATGAAACACTAAATATCACCACTTAAACATTCAATTATGAGGGCCAAACATGCCAATAATAATTATAAACTAACCCTAACTATTATAGCAATGAAAAGGGAAGTTTTGAGAGCTTAAAATGATGTGTATCTTGCTGCAAGAAGCCTATTTTTAGGGCACAAAGGACTCATGCGCCTTTGGTGGTGAATGGGTCCCTATTAGGGTTTTTGAAATTAAGATTTGGGTTATTTTCCTTGATTTCTACACTCTTAGATCCCCAATTGTTAGCTCCCAAAAACTTATAGCAAACTTTGTAGGTTAAATTCCATCTTCTTGCACTATGGAGGTAAACTTTGTAACTTGACAAATTTTGTAATTTTTCTTCAAACTTCTTCTCCACTTGATCTTGAACCTGTGAATCTACAAACACACATTCAAGAGAAGAATTTTTTTTTGATTGTTAGTGAATAGGGGTTTTCCTTGGTGAAACCCCTTTTAGGCAATTAAACCAAATGATGAAATAATGAAATTGAAGCATCAAACATGAAATATGCAATGTTGATACCTTGGAAGATGTCTTGGAATGTAAATCTATAAGCTAACATGAAGTGGCCATGAAGAATGTAGATCTTGATCCTTGAATAAGATGTGAAATAATGCTTGCAATTAGATATTCAATGCTACATTAGCTATCTTAGCTCAAACATAAAATAATGCATTATTCCTTTTTCATGATGAAAAGATCTTGAATTTTTGTAATAAAACCTTGATAATTTTCCTTAATAATGCATGAATTCTTGGAATTATAGGATGAAACTATGTGAATTAATTTGTTATTTATATTAAATATAGAGATTAACCTCAAAATTCAAATAATTCAAGCTAAAACTAGATATGGAAATGAAAATTATTAAAATCTTGCTAGAATTAAATTCAAAAAGGGGTTCCTTATTAAGGGAGGACCCATTCACCACCTAGGGAGAATGGGTCCTGACACAAGTTTCCAAGACCTTACCTTTGGGGGGTGAAATAACATCAAAGACTCATGTCAAATATGTAAATAAAGGGAGGTCATATTGAGGGAGGACCCATTCACCACTAAAGGTAAATGGGTCCTAGCACCATTTTCGAGGACCTTGATTTTTCCAAATTAAATACTATGAAATTTGAATATTGGGTGTCAAGATAGATCCTTGAAAAGAGGGACTGAATTTGAATTAGAAGGATCAATTAAGCTCAATTAACCACCATTAAATAATGAAACCCTAGATAAGTGTGAAAGTGTAATACAATACCTTAAATAAGGTACAAGTACATTTAAAAAAAAAGGGGCCCTAGATTAATTTGAATGTTTACAAAACATTACAACATTAAACCAAGGCATTATTAATTAATTTTGTATCAATTATTCCAAATTTAGTGATTAAAAGGGCTACTTTTTCTATCACTACCTTTTCTAAGTTGTAGTGTATGGTAGAGTTGTCTAGATGTACTAGGTGTGTACATTATTTAGGTGGAAGTTATTGCAAAGGAGTTTGTTGGATTTTAGGCTATTTGAGGAATATTCTAGATCTTG
The DNA here is from genome assembly GCA_007258455.2 of Sequoia sempervirens. Lineage (NCBI taxonomy): Eukaryota > Viridiplantae > Streptophyta > Pinopsida > Cupressales > Cupressaceae > Sequoia > Sequoia sempervirens. Next base: position 106,728,457 of record VDFB02353493.1, read on the forward strand.
TTTCAGTATGGTGTATGGTTCATAAGTTGTCCTTGGGTTTGAGGAAGTGTGTGCTTAAAATTTTAGTGGTGTTTATATGGGTAATGACCGACTTGGTGTTTACACTACATGTGATGGATAATTATTGTTTATGAAAGTGTGTGGTTGAGTGGTTTTGTTGATTTTGGTCCCAATTAGGGTTTGATGTGGTTTGAATTCACTTCTACCTACCATGGAAGTGTTTTGACACTAACCTTATTTGAATTTATAGGTTTGAGATGCATAGTTGACCTTGGAGGAGGGTTTCAAGGTTGAAGATAGTATAATTATGAGTTGAGTTGTTGAGATATGTTAAGATAAATGTGAATTATATGAAGTTTAGACTTGTAGAGTGAAAAATTAAGTAATGGAGTGCAAGATTTGAAGTGCTAGTTTACTAGATGTAGTGAGCAAAAGGTGGCTACAATATTTCAAGTAGACTGCAAAGGTGTTGAAGTCACTGTGGTGGATTCCTTGTTGCATTGAGATGGTTTTCTCTATGTAACATTCCTTCTCTATCTTCTTTTATATTTTGGAAGTGATCCCTTCGGTAGTGATCCCTATTGTATTTGGTGTTGATATTACTTATATTGTCAGCTAACCCTCTCCATGGTTTTTCCCTTCTTGGGTTTTCCATGCAAGTCTAGTGTTCTCTTATGTATGGTGTTAAGTTGTTTCATTTTTTGTTATTTTATTTTCATTCTAATTCTTCGTATTAATAGATTTAAGGGTTTAATAAATGAATATGGATCTGAATGTTAATGAGGGTTTTGAATTTTTAAGGTATAACTAATTCATGCCCACTCTTAGTTGTCTTGCATTCAACAATTGGTATTAAAACAAGAAGGAGATCCCTATATTTGATGGAACAGGCTATGCATTCTAGAAAATAAGGATGGAAGGCTTTTTGGTATAGTGTCAAAAAAAGTAACCCTTTTTCATGCTTAGTTTGGGAATGAATAATTAATGATAAAATGGACTTAATTGTGTCTTATTTAGGGTGCTATAAGGTTATTTCTTACACTTTCATGCTAATCTAGGTTCTTATTAATTAATTGAGACTAATTAGAGCTTAATTCACCCCTTAAATTCAAATCCAAGCCTTATTAATTGCATATTTTGAAGGATATATCCTGACACTCATTAATAATATTGCATAACACTTAATTTGGCAAGGTTTGAGTCCTAAGATAGTGACCTAAGACCCCCCTTTTTACATATTATTTCACCTCCCCAAAACTTGGTCCTAGAAAACTATGCTAGGACCCATTCACCCAAGGTGGTGAATGGGTCCTTCTTACCTAGGACACTCCTTTTTGGAATTATTTGTGGTGGGATTTTAATGATGTTGGCTTGTGTTATGTGAATTTTGGGATTAAATCTTAAGATAAGTATAAATATAAACTTATTTCACCTTGTTTTACCTAAGAAACTTTATGCAAGAATCCTAGGAGTTCAAAAGAGAATTTTAGAGCATTCAAGAGAATTCAAGAAGGAATTTAAGAGCATATTAGCAAAGTTTTATTGCATCAATTGAAGGTCATATCACCATGTCAAAGGAATAGTGAATCAAGCATGTTGTTGAGCTAATATTGTTGATGTAGCATTCAAGATCCAAGTTAAGCATTGTTTCATATCTAATTCAAGATCAAGATCTACATTCTACATGTAAAATTCATGTTAGATTGTTGATTTACATTCCAAGACTCTATCCAAGGTATCATTATTTCATGTTTCATGTTCATGTTTCATTATTTCATCACAAGGTTTAATTACCTAAATGGGGCTTGAACAAGGGAAACGCCTATTCCCAAACAATAAAAAAAAAATTCCTCCCTCTCGATGTGTGATTGTAGGTTTTAGGTTGAAGATCAAGTGGAGAACAAGATTGAAACAAAAGTTGTCAAAGTTGAAAAGTTGTCATCTATATTGCAAGATCACAAAAATGAAGCTATAGAATTGATTTTAGACTTTCGAGAGCTGAGCAACGAGGACATGGAAGTATGGAGATTGAAGAAAAAAATATAGAAATTGTTGGGTGTTGTGGTTGCATTACTGATATTTGGTTGTCATTGATGTCAACACTATTAGCATTATTGTATTGAAGGTTGTATATGTCAAGGATATTGAGAAAATTGTTAAAGGAAAAGTTGCAAGTTGCTAGTGGAATAGTGAAGGTCATGAAGGTGTTTTGTTTTATACATTGAAGATCAGTTGTTGTAGACTAAAGGGTTTATTTCTGAGAGTATCTAGATCATCTACCAAAATTTTTAGAGGTCTACGTGAAGATTTGATCATGTTATGAACAATTATGTTCTGGCAGTATTTTTGTGGGTTTTGTTAGTGTTCCTGATTGAATTTTATGTGATTTTGGTAAAAAAATTTGTTCCAAATGATTCTCTATTAGTTCTTGTTGTTTTTGGATGCTTCTAGATCATTCTCTATTCTTGTTGTACATCTGCATTGATTAGAGTGTTTGTGGTTGACGATTTTTCTCAATATGTTCAGGTTTTCATGTTCTTGGCTGGCACAATGGTTGTAACGTGTTGCAGATCCTTGAAGATTTAAAATTGAATGCTTGGCATGCTCAAAGATATTGTTTTGGGTCTCATCATAATATTAGCCAATAATGTTTGATTCACATTATTTTATTTTTTAAAATTTGGACTGACATTGTAAATATATTTTATATTTCTGGTTGACTGAGTTATTGATGTATTTCATGTTGCAGATATATAAGAGTGATTGTTTGAGTGATGCTAATGTGTGTATGATGTGAAGAAAATCTAGAGAAGAGAAAGTGTGTGAATATTGATCTATTTATTTGATTGTAGAGCAGAGTGAGAAGAAGATTGAGCGAAGTGTGAAGAGGGTTTTCTATGCTTAACTGGAACTATAATCAGGCTTGTGTAGAATCTATTTTCTTAGTTCACACACTGTGGATCTAATCCAAATTATTGTACATTGTTTGGTAGTGATCCCTCTTGTATTTGAGCAGTGAGCTCTAGGCAGTGTGCCTGAGTGCATGTGCATTCACATTATTATTCTCATTATACTTTTAACAGGGTATAATATTATGGACTAACATCCACCATGGTTTTACCCCTAATAGGGTTTCCACATAAAAATATTGGTGTTCTTTGTGTTTCTGATGTATTGATTGCTTATGGTTTATTGTTCATTCATCAGATCTGAGATTAAGTCTGAAAAGTTTATTATTCTATGACAATTGATTCAACCCCCCTCTTAGTTGTTTGTCCTTGTTTTTACAACAATTGGTATTAGAGTAGGTTCTTCTGAGGAAGTTGAAAAGATTGAGGTGATTCGAGATGGCATCATACAAGAAGGATAATCCTAGATTTGATGGAAAAAACTACTCATTGTGGAAAGCTAGGATGGAGTGTCATTTGAGGTGTATTGGTGAACCCTTCTAGAAGATTACAAAGAATCCATATGTTATTCCTCAGAATGGTCCTTCCATTGTTGATGAGATTAAAGAAGCTGAGAATAATGTAAGGGCTATGGAAGCTTTGTTGAGTGCTCTAACAGATTCAAAAATGAAAAATGTGATAGATTTGAAGATAGCTCATGAGATACGGGTGAAGCTGGAAACTTTGTATGAAGGAGATGTACATGTGAAGATGGCTAAGCTATAGAGTTTGAAAGGAAAGTATGAAATTATTTCTTCTTTTCTGCAAAGAGTAAATGAAATAGTGATGGGTATTAGATGTGTTGGTGGTACCGTAGAAGAGGAAGAAATTGTAGCTAAAGTGCTCAGATCATTGCCTCCCTCTTACAAAGAAAAGGCTCGTGCTATTGAAGAAACTAGATCATTGATTAATATGACAAGAGATACACTGATTGGTAAACTTGTTGCCTTTGAGTTGAGTGAATTTGGTGTATCTGTTCCCAAGATTGAATCTTCATTCAAGGCTACTATATCTAGAAGAAACAAGCAAAGATATGATGCAGAAGAGTGTTCTAGAAAGTCATCCAAGTATGATGAAGAATTGAAATAGCTGGAAGATGAAGAAAGAGAGGTAGAAGAATTGGAAGCACTGATTGTGAAGAAAGAAGGAAGAGGACAAGGTAAGTATAAAGGAGTGTTTCCTATTAAAAAAATTTCTTGCAGTAAAATAGGTCACTTTGCATCAAGGTGTCCTGAAAGAGTTCCTGGATCCAAGCCTAACAAATCTAGATTCCAAAAGAAATGTTACAATGCTAAAGAAGGAGTGACTGATGATGAGTCTGATAAAGATAATGGAAATGAAGATCAATGGGTGTTCCTTGCTATCAAGGAAAATGGTCTGGTGGCTACTGAATTTGCTAAAGTTGAGAAAGGTCTTGCAGCCCAAATTGAAGAAAAAGATGATTGCATTATTAACAGCAGATGCTTACATCATATGACTAGTGACAAAAGAAAATTTGTAAGTCTTGAGAAGTATGACGGTGTGGTTGTAAGATTTGGAGATAGCAATGCTAGTGTGATTCATAGCAGAGGATCTATTTGTCTTGGTGGTAAGCATAACACTAATGATGTTTTTTATGTTGAAGGATTGAAGCACAACTTGTTGAGTGTTGGACAGATGGTGGACATGGGTTATGATCTTTAGTTCAAAGATGGAAGATGCAGAATACTTGGAAGATCTAGAAAAGTAATTTCTTCAGGTAAAAAGACAGAAGGTAATATTTTTCACTTGAATGCTGCTAGTGAAAGTTGTTTAATTGCTCAAGTAGATGAAAGCTGGTTATGGCATATGACACTGTGTCATGTGAATTTTTATAAGATTGTCGAAGTAAGTTCCACTCAAGTAGTAAGAGATCTACCTAAGCTAGCAAAGCCTGCTAACACAATTTGCAAGGAATGTTAGATGGGAAAATAGACTAGAGTTTCTTTTTTGAGAAAACAACATCATTCAAATGGATTACTGGAGCTGGTACATACTTATATATGTGGTCCCTCTAGAGTCAGAAGTCTTCATGGAGAAAGATACTTTATGTTGCTTGTTTATGATTACTCTAGAATGATATGGGTTGCTTTCTTAAGAGAAAAATGTGAAGCATTAGAAAAGTTCAAAAGTTTCAAGGCCATGGCAGAAAATGAGAAAGGTTTGAAAATCAAATGCTTAAGGTCAGACAGAGGTGGTGAGTTCACCTCCAGTGAGTTTAATTCTTTGTATGAAGAGAATGGAATCAGAAGATAATTATTTTCTCCCCAAACCCCTCAATAGAATGGAGTTGTGGAGAGGAAGAACAAAAAAAAATTGGATGTTGCTAGAATAATGATGATAGAGAAAAATGTGCCTCACATCTATTGGAGTGAAGCTATAAGCACTGTTGTGTACAGTTTAAACTGAATAAATGTCAATAGTAATTCTGGTAAGACTCATTTTAAACTATGGTTTGGCTATAAGCCTAATATTAGATATTTCAAGATCTTTGGAAGAAAGTGTTATATCAAGAGAGATGAGGATATAGGAAATTTTGATGCAAGAAGTGATGAAGGAATCTTTCTAGGTTACTCTACTAAAAGCAAGGCCTACTGGTACTATAACAAAAGACTAAGAAAAATGGTTGAGAGTGCAAATGTCAGAGTTGATGAGGACTCTGCTAGATCATCCAGATATTGTGGATATGATTTAGATGACCAAGAAGATAACACAAACAAAGGGGAGAATGCTCAGACACAAAATCAACTTCAAATTGTGCCATATGTTCAGGTAAAACAACTTCCATTTGTTCTAGTAAATCAAGTAAGTTAGGAAGGAGACACAAGTGCAAGTGTAGAAGAAAGAATAGGAGAACCATAAGCTCGAGAGAGTCCCAAAGTTCCAAGGTATGTGAAGCTAAATCATTCTGAAAATAAAATTATAGGAGACAAGAATAAAGGTGTGCAAACTAGGAGAAAGATTGTAGAAAATTATTGCCTGATATCCAAGATTGAGCCTAAAGATGTCAATGAAGCTTGTAATGATGAACACTTGATGGAAGCTATGAAAGAGGAACTGATGTAGATTGAAAATAATGGTACATGGATTCTTGTTCCCAAACCTAAAGACAAAAATGTGATCAGTACTAAATGGGTATTACGAAATAAACTGAATGAACAAGGTGAAGTGGTTCGGAATAAAGCAAGACTTGTATGTAAAGGGTATTCACAAATGGAAGGTATTGATTTTGAAGAAATATTTTCCCCTATTGCCAAAATTGAAGCTGTTAGATTATTTCTTGCTTATGCTACATATAAGAAATATAAAGTCTATCAAATGGATGTAAAGTCATTTTTTTTGAATGGTGAGCTAGAAGAAGTATCTACTGAATAGTCAGATGGATTTTAGATGACTGACAAGGACATGGTTTTCTGATTGAAGAAAGCTCTATATGGACTCAAGCAAGCCCCCAAATCTTGGTATGCTAGATTGGACAAATACTTATTAAAGCTTGGATTCAATAAATGTACTATTGACAACAACTTTTATTTCAAGTTGGATCATGACAAAGAGTTGATTATTGAGGTCTTTGTTGATGACATTATTTTTGGAGGTGATGATAATTTATGTATGAAGTTTTTTAATGAAATGAAGAATGAATTTGAGATGAGTATGATTGGAGAGATGAAGTTCTTTCTGGGATTACAAGTTACTCAATTAGACAAGGTAATTTTCATATCTCAGTCCAAATATGTGAAAGAACTACTAAAAGAAGTTTGGCATGGAAGACTCAAATCTTGTTGGTACTCCCATGGTTATCGGATGCATGTTAACTCAAAATGATGATTATCCTAAGGAAAATCAAACAAGATACATGTCAATGATTGGTGGATTTCTCTATTTAACTCAGACTAGACTGGACATTATGAATGTTGTATGTATGGTCACTAGATTTCAAGCTGATCCAAAAGAATCTCATGTGACTACCATAAAGAGATTTTTTAGATACCTAAAAGGAACAGTTGATTTTGGAATTTTGTATCTTAAGGATGACGATCTTACATTGAGTCCATATACTCATGTGGATTAGGTAGGATATGTAGATGATAGGAAGAGTACTAGTGGTGGTGCCTTCTTCCTAGGGAAGAAGTTGGTGTCTTGGTTGAGCAAAAACCAGAATTCCATTTCTCTATCTACTGTTGAGGTAGAGTATATTGCTGCTGCAAATAACGATACTCAAGTGATGTGGATGAAACAAATGCTGAAAGATATCATAGTAGTATATGAAGAACCTATTTCCATATACTGTGACAACTCAAGTGCAATTAACATATCAAAGAATCTAGTGCTATACTCTAAAACCAAGCATATATCAATCAAGTTTCACTTCTTGAGGGAAAAATTGAATGAGAAAGAAGTCAATTTGGAGTATGTGCCTACCAAAGAATAGGTTGCAGAAAATTTCACTAAGCCATTGTTGAAGGATACTTTTTAGTATCTCAAAGGGATGCTAGGGGTGATTACCCCTCCTAATATGAACTAGAGCTGCATTTATTTTCATCAATCCATGTGCTTCATATATATTTCCTAATCCAGATTGATGTTCTCATGGCTGCTACTCAGGGGGAGTAGTCAGATGTACAGATATGTGGTTTAGAGCTTGTATTTGGGAAGGTAATGCATATATTTTCCATTGATGTCAAAGGGGGAGAAGAAAAATGTGAAAAATCCTTTACGGGGAGAAGAGAAATGTGAAAAATATTTTTAGGGGGAGAAGGGAAATTGAGGAGAAGGGTTAGAACCAAAGGGGGAGTAAGTGTAGCTCTATTGATGGTATTTTTCACATCATGTGTTTCCATCAATCCCAAAGGGGGAGATTATATTGTGGTTGTGTTGCTGATATGTGGTTGTCATTGATGTCAACACTATTAGCATTATTGTATTGAAGGTTGTATATGTTGAGGATATTGAGAAATTTGTTAAAGGAAAAGTTGCATGTTTCCAATGGAATAGTGAAGGTCATGAAGGTGTTTTGGTCTATACATTGAAGATCAGTTGTTGTGGACTAAAGGGTTTATTATTGAGAGTATCTAGACCATCTACCAGAAGTTTTAGAGGTTCGCATGAATATTTGATCGTGCTATGAATAGTTGTGTTTTGACAATATTTCTATGGGTTCTATCAGTGTTCCTGATTGAAGTTTATTTGATTCTGGTAATTTTTGTTGTTGCGGATGATTCTCTATTAGTTCTTGTTGTTTGTGGATGCTTCTAGATCATTCTCTATTTTTGGTGTACATCTACATTGATCATAGTGTTTGTGGTCAAATATTTTTTTCAGTATGTTCTGATTTTCATGCTCTTGGCTAACATGATGGTTGTAACATGTTGTGGATCCTTGAAGATTTAAATTTGAATGTTTGGCACACTTGAAGATATTGTTTTGGGTCTCAACATAATATTAGACGATGATGTTTGATTCACATTAAAATTTATTTGCAAATTTGGGCTGACATTGCAAATATGTTTTATATTTCTGGCTAACTAAGTTGTTGATGTATTTCATGTTGTAGATATATAAGAGTGATTGTTAGAGTGAAGATAGTGTGTGTATGAAGTGAAGAAAATATAGAGAAGAGAAAGTGTGTGAATATTGATCTATTCATTTGATTATAGAGTAGAGTGAGAAGAAGGTTGAACGAAGTGTGAAGAAGGTTTTATGTGCTTAACTAGAACTATAATCAGGCTTGAGCAGAAGCTGTTTTCTCAATTCACACCTTGTGGATCTAATCCAAACTACTATGCATTGTTGGGAAGTGAGCACTCTTGTATTTGAGCAGTGAGCTCTAGGTAGTGTGCCTAAATGCATGTGCATTCCCATTATTATTCTCATTATACTTTTAATAGGGTATAATATTGTGGACTAACATCCACCATGGTTTTTCCCCTAACAAGGTTTCCACGTAAAAAATATCTTGGTGTTCTTTGTGTTTCTAATGTGTTGATCGTTTATGGTTTATTGTTCATTCATTAGATCTAAGATAAGTTAAGTCTGAAAAGTTTAATATTCTATGACAAGTGATTCACCCCCCTCTTTGTTGGTTTTCCTTGTTTTTCCAACACAAATTAGTTTTCAAAAACCTTAAAAGGGACCCAATTTCCCAAGGTGGTGAATGAGTCCTTAGTGACCCCCGAAACAACACTTTTTCAACAAGCTACACATTTTTTCATCCCCTAAAAACCTTCCTTATTATTTTTATAACATTTAGGATTGATTTCTAATTGTCATTTATACATTTTTACTCTCCTAATTGAATGAAACATCACTATTAAAATTAGGTTCATCCATTTGGTTAATCACCTTTTGGTTAAACCTCTTTTTCTATGTTTCATTTGGAAAATTTGGGATGTGATGTTTGGAGATCAGCTCAGAATGGGTATACTATGTGTACAAATGGTCTAATCATTGAAGCTAAACATAAGCCCTATGAAATCAATAGTAAAGTAATGTATGCTCTCTAGAGTAGTCTTACAAATTTTGAATTAGTGAAAGTTATGATTCTGAGAATTGGTAAAACAATTTGACCATAAAAGTTGGAAAGTATTTATGAAGGACATGATATCCAATTAAAAAAGCTAAGATACAAAATTTAAAGATCACTTTTGAAAATTTGCAAATGTCTGAAGATGAAAAAAATCAAGCTATATGTAGGGGGTAGATGAAGTGGTCAAATCCATCAGAGGTCTTGGTGGAAAAGTCAAAGAACCAAAAGTGGTAAAGAGAAATCTTAGAACACTTTCTAAAGCTTATAGTCATAATTTTTTTTCTATTGAGGAATCTTAAAATATAGATCATTATACTAGAGATCAATTTTATGGCTCTATAGTTGTATTTGAAATGAGTGAGTTTGGCACTAACAATGGTGAAAAATTTAAGACACCTTTTAAGGATGAAAAAGTAGAGAAGATTGAAGAACCAGAGCAAGAAGATCTTGATGATGTGGAGTCTAACTTTGTAAGAAGGATGAGAAGAGGTATTGGTAAATACAAAGGTAAGTTTTCTTTCAAATGTTTTAGCTTTAGAAAGATAGACCACTATGCTTCAAGATGTCCAAACAGAGCTGTGAATGGAAAAAATAAGGAGAAAAAATGTAAGATGAATAAGAAAAGCTATTATATTAGAGAAGATACAAGTATTTCTAATGATGAATCTAATTATGGAGATGATGATGATGTTGATGATTATGAATGCTTGTTCATGGATTTACAAGTTGAATTTGTTCTGGCAAACTATGAAATATGTGTGAAGGAATTCCCTTTGAAAAGAAAGGATAAGACTAAGGTACTTTGGTATCTTCTTTTCATGCTAGACATGATAAGAACTATTAGATCATTAACAATGGTTGCTCTAATCATATGACTAGATACAAGAGTATGTTTGTCAAACTTGAAAATTATGATGAAGGAATTGTTAGATTTGGTGATGATTCAGGTTCTAAGATATGTGGAATAGACTCAATTAGTTTTGATGGAAAGCATAATACTAATTTTATTTAATATTTTAAAGGTTTAAGGCATAACCTTTTGAGTGTTGGAAAAATGTGTAACAAACGATACAATCTTATGTTTTACGATGATGTATGTGATAATAGAAAAGGGTCTAGAACTGTGATTGTTGCTAGAAAAAGGGAAAATGGAAATGTTTATCAGCTCAAGGGTACTAATGGTCATTGTTTTATGACTCGGATCAATGAAAGCTAGCTATGGCACAAGAGGATGTGTCACATTAATTTTGATAATTTGGTAGGAATCACTTTAGTTCAATCCGAGAGAGATCTACCAGAGATTAAAAAGCCTATCAATGTTTTCTACAAGGATTGTTAGATTGGAAAGGAAAAAAGAAGTTTCAAAGGAAAATAACAATCTACTACCAGATTGTTGGATTTGGTACATATAAATCTTTGTGGTCCTACAAGAGTAAAAATTCTTCAAGGTGACATGTATTTCATGATTTTGATTGATGATTATTCTAGAATGACATTGGTTACTTTCCTTAAAGAAATTTTTTAAGCCCTAGATAGGTTCAAAGCATTTAAAGTTAAGGTTAATAATTAAATGGACATGAAAATCAAATGTTTGAGCTATAATAAAGGTGAAGAGATCACCTCTAATGAATTTAATATGTTTTGTGAGAATCATGGCATAAAGAAGCACTTGTCTTCCCCTATGAATGATTAGAAAAATGGAGTGGTTAAAAGGAAAAACAAGACTGTTCAAGAAGCTACAAGGACTATGATGAAATAAGTAAATCTACCAAAAGTCTATTGGAAAGAAGCCATTCATACTGCTATTTATATACTCATCAAAGATCAAGAAAAAGGAAAAACACAAAGACTCCCTATGAGTTGTGGTATGGAAGGATCCCTACTATAAAGTACTTCAAAGTGTTTGGAAGAAAATTTCATATCAAAAGAGATGAAGAAAAATTGGGAAAATTTGATATAAGGTCTGATGAAGGCATATTCCTTAGATAGTTTACTAAAACTAAAGCCTATTGTTGTTACAACAAAGTAATAGGAATGTTGAAAGTGTAAGTGTCAAGGTTGGTGAATTTTTTTAGAACTCGGTGGTGATAGATGGATATGAATTAGATGAGCCTATTTGGAAAGTAAAAGAAAAATATAAGGAAAAGAAAGTGCAGATTGAAGAGGAAGAAGATTTGGAAAAGACCCCTAGAACCCCTAAGTATGTGTAGAGGAATCATTTTGAAGAACATATCATTGGAGGAAAAAGAAAAGGTGTATTGAAAAGAAGGAATGCTATTGAAGAAGAAGTAAATTTGTGTTTACTTCTAAATTTCAACCTAGTGATTAAGGCATGCAAATATGAAAATTGGATAAAGGCTATGGAAGAAGAACTACTGCAAATTGAGAAAACTCAAATTTGGGAACTTGTCCCAAGGCCTGTAAATAGAAACATAATTGAAATAAAATGGGTGTTCAGAAATAAAATGAATGATAATGGATAAGTTGTATGAAACAAGGAAAGACTTGTGTGTAAGGGATACTCACAAGTTGAAGGAATAGATTTTGAGGAGGAATTTTCTCCAATGGAAAGAATGGAAGCTATTAGGATGTTTCTGTATTTTGCAACACATAAGGACTTAAAATTTTATCAAATGGATGTGAAGTTTACTTTCTTGAATGGAGAATTGGAAGAAGAAGTATACATGGAGCAATTAGAAGGATTTAAGTTATCAAACAAACTGAATATGGTTTGTAGATTGAAGCAAGCTCCCAAAGCCTAGTATGTAAGGTTGGATAAATATTTTATACATCTAGGATTCAATAAAGGCACCACATATAGTAATAATTTTTATAAAGTTGAAAAATATCTAATTTTGATCATGGTTGTATATGTTAATGACATAATTTTTAGAGGTAATGAAGCTATGTGCAAGAAGTTTACAAAATATGTGAAGAAATAATTTTAGATGTCTATGTTTGGGGAGATGAATTTCTTCCTTGGGCTACAAATCAATCAAATAGACAAAGGTATATTCATTTCATAATCAAAGTATGACAAAGAAATGTTGAAGAAGTTTGGAATGGAAGACTCTAAATTAGTATGTAAAAGTGAAATGGAGCTGATCCTACAAAAGAGAATATTGGAATTAATGTAAAAGTGTCATTGATTTCAAAGGAGTATTAGAGGAAATATGGAATTAATCATGCAAGGGAGATGTCATCAAGATGAAATATTAGTTGTGTGCTCAGTGGTGTGCTTGAATGACATAGAGCTCAAAGGATGTTGTGAGAGTAGTGGACCTGATTTTGGAAGCACGTGGTGTTGATTGATGTCAATGGAATGACTCAGGAAGGTTATTTGAAGTAACTATGCAAGTATTGAAGAATTGAAAAAATTTCGGACATTGGGCCTTGGGATTACTCATACTGCTTGCAAAGTAGAGAAAGAGTTAGTCATTTTTTAGCTAAGTTCAATTGGGCTTTGGACTTTACAATTAAGGCTTATAGTATGCTAAAGTTATTGAGAATCCAAAATTGAGTATCAGTTATACCTCGTACTAGATGCAAAGGAATAAAAAATGTTCTAAGTTTAAAGGATTTTGAACTTTGGACTTCAGACTTATAGAGTATAGCTTAGCATGGTGTTAGAAGAAGGAAGTATGGAGGAGATATGCCACCCAAAAATGTTTCAAGCACTGTGATTTTGAAGCTCATTGAAAGAATGGAAAGCAACAAGGTGGAAGAGTGAACTTTGACATCTGATAATTGCTTTTTTCTTTGGTGTTTTAGAGGTTTGGATGCTAGTCTACAAAAATGTGAAATTTGATACATGGTAGAGGGTAAGGCCGAAGGATAAACCTTGATAGATATGGACAACCTTCATACTTAAGTGTTGGGAATTACTTGGAAAGTACTACAATGCACTCCAAGCATAAGGAAAGAGAAATGAGAGACCTCCAACTCCTAAAAAGAAAAAGGAAAGCTATGAATGTTTACTTCAAGCATAATGATTTTAGTAGATAAGTTTGTTGATCAGAGGTATGTTTGTCTTTTATTTTACTCAATATTTAAGCAGTATGGAGTATGTAGAATCTTTGATTGTCAAAAGTCGATAGAAGGTTAGTGACTTGTAACCTGCAACCACAAGATAGTTTGTAAGGGGGGTCTATGGTTTGGTAGTATAGAACCCAAAACCCCACAATATTTTGATGAGGGGGGTTTACAGTATAGCAGTAACTCGCAATACCACAATGGTCATTTAGATGGACTGTGGAGTGGTATCGTGTATTACAATGGTCACTAGCCTGGATTCCATGAAAGGGAAAATTTTCTGATGAAAAAAGAACCATGAGCTACATGATTTTGACACATGGAAAGGATGAAAAGGTAGATGACTTGTGGTGTGATATATGTGGATGAATAAGGAGATGACACATGTCACATGATGATTGGATGATTTCATATCTTTGTTGTGAACCAACACATGAATTTTGGTCAGTGGTTGTAAAGTTATTTTTGGTCAACATTTTATAAAGTGATTTTAAAGTATTTGAACCCTAAGTTATGTGGTTGCAATTTAAAACAAATGAAATCCTACAGTAGAGATAAAATGAAAACCCTAATTGAACAATGGTAGTTTGATACATTAATGCAAGGGTTTGAAGGTGTGATTTCATGGTACATCATGTATAAGTGAATGGCATGATTTCATATGTCAGCAAATAGAGGATGAAATAGATTCAAGTAAAAGAATTGACAAATGGAGATTGTCGCATAGATTACTAGGTGATATAGAACCTGCAACCCTATGGCATTTCGATGAGGGGGGCTAGGATATAGCAGTTTCTCATGACACCACAATGGTCATTTATATGTGTTGGACTTAGGGAACACTAAGAGGAGGGGGCGAATTAGAGTTCAACAAGTTTAAACTTCAAATCAGATCTTAAACCATTTACAACACATAAACAAAAATAAATGTGCAAGCACATGAACAAGATAATCAAAGCACCATAACACCAATATTTTTATGTGGAAACCTTGTTAGGGGAAAAAACATGGTGGAAATTAATCTTGCAATTTATATACTATGTTAAAAGTATGAAGAAAAGGGAATGCACATGCATCCAGGAACACTACCTAAAGCTCACTGCCCAAAATAAGAAAGGCTTACTTGTGCAGTTTTCGCACACACGCCCTACTGAAAGCAGGGACCCTCTTTTTCTTTCATTCTTGGTGTTTTGGCCCTTTGATTTTGAGGATTTAGTTTCCTTGGCATGTGCATAAATGATTATCCTACTCATGCAAATTCCCCTTTTGAAAAAACACTTTGAAAATCTTGTATTTTGGGACATATTTCAGATTTTTCTCTGTTTTCGGGAAAAATTCCCTTGGGCAGAATTACCTGAATGCCTTGAAAACCCATTGGAGGCTACTTTACATTATTTTCAAAAATTCCAAGACATTGTGGAATTTCGTATGGTTTGGATTTTCCTAAAACTTTGTCATGCCTTTGGATTCTCGAACCCACTATCTTTTCAACACATTTATGCCTCCTATACGATCTTGCAGTGTGCTTTTATTGGATTTAATTGGGATTTATGATGAGAATTTTGTGTCATTTTCATTGCTATGAGATTTGAGGAGCTTGGTTTTGAGTTGCTACTACTAGATTGTGCATTTGAGACTATGATCAATTGTTGCAGTAGAATTTTCTAGTGATCACTCGCATTCTACTCAGACTTCAGGGTTTCTTGCTAGTTGCTACTATTTCAATTTCTTTGTTCTCATGGTATGTATATGTTTCCTTACCTTTTAATGAATGAATTGAATTTCTTTAGGGTTTGTATGTGTATGCTTTGAGTCAAGATTTAGACGTGGTAGAGTTTGGTAGTAGGGCTAGGGTTTCTGGTTTTGGTTTTGATGCTCTTCCCTATAGTTTGTGTGGCCTTTCCTTCTACTTGATTGTGATTTAACGTGGTTAATCATTTCTATGTTTGACTCTTAGTTTTATTTCATGATTTCCCATGTCGAGCTCAGGTTTGACCTAGAAATCCATGACCTTTGATAAAATCACATCTTGGGTGAAGTGAAACTTGTTGTCCATCATTCAATCTAATAATTTCCCTATCCTAGTTAGGTTGTGGGAGAATTTGTCTAAAGGATAGTAGAAATGAAAGGGCAAGTTGGATCTAAACTGTGCTATCATGGTGATTCTAATGGTTTCCTTTGTTGAAATCATTTCTCATATTGATTGAATGTCATTTAGATTGATTGGAAGTCTGGATTATTCATCTTGCACTTTAAACAACCTAAATCTAAAGCTAAATCCCCAACTCTTTAGTCATTTAATCGATCTAAGCGAAATCCTGATGGTGTCAAATATTTTGGGTTTTCGAACATCTTATGGATTTTCCTTTAGGAATTTCCCAATTTTCCATCACTTTATTGATTTTCCAAAAATATGCGTAAAACATGAAAATTACGTTGACTTTGTGAAATTTCATGTCCTTGGGATTTTACCAAAACTTCTTTTCCCCTTCATTTTCTCAAAATTTGTGTACTATTGTTATTTTCATAGATTTCCATCCTCCGTAGAATTCTTCGAAATCTTGTTGAAAATAAAAAATTGAGAGACAACATGAGTTATTAGCTGATGATTGTGCACTATATGATTAATTTGAGTTATTTAAAGATGTGGCATGTTATTTCTTAGCTAATGATGATTGATCAAATGATTGTTGGATGTTTATTGTGCTTGTTTCACTAAATTCTATCTAGTCTAGAATTTCCCAAAATTCCTCTTTGGCCCGAATTTCGTGAGGGGACTAAAAATCTGAACTTTGAAAGGAGTAATTCTTATGAGATTTTAGGGGATTTTGTTCATCATGGGACTTGCCTTGAGGATGAATATACCATTTTGTGATGGATTAACTTGAGTCTCATGTTTTGTTGGATCTTTATTGTGGTCTCTTTGTGGAATGTAAGTTGAATCAAATCAAGTTGTTGTTGGAGGAACCAAGGCCAAGGTAGTGGATCCAAGTACTAAGGGGTTTGCTATCTCTGAGGTAGAAAGGATTAAAATGGATATAAAGAGTAAAATCCAAGAAAGAAAGTTGACTTCCATCTGGTTAGAGGTCACTGATACAAATGTTGGGCTGTGGAATTATGAAGAATTCAAGGCAAGGATGGCAACACAAAACCTCCCTCTGTTGGCCAGAAGGATATTGGAATCAGGGTTGGCCCATGTAGTTGGATTCCCTCCTACAGTTCAATGTTACAAGTTGGTACTTGAATGTGCTAGACACTATGATAGGGGCACATAAAGGATAGTTGGTCCATAGGAAAGAATTGTGGAAAATCTTAACCCTATGTTTATAGCCCAGATCTTTGACATGCCCGATAGGTCTCATGTAGTGGGTTTTGATATGGATATAGCGAAGAAGTATTATGATGAAAACACCATCAAATCACAATAGGTCATCAATTCCTAGTTAGAGAAACCCAAGTCCCACTTCTCCAAGCTACCCAAGCAACTATTCAAAGCTAATTTTAAGAAGGAATAATTCATTCTATCACATTCCTTAGTAGGGTGGTGGGATTAAAGAGTGCAAGAGTATTTTAAAACTAGATGTTCCATGTCATTGTAAGGATGGAGTATAATATTGTCTACCATTGGGCAGGCATTATAAGTGCAATGATATATGAACAAATGTGCAATGTCCTGCAGACAAAGACCTTCACAATGACCTCCTACTTGGCTTATGCACTTGCAAGGTTCCATCCATACAAAGGGCTAAGCACAAGGGGTATTTTTGGGCAGAATGTAATTTATGAGGTATACCCACAATTATACTTGGGTGGTACAAGTTATAGGAGGGTGAATGATACATTCACCATGTACATCACCAGGCTATTGCAAGGTGCAGAGCATGTTTGAATCTCAGATAATGCCAAGGAATTAATCAAGAGATTTGGATATTGGTTTATCCAGTTCCCTACCTTTTCATACATCAGAATGGATGGTTGTCAAAGGGCTCCATACATACTCCCCAAATATCCTATAAATCATATTATACTTTAGGAGGTCATAAGGAAAATCTATGATTTTGATACAACTGTATAGAAGGATAAACATAAGACTGGATTTGGTGGTGATTTTCCTTTGAGGATAGGCAGTAATGAGGCCTACCCCTCTATTAATTTTCCCCATGCTTGTGAAGAAGAAATGAGTACTTTGGGTCTATCTTTCCATTCTAAGAGATCCATATTTAATAGGACTGGTGAGGCACAAAAGAGGGCTAGAAGGGAATACAACCATAGGGATGATGTAGAGGATTATTGGGCTAACAACAATGATGAATTTGAAATTAGAAAAAATAAGTTCTTCAAGTTACCAATGAATTTGGTCTGGCTATACAACATAAAATCCATTCCATATCAGATTGAAGATGGTGGAGATTTGATTCAGGGCCATGACTATGAAGATATGAAGAATAAACTAGTTGGAGAAATAGATAGGCTCGAGGAAGAGAAGATAGAATTAGATCAGATCATGATTCCAGTGATCAAGTAAACTAAGTTGTGGCTCAAGCACAAGATGTGGGAGTTGGAAAGTGAGGGTGTCCAATGCACTTATGATCTAATGGGAGACTTAGAGTCTCATTCCACTTCTAAGGAATCAACCAAGAAGGATCCTAAGGGTAAGGCCAAGGTGAGCTCTCCTTTTAGGATAAATATTAAAGTTGCTTAGGTGGAAGAGGTAGAAGGGGAAGAGAAGCAAAGAAAACCCATTTCTAAGAAAAGGAAACACATTTCAAGGACAAAAAAATTGGCAAAGGATAAAGTTGATAAAGAAGGAAAAGAGGCTAGTGTTTCTATGCCTAAGAGAAGGAGAATAGTGATATTTTCATAGAAAGAGAAAGAATCCTCTAAGGCAGGGGATGAGGCTGGTCCACCAGTAGTAAAAGTGGAAAGTTCGGGAGAGAAGACACAAGTATACATGAGAAGATCAAGAACTCCCTTTCCTAAAGATGGTGTTCCAAAGAGAAGTTTTCCCATAGAAATTCCTACTAGTTCACATGATAATGTCCCTTCTTCTCATGAAACTCATAATGTATTAGGTGAATCAAAAGATGTAGACAATTACCAAGATCAAGGAGAAAAAAAATTATAAAAGGGTGAAATATATAGTGTAGAAGCAAAAATGGAAAAGGTATTGTAGTATCCTCTGGTGACTTATGAGGATTCACCTGGATAAGGCTCCATAGGAAGAGGAAATTCCAATCAGGACTCCTTCACTAGTGCATGAAGAAGAAGAGCATGAACATGGAAGTGAAGATAAGATTGAGGATATTCCTAAAAAACAAAATTTGAATGAAGATGTACCCAAAGTTCAATAGGATGCGGTTGGACAAGGTAATGTGCAATTAGATTCCACTATTCTAGGTTGGTTGGACAAGGAGTTAAAGAGTAAATAAATTGTGGTAGATGATACTCCTCCCAACTAGGATGAATTACTGGAAAACATAGGAAAGGGAAAAGAAAAGAAGAAAGCCAGGATTATCTCCAAGATCGAAAGAGATGAAGCTATTAACAAGGTGATTCAAAATTCCACCCCTGTGTTAGACAAGAATAAAGATGAGGTGACTGGTAAAGATTGCAGTGTACAAACTATTAGCTTGGGACCCCCTCTATGATGCAGGAAGTTGAAGAATTTGAAGGTTTCAGTGCTGCTATTTTAAGCAGATTGAAGAAAGAGGTGCAAGCTAAGCAGGATTTGAAGAAGGAGAATGATAAACTTAAGATGCATCTGCAGGACTTGATGAATCCCTTCCAGTCCATTAGCTCCTGATCATCTACTACAGGTTTTCTGCCACAGGAAACAATGATTGAGTTGGAGAAAATGAAAACCACCACACATGCCACAATGAATTGGTTGTAGGGAGTGCAAGCTAAAGGAGATAATGCCATCAAACATATCCCATCAACTGGTGGAGATGTTATGAGATCAATAGAATGGTTAAGGGATGTACTAGCTCAAGATAAGGAGGACATGGATCTCATGTTGCAGAAGACAAAAACCATCATGGAATACACTGAAGAAAAATTGGTAAGTGATGGAATTCTTCCTTCTCCTAAAGTTGTAGAACCCTAGGAATGGTATGAAGTTTTGCAAATTAGACAAAGGGTTTTGAAGAAAGTGCATAAATAGAGGAATCAAATAAAAGATACCCTAACTGAGATCTACAACAAGTGCATTTCATTCTTCGAATTTATGACAAGAAGAAAAAGGTTTGCACCAAAGCATCTAAACTTGGAGAAATTGAGAAAGTGGTGGTGGGTTGTGTATTCTCTAGTCAATAATGACCTAATCACTGAACATCAATTAGATGATGCAGCTACATACATTGCAGTAATGGATAAGTATCAAACTATGAGGGTGGATTAGGATAAAGTTGCAAAGCAGTGAAGAGGGTACATTAAGTCCATTGAAAGGAAAATTAAAGTTTTAGTTATTCAACCTATAGCCGACTTGGAGAAGATATTTTTGATGGTGTAGGATAAGATGGAGCGAGATAAGGACAAAGGGGAGAGTAGTTAATACAATGCCTCATCATAATTTGTGCTTCCCCATTATTTCTCTTCCTCCTTCACATGTATTGGACTGAGCTATGTTGGAGATCCCAGGCCGACCTAGATGGAGTACATGCATTTAATGTGCACTTTACTTTATTTTGATTTCCTCTTGGCTGACTTGTTTTGGGGGCCAATTGTTTTGTAACCCTATTTGGGCTGACATAAGATGTAATCTCTATAAATAGGGCTAGTTCCTCATTTGAAAGGGCTAGATAGTTTTACTTTGGAGTGAATTAAGCAGTATAGCAAGAGTTAGAGTTAGGAGTTAGTCTTATTTTCAAGCAAGTGTTGTAACAGAAGATTGGAATTGTTGCTACTCTGGGTGATTTAATGCAAGTAAATACATTGTGATTTGGTGCCTTTCTTGTGTTAATTTTATTTGGCATGGTTCCTATGATTCTATCTTTTGAAATTGCTTAAGTTTATTTGATGCATGCTAGGTTTAATGTTAGATGACCTGATGATGTTTATGGTTTGATGCTTGAAATGTTGTAGCAATCTCTAGTCCATACTTTTTGCAGCTAGCTGACTGTTAGTTTCTTTGCAAAGTTATCCCAAACTTTAATATTCATTATGCTTAGTTCGATTATGGATGCTTCTTCATTTCAATTGAAATAGGGTTGTTCTAGATGAATGTTCATAATATGAAAATCTTTAACACCTTAGAAGATTGCACTATTTCTGTAAGATTACAGATTTATCTGGGTCAAGCAGGAATTAGCTTATGAGGGATTGGTCCATTTCAAGTGTTTTATCATTTATATTGTTAAACTTAGGAGTAGAATTAATCTTAGAAATCTCTTTGAAATCCTTATCTTTTGATATTTCTTTGTTATCTAGGTTAGATTTAGGATTTAAAGTAGCACCATATTGCTAGATTTGATAAATTTGAGCATTTAGTATTTCCTTGTAGTAAGGTCCCTTTGTGATTACCAACATTTTCACATTTTAACTGAGTTTTTTTATGCATTGTCAAGTCCTAACATTAGAGACCTTGGGGTTATCTCTTGAGGCTTTCTGATAGAGATTTATCTTTCAAGAGAGATAGGATTTCCATCTTCTATCTTAGTTGTTACTGTGCAGAAAACACCATCAATAGATTAGCACTAGAAGGAAGGGCCGAATGAAGGTGACATTGCTAGAAGTTGAATGAGCCTTTATGTTGAAAATATGAGATATGATAGATCTCTAAATCTGAATGTACAAGTTCTGAGTCAAGATGGAAAAACATTCTTATGTTTTTCATGATGGGAATGGTCTTCAGATTTATTTTCCTCAACTTTGTGATTCTTTGAATAAGAGATTGGATCTCTAGAATAGTAAGGGTTTGCATCACTATTCATTGTCAAACAAGTGTAGGATTCATAATACCTATAGGCATAGTGAGTTGGAATGCTTAGAATTTTTGGGTAAAATCGAGAGGATTTTGCAAAGGGGTATTTCATGTAGAACTTTCCTGAACCATTAGCCTCTAAAGATTTAGGGTTTATTGATGCTGCAGTTGAGGAATTTATGTAGATAGTTGAAGATCAGCTTGTTGGTGGTAAGTGCTTACAATATTTCATCTCATCTAAATGGTGCATATTTCATAATGCAACCCATTCAGAGTTCACTTTCTGCTCATGTGTGGATGCCATCATTAAATTTGGAAGATACCTGGAGTGGAAAGAAAAATTAGACAAGGAATACATCATAGAGGAGCCAACAAATTTTGGATCAAGAGATGATGTTGCAGTTGATGTGGAGATGGATTTGGAAGGGATTGATTATAAGGAATGTGAATCTAAGGCATCAGAGTTAATAGAGGAACATTTAAGTGATGAGCTACCTATGAAGATCAAGGAAGATGTTCCTATAGAATTTAGTTAGATTCCTAAAAATACAGTGGAGGATGAGTTACAAGAGAAAGGAGTTACCATACAAGCTCCTCCCTTACAGTATGAAGATCTAATACAGACTAGATATAAAGAGTTTGTTGCCATAATTAAGAAATATTCGGCAAGCCTGAGTTACGGTGTCTTCCTAGAGGAGTTGTTGTTACCAGCTTGCTACAGGACACATGAGGAAGAGCATTCAAAATTCACATGCTTCCAATGCCAAGCAGCCATAAAAGAGGTGGAAGAACAAATAAAACTACCACAACATACAAGGGATGCACAAAAAAATACATCAAACAAGTTTTTGATAGAAGAATGTCAACAATTTGTTGATGAATGTCTTGAAGAACACGAGGAAGCACTTAATGGATAATTCAACATTCTTGATAACTGTGATCAAGAGTCTAAACCAATGCCAATAGAGGAAGAATTCAAGGAGTTCTCTCATTTATCAAATTCTATCATTTCTCTATCTGTTTTTGAATTAAGCATTGAAAATTTACAGACTTTATGCATGAATGATGAGATAACTAATGTGGCTCATATTGATATGCAGGAAAATTTGAATGATGTTGAAAATAGTAATATTACAGTCATAATTGATGGGCATGATCACACAACTGCAAGTGAAAATGTGCTTAGAGGTTAGCTTGTGATGCTTCTTCATGAGCATCCTACTGAGAAATTTGTTCTGTATGACAAGACTTGTACAATTTCCTCACTAATTCCTCATGGAAATACTCCATTAGGTGAAAAGTTCCATGTTTATAATTTTGGACTTATTCAATCTAAATTCCACTTTTCACTACATAGTGATGCCTCTAATTTTGTTTTACATGTTTCCAACATGAAGGGATTGTTGTACCATTAGTGGAGACCTCCTGATGACATATATATCAACTCTTCACAAATGAAGAATGATGAATACCACATCCAATCTATAGTAGTACAACATAAGGTTATTTCTTTCCTTGCTAAAAATTATGAATCTTATCAATTTGATTATGGAGGTTTAGGAAAGACAACTTGCATATGGGTCGATCATGGTCCTGATGAGTTACCTCAACTATTGATTATTCCTGATTATGAGGTTGAGTTTGAATGTTACAACATGGAGATTTATTTCTCTGGATATAAAGATGAATTTGCATTCTTGAGGACTATTGCCATCACCATGTTGCTTGTCCATGCATTGATTAACCATATGGGGATGAGTCTCAGTTTGCCTTGTCTGATCATGAGCCACTTTGAGTCTCTTTGTATATAATTCAGATTTGAATAAGTGTAGCTTGCTCTACTTTTCTTTTTCTTTTGTCTGCTTTTTGTTTTCTTTAGGATAGGTTGCTTTAGGATTAGTTTTCTTTTCTTAGTTTAGATTGCTTTTGGTTTGCTTCTATTTTGGTTAGTTTATGTTTTCTTTTGGTTTGGTCTACTTTTTCTCCGCTCTTGCTTTGGGTCTTCCTGTTTTCTTTTGGGTATGTTGCACTTACATGGCAATCATATTGTTATATGGGACTGTTCTGAATATTTCTCTTACAAACTTCAATCATTTTTCTAGAGTCAATTGGTGAAGGTCCTTTATTTGGTGTCATCAGTATTAAATTTTTGAGTGGATAAGTCATGGAATTGGGTTAAATCTGGAATGTATTCGGGTCTCATATTTATACACAAATCTTTAAAATTCCAAGGTTGTACATAATCCTTATGAAGTTTTCTTAGGTGAAAAATCTTATATTTTGCTTCAACACCATTGTAGTTTTCAGCCCTAAGCATGAACTTTATTGTTCATAGGTTGAAAAGAAAAGGTGAAAAGAAAAGAATATAAAAAAAGAAAAAGAGAAAGAGAAAATATTGAAAATCAAAAGAATGAATTAAACTTATCAGGAGTATTCAAGTATCTCTACCAGGGCTATGGACGCATGGTTGGCAGTAGAGCTATGCTTGGGAGGACCACAAAGATAACCTCGTCGAGGCTATGGATGCCTGACTGGCAACAAGGCTCTATCTAGGATGCTTTTGGAGTTAGAATCTTTATGTAGCCTAGTCAGACCAAATTTGGTTCTTATTGCAACTAAGGAAATAGGAATGAATAAATATGCACACACTCTGACCCTAGTACAAGAAAGGTTTGCTTTCCTATGAGTTTTGAAACTCTGTCAAATTGGTCACCTAATGTGTAGATTGAAACAAGAAATTTTGGGTTCTTGATTCTAGTTTATCACTAAAATGCTCTGGAGCATTTTCCCAACAGGAGTTGCAATTTGTTATGCAGTTTTCACACACACGCCCCGCTGAAAGCAGGGACCCTCTCTTGCTTTCATTCTTGGTGTTTTGGCCCTTTGATTTTGAGGATTTCATTTCCTTGGCATGTCCATAAATGATTATCCTACTCATGCAAATTCCCCTTTTGAGGAAACACTTTGAAAATATTGTATTTTGGGACATATTTCAGGTATTTCTTTGTTTTCAGAAAATTTTTCCCTTGGGAAGAATTCCTCGAATGCCTTGAAAACCTGACGAAGACTACTTTACATAGTTTTCAAAAATTCCAGGACATTGCAGAATTCCATCTGGTTTGGATTTTCCTGAAACTTCGTCGTGCCTTAGGATTCCCAAACCCGCTATCTTTTTGACGCATTTATGCCTCCTATACAATCTTGCAATTTTCTTTTATTGGAATTAATTGGGATTTATGATGAGAATTTTGTGTCATTTTCCTTGTTATGTGATTTGAGGAGATTGGTTTTGAGTTGCTACTATTGGATTGTGCGTTTGAGACTGTGATCGATCGTTGTAGTAGAATTTTTTGGTGACCAATCACATTCTGGTCAGACTTCGAGGTTTCTTGCCAGTTGCTAAAATTTCAATTTATTTGTTCTCATGGTATGTATATGTTTCCTTCTCTTTTAATGAATGAATTGAATTGCTTCAGGGTCTATATGTGTATGCTTTGAGTCAAGATATAGATGTTGTAGAGTCTGGTAGTAGGGCTAGCATTTCTCATTTTGGGTTTGATGCTCTTCCAAGTAGTTTGTGCGGCCTTTCCTTCTCCTTGATTATGATTTAATGCGGTTAATCATTGCTATGTTTGACTCTTAGTTTGATTTCATGCTTTCTCATGTCAAGCTCAGGTTTGACCTAGAAATCCCTAGCCTCTGATAAAATCACATCTTGGGTGAAGTGAAACTTGTTTTCCATCGTCTAATATGATAATCGCCCTATCTTGGTTAGGTTGTGGGAGAATTTGTGTGAAGGATAGCAGAGATGAAAAGGTGAGTTGGATCTAAAATGTGTTGTCATGGAAATTTCTTAGGGTTTCCTTTGTTGAAATCATTGCTCATATTGATTGAATCTCATTTAGATCGATTGGAAGCTTGGATTATTCATCTTGCACTTTAAATGACTTAAATCTAAAGCTAAATCCCCAACTCTTTAGTTTTTTAATTGATCTAAGAAAATTTTTGATGAAGTCAAAGATTTCAAGTTTTTGAACATCTCGCAGATTTTCCTTACTTTAGGAATTTCCTGGTTTTCCATCACTTTTTCGATTTCCCGAAAATATGCTTAAAACATGAAAATTACGTGACTTCGAGAAATTCCATGTCCTTCGGATTTTACCGAAACTTCTTTGCCCCTTCATTTTCCCAAAATTTGTGAACTATTGTTATTTTTGTGGATTTCTATCCTAGGAAGAATTTTCTAAAATCTTGTTGAAAATGAAGAATTGAGAAAGCATGAGTTATTAGCCAATGATTGTGCACTATATGATCAATTTGAGTTATTTAAAGATGTTTCATGTTGTTTCTTAGCTGATGATGATTGATCAAATTATTGTTGGATATTTTTTGTGCTTGTTTCACTGAATTCTGACTGGTCTGGAATTTCTCGAAATTCCTCTCTGGCCCAAATTCTGCAAGGGGACTAAAAATAGGAACTTTGAAAGGAGTAACTCTTTTGATATTTTAGGGGATTTTGTTCATTATAGGACTTGTCTTGAGGATGAATATACCATTTTGTGATGGATTAACTTGAATCTCATGTTGTGGCGGATCATTATTGTGGTCTCTTTGTGGAATGTAGGCTAAATCAAGTCAACCCATTGCTGGAGGAATCGAGGGCAGGGTAGTGGATCCAATTACTGAGGGTTCTACTATCTCCAAGGAAAAAAGGATTACAATGGATATAAAGAGTAGAATCCCAGAAAGCAAGCTGACTTCCATCATGTCAGAGGTCACCGATACAAACGTTGGGCTATGGGATTATGAAGAATTCAAGGCAAGGATGGCAGCACAAAACCTCCCTCTATTGGGTAGAAGGATATTGGAATTAGGGTTGGCCCATGTAGCTGGATTCCCTCCTAAAGTTCAATGTTACGAGTTGGTGCTTGAATGTGCTAGACACTATGATAGGGGCACACAAAGCATAGTTGGTCCTCAGGGAAGAATTATGGAAAATCTTAACCATGTGTCTATAGCCCAGACCTTTAACATGCCCGATAGGTCTCATGTAGTGGGATTTGATATGTACATAGCAAAGAAGTATTATGATGAAAACACCATCAAATCACAATAGGTCATCAATTCCTAGTTAGAGAAACCCAAGTCCCACTTCTACAAGCTACCTATGCAGGTATTCAGAGCTAAGTTTAAGAAGGAATACTATGATGCTATCACACTCCTTAGTAGGGTGGTGGGATTAAAAAGTGCAAGAGTATTTGAAAATTGGATGTTCCATGTCATTGTAAGGATGGAGTAGAATATTGAATACCATTGGGAAGGCATTATAAGTGCAATGTTCTATAGACAAAAACCTTCACAATGACCTCCTACTTGGTTTATGCACTTATAAGGTTTCATCCATACAAAGGGCTAAGGAAAAGGGGTGTGTTTGGGTAGGATGTAATTTATGAGGTATACCCACAATTGGACTTTGGTGGTACAAGTTATAGGAGGGTGAATGCCACATTCTCCATGTACATCACTAGGCTATTGCAAGGTGCAGATCATGTTCAAATCTTAGATAATGCAAAGGAACTAATCAAGAGATTTGGAGCTTGGTTCATCTAGTTCCCTACCTTTTCATACATCAGAATAGATGGTTGTCAGAGGGCTCCATACAGACTCCCTAGATATCCCATAAATCATATTATACTTTTGGAGGTCACAAGGCAAATCTGGGATTTTGATGCAATTGTACAAAAGGATAAACATAAGACTGGATTTGGTATTGATTTTCCTTGAAGGATAGGCAGTAGTGAGGCGTACCCCTCTATTAATTTGCCCCATGCTTTTGAAGAAGAAATGAGTACTTTGGGTCTATGTTTCCATTTTAAGAGATCCAGATTTGATAGGACTAGTGAGGCACATAAGAGGGATAGTAGGGAATACAACCATAGGGATGATGTAGAGGATTATTGGACTAACAACAATGATGAATTTGAAATTAGAAAAAAAGTTCTCTAGGTTACTAGTGAACTTGGTCTAGCTATACAACATAAAAGCCATTCCAGATTAGATTGAGGATGATGAAGATTTGATTCAGGGCCATGACTATGAAGCTATGAAGAATAAACCAATTGGAGAAATAGATTGGCTCAAGGAAGAGAAGACAAAATTAAAATAGATCATGACTCCAGTGATCAAGTACACTAAGCTATGGCTCAAGCACAAGATGTGGGAGTTGGAAAGTGAGGTTGTACAATGCACTTATGATCTAATGGGAGACTTAAAGTCTCATTCCACTTCTGAGGAATCGACCGAGTAGGATCCTAATGGTAAGGCAAAGGTGAGCTCTCCTTTCAGGATAAATATTAAAGATGCTCAGGTGGAAGAGGTAGAAGGGGAAGAGAAGCAAAGAAAACCCATTGCTAAGAAAAGGAAACACATTTCAAGGACAAACAAATCGACAAAGGATGAAGTTGAGAAAGAAGGAAAAGAGGCTAGTGTTTCTATGCCTAAGAGAAGGAGAATAGTGAGATTGTCACAAAAAGAGAAAGAATCCTCTAAGGCAGGGGATGAGGCTAGTCCATTAGTAGTAAATGTGGAAAGTTCGGGAGAGAAGACATAGGTATACATGAGAAGATCAAGAAATCCCTCTCCTAAAGATGGTGTGCCAAAGAGAAGTGTTCCCACAGACATTCCTCCTACTGAGCATGATAATGTCCCTCCTTCTCATGAAACTTATAATGTACCAAGTGAATAGAAAGATGCAGAGGATTACCAAGATCAAGGAGAAGAAGAATTCCTAAAGGGTGAACTCTATAGTGCAGAAGCAGAAATGGAAAAGGTATTGCAGTCTCCTCTGGTGACTTATGAGGATTCACTTACAAAAAATGAAGAGATCAAGCCTCCACAGGAAGAGGAAATTCAAATAAGGAATCCTTCACCAGTGCATGAAAAATAAGAGCATGAATAGGGAAGTGAAGATAAGATTGAGGAGATTTCTAAAAACCAAAATTTGAATGAAGATGTACCCGAGTTTCAGTGGGATGTGGTTGGACAAGGTAATGTGTAGTCGGATTGCACTATTCCATGTTGGTTGGACAAGGAGTTAAAGAGTAAACAAATTGTGGTAGATGATACTCCTCCCAACTAGGATGAATTACTGGAAAACATAGGAAAGGGAAAAGCAAAGAAGAAAGCCAGGATTATCTCCAGAATCGGAAGAGATTAAGCTAATAATAGGGTGATTCACATTGCCACCCCTGTACCAGACAAGAATAAAGATGAGGTGAATGGTAAAGATTACAGTGTATAAAATATTAACTTGGGACCCACCTCTATGATGTAGGAAGTTGAAGAATTTGAAGGTTCTAGTGCTACTATTTTGAGGAGATTGAAGAAAGAGGTGCAAGCTAAGCAAGATTTGAAGAAGGAGAATGATAAAATTAAGAGGTATTTGTAGGACTTGATGAAGCCTTTACAGTCCATTAGCTCCTCATCATCTGCTACAGGTTTTCTGCCACAGGAAATAATAACTAAGTTGGAGAAAATGAAAACCACCACACATGCCACAAGGAATTGGTTATAGGGAGTGCAAACTAAAGGAGATAATACCATCAAAGATATCCTATCAACCAGTGGAGATGCTGAGAGATCAATAGATTGGTTAAGGGATGTACTAGCTTAGGATAAGGAGGATGTGGATCTCCTATTGCAAAAGACCAAAACCTTCATGGAATACACTGAAGACAAACTGGTAAGTGGTGGAATTCTTCCTTCTCCCAAAGTTCCAGAACCCTCAGAATTTTATGAAGTTTTTCAAATTAGACAAAGGGTTCTGAAGAAAGTGCATAAATAGGGGAAGCAAATCGAAGATACCCTAACTGAAATCTACAACAAGTGCATTTTATTCTTCGAAGTTGTGATAGGAAGAAAAAGGTTTTCACCAAAGCATCTAAACTTGGAGCAACTGAGAAAGTGATGGTGGGATGTGTATTCTCTAGTAAATGAGGATCCAATCACTGATCATCAGTTAGATGATGTAGCTACATACATTGTAGTAATGGATAAGTATCAAACTATGAGGGTGGATTATGATAAAGTTGTAAAGCATTCAAGAGGGGAAATTAAGTCCATTGAAAGGTAAACTAAACTTTTAGTTATTCCACCTATAGCTAACTTGGAGAAGATATTTTTATGGTGCAGGATGTTGGTGGTTTTTAATGAATAAACCAGGTTGGTCTCCTATTCTACCTATGGAGTAGCCAACTCCAATCAAGGGCAGCTCGGAGGACCTGGACCAACTGACAAGATCAAGAGATCTTCTGCACTTTAGGCTCTGCAGAACCAAGGCGGGTATACCCACACAATGCCTCAAAGAAGACCAGACATTGCTTTTATAGTAGATAACTCCTGATGTCAAGCGTTGAGGACCTAAAATGGGGCTAGATTCTCAGTAGCTCAACCTTGAAGCAACAAGGAGATAGGACACAAACTAAATAAGGATATTCAATGATTTACAAATTGTTTATGAGGGGAACAGGCTGCAAGATAGATCAGTGCCCAATCCAGGGTCATGAAGTCACACACAAAAGATGGAATTCATCTGCAAACAGAGCTCAATCAGTGGATCTTTTTTTGTTGATTCCTTGCATCAACTATCAATTCCTTACACTAACAATCCAAACTCTTGTATCAACTAGACTCTACTTACCAAATCCAACCTACAAACAAGTAATCATTGATATCTATTCAAAGGATTTAATTGCTTCCTTGAAGCAGAACTATGAAAAAATAACACAGTCCCATGAAGTATGAGAAGATGAACAAAAACACCTTATGCATTTATTCAAATGATTAAAAGCCTACAAATGTGGAGACAATATGATGATATGCATGAAAGATAAGAATCTTCATGTATTCCTACTTAACTGATTGCATTTACAGAGGAATTCAACATTATAGTTTACAGACTCAAAAATGACCTAAGACAAAACCCTAATCTATCCTAGGCTAGTCCACAAACTCATAAAAATGGAACTGAACCAAAGGAACCAAACCCAAGGGACTGAACCTAAGGGACCGAACCTCTACATCTACCCATGAAATTCTCCTTTATAGGAACAAGAGAAGCAACAAGCAACCGGCCATATGAGATTACATGTCATCAGCTGACTAGGACAAACCCCAAAATAGTTTGCAAGCCTAGTCATTATTTTCAACTGCTTCACTAGTCTCATAAAATCCTCTAGTCAGATATCTATCAGGAGGGACATTCTCGCACGGATAGAGATCAATCAACTTGCACCAATTTTTTTGCCAAATCCACACATCCGTACTCGAGCCATGCCATCCTTGTCCCAGAGCTGTGTCGCCATGAATGCTGGCTCGGCGGATCCAACAACCTTCCATCCATCACTGTGAATGCTCCAAGCTTCTGTTTCTTGCGCGCAAACACCTTTGAAACCATGACTATGGTAAAATGAATATTAGCCATCGATCAACAGTGATCGGGCAGCTATCTTTTAAATCTCCCTTAGCCGTTGAAGCAGGCTACCACCATCGGCAAGACATAAAGAGGTCAGGGAGACCACATGCCAAGAATCGTATGTTACATCGAGTGCTCATCATAGTCGACAAGAGATGGTCGGGTTGAGGAGTCATCATATAGACATTCTGAGTCTCACCGAAAGCTCACATTTCATTCTTGTCGCCAAGAAAAAACACCTTCGGGGACACATCACATAGACATTCTCGTGTTTTGCCGAAACATCCCGAGCTCACAATAGATCGCCAAGACACTAATGACCTCACACCGACTGAAACCTTTTCCTTTTGTGCATCTCTATAACACCGAGATATCGCGAAGACCTCCTACCACACACCATGTCTTTTTGAAAGTCTTCATTCACCTATGTCGCTGAGACAATCAAAACCTATTCTGACGAAGACCCTCATGTTCCATCAGCGAGACCGAAGGTCACTCGTCGAGACCTCTCACCGAAAACCCTAGCTCTTACCGAAGAGATTACCCTTTATGCACTATCCATTCGCCAAGACAAGGGCACATCTCTCACTGAAGCAATCCTTTCACTTTGTTCATAGTCACTATAGCCACCTACCATCGGTAAGACATCATAGAGATTTCACCAAGCTTCATCGAAGACACCATTTCAAGTCGTTGTGAATTTTAACTTCTCCCGCTGACAAATTCACTTGCCAAATGTATGTCGCTAAGACATTTGATGTTTCTTACCGATGCACCCTTGCATTCACTTTGTCGCTGTAGCACGCAATCCTCAGTGAGAGGTTATGTAGACATTACATTGTTATACCGAGAAGACCTTTAGACCCCTGTTCACTAAGAGAATTTAGGACTCTCATGGAAAGCCACATATTGAACCACTGTCGGTAAGACCAGACCCCATCACCAAGACCTCCCGCCGCAATACAAAATATATGCCGATAGAATACAAAATGCACCTGTCACCGAGACATCAGAAACTCGGCAAGAGGCTAGCCTGATAGCCAGAAGATACACCAATAAGGGTTCCCACCATTGCTAAAACAAGAGGAATGTCTCGCCAACAACCTGCAATAAAGAATAGTGGAACATACACAGGTCGGGGAGACAATTGGGTACCTATGCCGTCATGAACCAAAATGAAAAATATGCATGACACAATGGATTCAAATGGATCACACAACAGAAAATGAGCGAGGCAATATGAGGAAGGGACAATATGCTAATGACAAGGGCTCAATTTGAACACTCATGGATGCAACTAACTATGAAAATTTGCAAAATTTTACAATTCTAACAGAAACAGAGGGAGAAACAACCACTAGAAGTGAATACAAACACATTGAGCTCAACCTTTGTGGGAGCCCACTTGTCCCATGTGCGAAAATGAGAAACACCCCATAGCTAAAGTTTTATTATGAAAAACCAGAGTACACAACTAGACAATGAGAAAACCAGAAATGGCACTAACATAGGCTCCAGTTGGGGATGTATGCCCCTGGTGGGCATAGGAAGAATTCAGATCACTGGGAGAGAAAACCAAAAAAGAAAACCAAAAATAGCGAGGAGCTAGCCGGACAAGGTTAGCAGACACAACAAAACAAAACTGACCAAAAAAGCAAAAACCTAACCTAATGTTCATGGAAAAATAAATGCTTTAGATGAAGCACCACTTTGAGAATTGTCCATGAACAGGAAATTCAAGAGTCACACTGTTGATTCTTTATTTCATTTGATGACACTAGGCCACCAAATGAAAAATGAGAGCCAACATCTGCCTCTGTCAAATACAATTCTACTAAATGAGCTGACATTCCCTAACTTGTGCTTGCCACTGCCAATCTGCAACAATATAAATGAATGCACCTCTGCAAACACAAGTATCTGGTTGCCTCTATGCAAGTGAAAAATTGTTCTCTGTTTAGTCTTATCTTCAACTGGCAACTAGATCCAATAAACTTTATCATTGCCACACTCTTGATTCTTTGATTCTGTATCTTGTGGCAATACATGTGAATACTGATCAGGACTGCATAAAAACACAGTCTGATCACAATTAGCTACCTAAAAAAACATGTTAGTACCTCTCAACAGGCTGTCATATTCATCATTATAAACATGTACATGATCCTTATGCATTTGAAAGTCAGGCATACTTTCAAAATGCTGACTGTTATGTGACAACAAACTGTCATATTCACTATTTACATTACCCTGAAGCTGAAAACAACTAGCTCCAGTGCTCTGCATATTGTCACATTCTATGAAAACTTCATCAAGTGTATACAAAGGGATACACTCACCATTCAACACATCTTGCAACTGCTCTATATCATTTTCAGTAGGAGGAGGCACATCATTAGTGCAATGATGGTTTAAACTACTACTCCCACTTCCTCTTTTCACTTGGCTCTGTTCTTTATCATGCCGGCAATGAGAGTCATCAAAGGACTCTAACTCATCCTCATGGGTTGTCCAAATCTCATCATCATCCCAATCTTGCTCATCATTGAGCAACTCTGGTCTCAGACTGAAATCAGTGTCATCATGATATGTAAGATCACCATTAGAAGGGGCATCGAAATCACTTGCATCATACCTTGCATCCTGCATGTCCTCATCATCAAGACCGATATGAGTTGCCCACAACAACCTAGAGTTGTTGTGTGCAAACCTTTGATATTCAGTGGCTAACAAATCTAATATTTGTTCACAACTTAGTAGGTCAATTTTCTATCCTACCCTCTCAACCACTTCTTCCTCTTCTTGACCTCCAGTAGGACTGGATGCAATACCAAGTAGTAAATCAGGATATCCCAAGGTATCTTCAAAAAGATTACCTTCATGAGAGTGAAACTCCACATCCTCATAGTCAAATCTGATATCCTCTAGAGCACTCCCTACATCAGCAACTTCATTTATCTTCTCATGAAGACTTGTGTCAATACTGCACTCATTTGTGCACTTGAACTGCTTAATTGTCTCGTCACATTGTCGGTTACACTTCCCTTCTTCAAAGAGCTAGTCCAACTGATGTTCCTCTTCGGGTTCTTGGCTTGGGAGACTCAAACTCTGATCTTTGTCTTGGGGCACCACTTCTGCAAGTTGTTCAAACACAACTTCTTCATCATCTGATGAAGCATCATCAAAGGTATCAAGGAACAAAGTCCTGAGCTGATACCATGAACCAATGGAGTGCACTGGTAAGCAAGTAAACCAATCATCGACCACACCTTCTAAAGTCCTTATAAATAATTTCATGACAATATCCTCCTTCTCAACTTGATAGCCTCCAATGAAATCAATGAAACACTGCATATGTCTTGATGCTAATTCCTCAACATCACCTTTAAATTTGGGTAAATATTTATTGATTCCCCTAGGGGCATCATGTGGGTAACCTTGGATTTTATCAAAATCCAAAGGGCTGTATCTTTCATTATCATACACCCTTTTATGAAGACAAGACAATGCCTTAAGCATGGAATCATAGCTTGTAAAGGGAGAATCAGGACAGCAATACATTTTGCAAATGAAACCTATCCCTCTACACTATCCAGTTGCAACATTGAAACCTCCCTTGATGCTAGTGCTTGATCTCACCAAATAAAGGGGAATAAATTTTTTTCAATGTTCAAAAGCATGAAGAGTACCTGAGAACGTTGCAGCCATAAAACTATTCTTTGAATCTTCAACAGGTTCACCTTGATAGAGTCGCCACCTCTTTGCAAAGTACTGAGCTTCAAATGGTATGAAGCTCACTTACATGTAAATCTTTCTCTGAGTTCCATCCAACAGAGCACCATAGATCTTGTAGCTTTCAGGTTCACTGCAACAAAACTTTCTCCAGGCCAACAATCCTTCAAACTTTGAATAGCACCAACATGGAAAACAAATATGACTCTTTGATATGGCACTTCTAACCAAACTTCTGAGTAAATCCCCAGCGGAGTCGCCAATCTATTGGTGACTCAGATGGGAAAATGAGAAATGCCACTCTGAATATCTGATTAAGAATTTTCTTTGTTATATCCCCAACAAAGTCACCAATCTGTTGGTTACTTAGATGGGCAAATGAGAAATGCCACTCTAAATATCTGATTAATAATTTTCTTTGTTATATCCTGAGTAGAGTCGCCAATCTGTTGGTGGTTTTAAATGAATAAACCAGGTTGGTCTCCTATTCTACCTATGGAGTAGCCAACTCCAATCAATGGCAGCTCGGAGGACCTGGACCAATTGACAAGATCAAGAGATCTTCTGCACTTTAGGCTCTACAAAACCAGGGTGGGTATACCCACACAATGCCTCAAAGAAGACCATACATTTCTTTCTGTAGTAGATAACTCCTGATGTCAAGCATTGAGGACCTCAAATGGGGCTAGATTCTCAGTAGCTCAACCTTGAAGCAACAAGGAGATAGGACACAAACTAAATAAGGATATTCAATTATTTACAAATTGTTTCTGAGGGGAATAGGCTACAGGACAGATTAGTGCCTAATGTAGGGTCATGGAGTCACACACAAAAGATGGAATTCATCTGCAAACAGAGCTCAATCAGTGGATCTTGTTTTGTTGATGCCTTGCATCAACTGTCAATGCCTTACATTGACAATCCAAGCTCTTGTATCAACTAGACTCTACTTACCAAATCCAACCTGTAAACAAGTAATCATTGCTATCTATTCAAAGGATTTAACTGCTTCCTTGAAGTAGACCTATTAACAAATAGCATAGTCCCATGAAGTATGAGAAGATGAACAAAAAAATCTTATGCATTTATTCAAATGATTAAAAGCCTACAAATGTGGAGACAATTTGATGATATGCATGAAAGATAAGCATCTTCATGTATTCATGCTTAACTAATTGCATTTACAGAGGAATTCAACATTACAATTTATAAACTCAAAAATGACCTAAGACGAAACCCTAATCTATCCTAGGCTGGTCCACAAACTCAAAAAAATGGAACTAAACCAAAGGAACCAAACCCAAGGGACCGAACCTATACATCTAGAAATGAAATTATCCTTTATAGGAATAGGAGAAGCAACAAGCAACCGACCAGATGAGATTACACGTCATTAGATGACTAGGACAAACCCCAAAATAGTTCGCAGGCCAAGTCATTATTTTCAACTGCTTCACTGGTCTCATAAAAGCCTCTGGTTGGATCTCTGTCAGGAGGGACATTCTCACACGGATAGAGATCAATCAACCTGCACCAAATCTTCTACCAAATTTGCACATCCATACTCGAGCCATGCCGTCCTTGTCCCAGAGCCACATCACCATGAATGCTGGCTCGATGGATTCAACAACCTTCCATCTGTCGCCATGAATGCTCTAGGCTTCTGTTTCTCGCATGCAAACACCTTCGAAACCCTGACTGTGGTAAAATGAATGTTAGCCATCGATCAACAGTGATCAGGTGGCTGTCTTTTAAATCTTCATTAGCCATTGAAGCAGGCTACCACCGTTAGCAAGACATAAAGAGGTCAGGGAGACCATAGGCCAAGAATCGTATGTTATATCAAGTGCTCATCATAGTCGGCAAGAGATGGTTGGGTCAGGGAGTCATCATATAGACATTTCGTGTCTCACCAAAAGCTCATGTTTCATTCTTGTTTCCAAGACAAAACACCTTCGGGGAGACATCACATAGACATTACCGTGTTTTTCCAAAACATCCCAAGCTCACAATAGATCACTAAGACACTAATGACCTCACACCGACTAAAACCTTTTCCTTTTGTGCATCCCTATAACACCGAGATATCGCGAAGACCTCCTGCCACACACCATGTCTTTCTGAAAGTCTTCATTCACCTGTGTCACTGAGACAATCAATACCTATGCCGACGAAGACCCTCATGTTCCATCGGTGAGACCGAAGGTCACTCACTGAGACCTCTCACCAAAAACCCTAGCTCTTATCGAAGAGATTACCCTTTATGCAGTATCCATTCGCTAAGACAAGGGCACATCTCTCACCAAAGGAATCCTTTCACTTTGTTCACTGTCGCTATAGCCACCTACCATTAGTGAGACATCATAGAGATTTCACTAAGCTTCATCGAAGACACCATTTCAAGTCATTGTGACTTATAACTTCTCCCGCCGATGAATTCACTTGCCAAATGTATGTCGCTAAGACATTTGATGTTTCTTACCGATGCACCCTTGCATTCACTTTGTCACTGTAGCACACAATCCTCGGTGAGAGGTTATGTAGACATTACATTGTTATACCGAGAAGACCTTTAGACACCTATTCGCCAAGAGAATTTAGGACTCTCACTGAAAGCCACATATTGAACCACCGTCGGCAAGACCAGAATCCATTGCCAAGACCTCTCGTCGCAATACAAAACATATGCCGATAGAATACAAAATGCACCTATCGCCGAGACATCAGAAACTTACAAGAGGCTAGCCTGATAGCCAGAAGATACTCCGATAAGGGTTCCTGCTGTCACCAAAACAAGAGGAATGTCTCGCCGACAACCTGCAACAAAGAATAGTGGAACATACCTAGGTTGGGGAGACAATTGGGTACCTATGTCGACATGAACTAGAATGAAAAATATGCATGACACAATGTATTCAAATGGATCACACAATAGAAAATGATTGAGGCAATATGAGGAAGGGACAATATGCTAATGACAAGGGCTCAATTTGAACACTCATGGATGCAACTGACTATGAAAATTTGCAAAATTTTAAAGTTCTAACAGAACTAGAGGGAGAAACACCCACCAGAAGTGAATAAAAACACGCTGAGCTCAACCCTTGTGGGAGCCCACTTGTACCACATGCCAAAATGAGAAACACCCCATAGCTAAAGTTTTATCATGAAAAATTAGAGTACACAACTAGACAATGAGAAAACCAGAAATGGCACTAACACAGGATAAGATGGAGTGAGATAAGGACAAAGGGGAGAGCAGTTAATACAATGCCTCATCTGAATTTGTGCTTCCCCATTATTTCTCTTCCTCCTTCACATGCATTGGACTAAGCTATGTTGGAGATCCTAGGCCAACCTGGATGGATTACATGAATTTAATGAGCACTTTACTTTATTTTGATTTCCTCTTGGATGACTTGTTTTGGGGGCCAATTGTTTTGTAACCCTATCTGGACCGACATAAGATGCAATCTCTATAAATAGGGTTAGTGCCTCATTTGAAAGGGCTAGATAGTTTTACTTTGGAGCGAATTAAGTAGTATAGCAAGAGTTAGAGTTAGGAGTTAGTCTTATTTTCAAGCAAGTGTTGTAAAAGAAGACTAGAATTGTTTCTACTCTGGGTGATTTAATGCAAGTAAACACATTGTGATTTGGTGCTTTTCTTGTGTTAATTTTAGCTGGCACGGTTCCTGTAATTCTATCTTTTGAAATTGCTTAGGTTTATTTGATGCATGCTAGGTTTAATGTTAGATGACTTGATGATGTTTATGGTTTGATGCTTGAAATGTTGTAGCAACCTCTAGTCCATACTTTTTGCAGCTAGTTGACTATTAGTTGCTTTGAAAAGTTAGCATGGACTTTAATATTCATTGTGATTAGTCTGATTGTGGATGCTTGTTCATTTCAATTGCAATAGGGTTGTTCTAGATGAATGTTCATAATCTAAAAATCTTTAACACCTTTGAAGATTGCACTATTTCTATAAGATTGCAGATTTATCTGGGTCAAGTAGGAATTAGTTTATGAGGGATTGGTCCTTTTCAAGTGTTTTATCATTTACATTGTTAATCTTAGGAGTAGAATTAATCTTAGAAATCTCTTTGAAACCCTTATCTTTAGCTATTTCTTTGTTATTTGGGTTAGATTTAGGATTTGAAGTATCACCATATTGCTAGATTTGATAAATTTGAGGATTCGGGCATGTGCAAGATCATGATGGGCCAAAAAGTGGCAATATGATTGGTATGTGTAGGGTATGTGGCTGACGACTTTTTTTTAACCCAAAATTGATGAAATGAAAAGGGTTTTTAAAGGAGATTATCAGCTTTCCAACAATATAAATTATGCTATCCTTTTAATTTAATAAATAATTATTATTCATTTTCTATTTGGATTACGACTAAAATCTTGATTGATAGGCTGATTGAAAAACATCTATAGCTTTCAAATGGTATCGCATTTTTTGAATCCAAAAAATGCATCACATTCTATACTTCACATACTAAGATTTAGAAAAAAGAAACTGAATTTCATGAAGTTTTGACCAAGTTAAGGTGGTCAGACATATGAGTTTTTATATTTTTTAAAAGTTGTAATAAGAAAATCATAATTAATTATTTACTTGGAAAAAAATTACAAAAAAATATGCATCATATTTAGACATGAGTCATCTATTTATATCTAAAATATTATAAAAAAATATTATCATTTTATTCTAGTTAGGGTGGTTAGACATACACCTACTTATTTTTTCTTTGAAATTTAAGTACTACTCCATTCAAATTTTAAATTTTCACCAAATAGATTTTTCTTTTTTTTAAATAAACCTAGTAGTTTAGAAACTACATTCAATTTTCTACAGATTCTATTCTTACATATTTTTGAAATAATATAGATCATAACTTGGGTATGTGCAGGATCATGATGGGCCAAAAAGTGGCAATATGATGGGTATGTGGCTGACGACTATTTTTTTACCCAAAATTGATGAAATGAAAAGGGTTTTTAAAGGAGATTCTCAGATTTCCAATGATATAAATTATGCTTTATTTTGAATTCAATAAGTAATTATTATTCATTTTCTATTCAAATTACGATAAAAGTCCTAATTGATAGGCTGATTGAAAAACATCTATAGCTTTCAAACGGTATAATATTTTTTGAATCAAAACATGTGTAAAATTCTATGCTTTGCATACAATATGATTAAAAAAATAAAAATTGAATTTCATGAAGTTTTTACCAAGGTGGTCAGACATACGAGTTTTTATATTTTAAAAAAAATTGTAATAAAAAATTCATAATTAATTATTTACTTGGAAAAATAGTACAAAAAAATATGCATCACATCGGGGTATGAGTCCTCTACTTATATCTAAAATATTATAAAAAAATATTATCATTTTATTGTGTTTAGGGTGGTCAGATAGACACCTACCTCTTATTTTTTCCCTAAAATTTAAGTACCACTGCATTAAAATTTTAAGTTTTCACCAAATAAATTTTTTCTTTTTTTAAACAAACCTAGTAGTTTAGAAACTACATTCAATTTTCTACAGATTCTATTCTTACATATTTTTGAAATAATATAGATAACTTATTCAAATTTTTACGTCAAGTTGTCTGACTCTAATTTTTCTAATTTTTTTGCCACTTAAGGGCCTGTTTTTTCCATGATGATCTTGCACATACCCATTTAGTATTTTCTTGTAGTAAGGTCCCTTTGTGATTACCAACATTTTCACATATTAACTAAGTTGTTTTATGCATTTTCAAGACTTGACATTAGAGACCTTGGGGTTATCTCTTGAGGCTTGCTGGTAGAGATTTACCTATCAAGAGAGATAGGATTTCCATATTCTATATGAGTTGTTGTTGTGCAAAAAACACCATCAACATTACTAACTTACAAAATGTTTGCATTCAAAAAAAAAAAATGAACTGAGTAATAGCATCTCCAAATTCCTAGATTCAGTTCCAATGAAGCTCAACAGACGATTTTTAGCCCTTCTAACTGATTCTCTATTTCTGCTCTGCTTTGTTCTACCCTTCTAAAATTATGTATAGATCACTTAATCACTCACACACACTTTTTTTCTACTCTTCATACACATTCACACACTTCCACACTTATTTTCATCACCAAAATGAATTACCAAACTCGCATATATATTTGCCAACAAGAATTTAATTACTATATGTCAGCTTCACACAAAATATAATATTCTCCACATGTTAGCTCAAATCATAAACAATGTATAACATGTACCCATACAAGTCAGCCACAACATAGCTAGGACCCAAAATAAAATACCTAAACATAGAAATGTTTAAACAATCATCCCTTATACATCCCTGACATGCTACATTGACTAGGTCAACCATAATGAACAAATAGACAAAAAAACATCCTGCCCGATAACTTGAGTCATACACCAATTAATACAATAAAACAAGGCTTACCAATAAGGTAAAATACCTACTTAACAACCTCTATCAAATATCCACAACTCAAAATGATGATCCGATGAGGCATATAGATCGATATGCTAATCGAATACCCTATTCTTCATGTTCTTTGCCAGTAATACACTGTACTTAACTTTAACTATCAGTACAACCAGGTTCGGATCTATGAATCACAATAGTGACTTTAGCTATCATCAATGGAAACACTAGAATCCATACCAATAATCTCCCCAAGCCATATGCCAACAATCTCCCCCTTTGGTATTGATGGCAACACTTAGTGAAAAATGACTAAGTGTCAAAACCAGAGATACACTGTCAAACTACAAAATTTCAAAACACAACAAAACACTACTCCCCCTTAGGATTTCAAGGAATTTTTCACTAGATTCTCTCCCCCTTTGACATCAATGAAAAAAATTTACTACTTTCTCTCCCCTTTTTCTAGTATTCTTACTGCACTTCTTCCTTTTTGCTAGAACAAAATTTTACTACTCTCTCTCTCCCCCTTTGCTAAATAGACATTTGATCAAAATTTTGAAAACTACAATTGCTACACAAATCAGAAAATTATTTTATACTTATCTT
This sequence comes from Sequoia sempervirens, assembly GCA_007258455.2. Taxonomy (NCBI): domain Eukaryota; kingdom Viridiplantae; phylum Streptophyta; class Pinopsida; order Cupressales; family Cupressaceae; genus Sequoia; species Sequoia sempervirens. Next base: position 106,770,165 of record VDFB02353493.1, read on the forward strand.
TCATCTTTGGAAGGAATTTCTTCCAAGCATCTATAGAAATCCCAATAATTATTATCATAATGTTATTTTTTGATGTCCAGTTGATGATCTGAATGAGGGATTTTTGAATTGTAATTTCTTCTTCCAACTTCTCTCCTTTCCTTAAGACTTTGTGTGCTCAACCTGCAACTCATGAATTCTTTTCTTTACTGCTCCATCATGGTCCTAAAACATATTGTAGTCCTAACCAATTTTATTTAATTCACTTTCAATTTTCTCTAGATTGTCTTTATATTTTCCAACAACATGAGGCCAATGTAGAAAATAATTGTAGATGTCATTAGCTGAATTGATGCACCGCCTCAACACATTCATTCTCTTTTCCACTTTTATAAGGGATAGCTTGAACTGCTCCTTCAAATGTAATATTTTTTCCTCCTCTTTCTTATCCTGAGAGTCAGAGGTCATAGCTTCCTTAATATACTCAATCAAATCTTCAGGGAATACATTCTACAAACTTTCTAGTTCAATGTTATTCTACACAAAGCATCTTCCTAGAGTACTCTTAATCAGATCCTACTAATATGAGGGTCCATTTATCCATATGTCAACAATCTTTTGCATTCCATCTTCCTCCTGAACAATTTGCAATGTCTTTGCTTTGAGTAAAGCACCTTCATTGCTTCCTTATGCTATTATTACATCCAGTTCAATTGATTATGGTTCATCTCTTGGGGTGTATTCATCAGAGTCTTCATCAAGTATATTCACAATTATTTGTTATTTTGCTTGTCCTTCAGATTTTGGAGACTTGAGTACTAGAGGAGTATCATCAACAAACTCTATTACTCTTTTCTACTTTCTCTCTGTCTTACTGGAAGATGATCCAACTTCAATTGTTTTTATCGGAAGAGAGATACCAACTACTCCAAACTTTCCTAAGAACTCTCTAAAGAAATTTGCATAAGCTTGCTCACAATTTTCCAAAGTATTGAAATGCTTAAAAATTTGCTTACAGACCGGTTCACTCTCCTTCCATACAAAATTATCATTCTATGGCAAGCAATTTAGAAAATACATCATGATACATATGATAAAAGTGCCAAACCTGAAAGGATAATCTACATCCATTGTCAATTGCATGTTCTCCATCAGTTGATTTTTAGCAAACTGCAAAGGTCAAAGTCTTGGTCCTCCATTATCATCTTATGCGAAATGTAAATTGCGCCTATAGAGGTTTATCCTTCCCTATTTCTAAAGAAATTTTTGTATGAAATTATATATGTAATGTACCTTGTCAATGGATCTTTGATTGTTAAAATTACTAGAGCCCTTTGATCTCCTATTACACCAGTTAGGGTTTCAACTTCCTTATTTCAAATCAACTTCTTCTTTAGAATATCTCCAACATTGCATAACCTAGTTAAATTTCTAACCACTTCCTTCGAAATAAGATAGGGTTTGTCCAAATTTAGAGTGTCTTCATTCAATCTACTCAGAGATGAATCTAACCACTTCCATGTTGTCAAAATAAGGAAATTCATTCCAAATGTCCAATCTCCTATGTTTTTCTCCTTCAAGCCACTTCAATTTGCTGGCAGGGAGTATATCTCTTACATCCCTGATCTTCTTGCTATTTTATTCATCCAAACTCACAATTCCCTTGATTTGCTTGATTTTCCATACCAAACAAGGTTTTTTTTTTTTTTTTACCGAGCACAAATTTATAAATTCTACAAGCAAATGGAATAATTGATGAATTCACCACCGAATCGGCTTGACTCCTTCCAAAATTATGCTCCAGAGGATTTTTCACTTTTCTTTTTCAATGGAAAGTGGCAAATGAGGGTTTCAGATATCCTTTTATAGCTTTGCGCACCTAACTTTTTTACCGCAATAAATGCTTTTCCCTAGGAGTTCTGGTTACACTGCACTCTCAGACAATAAGAGAAGAATCCATCTACAGACCTTCAAGATCTCAACTTACAAAACAAGTGATCACAGATACATTTGTTGACTGACGACACAACTACTAATGACTTCCTATATTCTGATGCCAACTACTGACAAAGGGGGAAAATGATTTTACTTGAAAGACTCTCCCTAGGTTGATGGCCTGAAATCAATTTTTGGAGGAATTATCGGAGACAGCTTCTGGTACGGGCTTATCAAATTCACTCTTATTTACCCATGTTTTCTTCATCTAATCTCTTATCTCTTCCATAATCACTTTTCCTTTTCCTTTTTCATCTTTCTATGAAATTCTTCCTTGATGTATTGGATCTCTTCTATCGATATTTCTATTCCTATAGAATCTTGCAATGTGACCAAATCTGTTGCAATTGTAGCACATGTGATTTCCTTGTCTAGACCATTCATTCCATTGATTTACCTTTGATCTGCACTGGTTAGCAATATGTCCAAATCTTCCACAGGTATAGCATTTAACATTCCTTATACTGATAGACATGCTTCTACATTCAATTGATTTATGACCAAACTTTTTGCAATTAAAATACTAATCAGGAAATGATGGACTTCTTGAATTTACTTTTCTTCTACATTGAGAAGCCATACAGCCAAATTTATTGCAAGCAAAGTAGTAACCATTAAAATTTTGAGCATTAGGTTGTCCTATCGGATACCTTCTACCTTTGGTCATCTAATTTATTTATCTGGGATCCTCATGTTCAGATCCAGAGAATTATTCCTTCTCATATCGAAGACCTCGCTTATCATTTGCATCCTTTTGTCCTTTATTCATCTCATCAAGCTTAGCAAAACTAATCCTAAAATTCTCCTTGTATTCATTTGCAATAGAAAGTTCATCTCTAACAATAACTATCTATCTTTCAAGCTTTTGTTCATTACTTTTGGATTGTTGCAATCCAATTTCTAGCTAAATGAATCCACTATTAACTCTATCACATTTTTCAGTTTTCTCTTTCAAAGACTAAGTGAAACTCTCCTCATTCTTCTTTCTTTCTTCAATCTCCTTAGTTAGCTTCATTTTCATAGATTCCATCTCAAGCTTTAGAGTAGCATTGTCTCTAGCAAGCTTTTCACATTCTTCAGTTATTTCTTTCAGAGTCTAATTCATGTGGACATCTTCCAAGCTTTTTATTTTCTTTCTATTTCAGCTGATCACATAGTTCCTTCCTCTTTTCTCCTAACTCATTGATTTTATCCTTCAATGATTGAATGAATTTTTTAGCACCCACAATATTTAATTTTAACTCTAGGACATCTACTTTAGACTGATCAAGATCATCAAGTGCCACCATAAGTTGTTGTTGAAGACTACCAGAGTCCATTGTACTTCAAGATCCACCTCAAGTTGTTAAGCTTCCAAAGATGAACCTACTATGATACCAATTGTTAGACTTTGGGAACATTGAGAGGGGGGGTGAATCAATGTTCAACAAGTTTAAACTTCAAATCATATCTTAAACCATTTATAACACAAACATAAATAAAGATTCAAGCACATGAACAAGATAATCAAAGCACCATAGTACCAATATTTTTACGTGGAAACCCTGTTAGGGGAAAAACCATGGTGGAGATTAGTCCAAAATTTATATACTGTATTAAAAGTATGAAGAAAAGGGAGTGTACATGCATTTAGGCACATTTCCTAGAGCTCACTTCTCAAAATAAGAAAGGCTCACTGCCTTACAAAACATTTGCATTATAAAAAAAAGTTGAACTGAGAAATAGCATCTCCAACTGCCTAGATTCAGTTCCAATGAAGCTCAACATACAATTTTCATCCCTCCTGATTGATTTTGTATTTTTGCTCTACTTTGTTCTCCCCTTCTCCATTTTTTCTGCCCTTTTGAAACTATGCATAGATCACTCAATCACTCATACACACATTTTTTCTACTCTTCATACACATTTTCACACCTCCACAGTTATTATCATCACCAAAATGAATTACCAAACTTGCATATATATCCACCAACAAGAATTTAATTACTATATGTCAGCTTCACACAAAATATAATATTCGCCACATGTTGGATCAAATCATAAACAATTTATAATGTGTACCCATAAAAGTCAGCCATGACATAGTTGGGACCCAAAATAAAATTCCTAAACATAGAAACATTTAAAAAATCATCCCTTATACATCTGTGATGCACTACATTGACTGGGTCAACCATAATGAACAAATAGAAAAAAAAAACATCCTGTTGGATACACCGATTAATGAAATAACACAAAACTTACCAATAAGGTAAAATACATTCTTAACAACCTCTCACAAAGATCCACAACTCAAAATGATGATCTGGTGAGGCGTACAGATCGATATGCTGACCGGATACCCTGTTCTTCATGTTCTTTGCTAGTAATACACTATACTTAACTTTAATTTCTGGTATGACCAGGTTTAGATCTATGGACCACAATAGTTACTTTAGTTTCCATTAATGACAACACTAGAAGCCATACCAATAATCTCCCTAAGCCATATTCCAACAATATGGACTAGGGTGGAGTGGTATCGTGTGGTACACCAGTATCTAGCTTGCATTCCACGAAAGGGAAAATTTTGCAATGATGAAAGAACTATGAGCTACATGATTTTGACATGTGGAAAGGATGAAAAGGTGGATGACTTGTGGTGTGGAATATGTAGATGAATAAGGTGTTGACATGTAGCACATTTTGATTGGTTGATTTCACATCTTTGTTGTGAATCAATACATAATTTTTGGTCAACATTTTTAAAAGTGATTTTAAAGTATTTGAAACCCTAAGTTTTGTGGTTGCAATTTAAAACAAATGACATCCTAAGCTGGAGATTAAAATAAAACCCTAATCGAACAATGGTAGTTTTAATCGTTAATTCATGGGTTTGAAGTCATGATTTCATGGTGCGTAATGTACAAGGGAATGGCATGATTTCATATGTCAACAAAAAGTGGATGAAATTGATTCAAGTAAAAGGATGGATGAATAGAGACTATTGTATAGATTACCAGGTAACTATTCAATAAATATTTCATTTCTTATTGGTTCAAATGGTGGTACTAAGGCAAGGAAAATCATAGATATTGTAAATGGATCCATTGCACAGAAAAATCATTAAATGGTATTAAAACCCTAGGTTTTTTTGGGTCAAAAATGGAATGTACATTGAACCTAGATAAGGGTTTTTTGAATGGTTGAAATTTTCCTGATGGTGCAAGGCTTGAGATGAATAGGTAGATTTTTGGAGAAGTTGTTGATGAAAGGAAACCCTAAGAGATGCTTCTAAATGATTTTTTATAGTGTTGCAAAGCTTGAGGTAGTTATTGCAAATCGTTGGAGAAAAGGAAAAAAATAATCAAAAAATTGTCTAAGAAGAAGTTGCATCTATTGTATGTGAAGTGTGTGAGAACAATCTACAGAGGTAGAGAATGATGAAATGAGTTATGTATTGTTGAATGTGCAATAGAGGTAGAGTGAAAAAAGAGAGAGAAGTGTGAGTAGTGTAGTAGATAGAGAATACACAAGTTGTGAATGAGTGAAACCCAAATAAAAAGTAGAATATCATCAAGAGTTTACATTCAATGTGTAGCAAGATAGAAAAATATTGTTCTAAGTGTAGAAGAGAGTGAAGTGTAGAAGAGAAAGAGAGTGAGTGTAGAGAATAGGGGTTGTGTTGTTGAGATTTTAGTAGCAATAGCAAAAGGGATGCTTGTAAATTTTCCAAGTAGAGATTTAGTAGTTACAAATAAGACTTGTAATGGAGAACTGGATTTATTTGAATCACTTTGTATTTTTCATTATATTTCTGATTGGTGTTACTCATGTTCTAAAATTTTCAGACCATGGACTTTGTTTTCCCTATTTACCCTCTTTGAAGTCCTTGTTATTATTTTACAAGTCTTTTACCTAGAGTTTATCTCTCAAGGTCACTAGTTTCCCAGTTTTTGTAACCTTTGTCATAGGTTTCCTGAGTTATGTAACTAATGGCACCACTTTCTTTACGTTCGTAACCTAGTTGTTGGTTTATCAAGTTTCATAACTTCATGTGTTAGTGACTTAAGTCTTGTCATAGTTCACCCTTGTGCTGTCTTCAAGCAAGTTGCGGAGTTAGAGGTTATCATAACCTATCAACTCTAGATTTTGGTTACCAAGTTACTGATCCAAGTGACCTAGCGACATGCCTTCTTTTTCTCTCATTTCAAGGCATTATACAACCTAAAGATGTCAAATCATATTGAAAAGTGTGTGTATTTTAAGGTAATTTCCTTCTTTCAAAAATAAGGAGTTCAGTATTTCATAAATACGGTACATGTAGATGTGATGGTAACTTAAATGTGAGGTGGTGGGAGATTTGAACTTATATTTGCATATTGTATTTCATAGCCATCTTTCTCATTATTTCAGTATGTTTATCTCCCTGAAGGTTGAGAACTTATGCAGACTGTTATAGGAAACCACTTGTTGAATGTGAGAGACACATATATCAAACCTCTAGATTTGAAAGAATTGTGGGAGCACTTGGAGAGTGAAGGAGTCTCCCTGTTGAATGAGAGGCTTGTGTTGAGCAGTTTAGCTAATGCTGGTGGAATACCTAAAGTGGTAGATTGTTTTGTACTTGTGGTTGCCTGTACAAAGAGGTACATTCCTGAAACATAGGAAATTAGAGCAGTGGATGAGTCATTGGTTATCAAGGTTACTCTTGAAGTTGTGTCTCTAGCTCTTGGCCTCCCGATAGACCTACTATTTGAGAAAATTTCTATTGCAATTGCTGATGAATTTTTCAAAGAAAAAGAAGATTGGTGTAAGAATCTGATGGCTAAAACTTGGTTAAAGTTCGAAAGGAAAGGTAAGTCCCAATTACCCCCTAAGCTTAAAAAAACACATTTTAAGGATGAAATTTTCAATTCCATTACTCTATTACATCAGGTCATTGGTAATGGGGACTCTGAGAGCTTTGAGAACTAGATGTGTTTATTTATTTTGAAAATTTGTGAGGAGGATTTTTTTATTGATTGGGCTGAAATTAATGGTCATCATTTGAAAGAGCAATTGTTGATTTATCAAAAGTTTGCTACTTTTCACATGTGCTCTTACTTGATATATCTTGTTGCCAGTCAGAAAAATGTTTGGTTAGGTTTGGAAACATAGGATGCCCTAGTACTAGGCATGCCTATATACAAATTTGTTTTGCAACTTACCAAGCAGTTTGGAATGGAAAATCACCACTATGTCAATGATCTCTTCTTAATGGATACTGCCAGGAGGCTAGAAGGGAAATTATAAGTACAATTCTCTTCAGACTCTATGTCCTTAATAATGAGATATGGGAGCTTTTACATTCAGTTTGATAAATTTTCTTATTTATGAATTGGCGGATTTGAAGGCGCTCCATTGAAATTGCCTAGATACCTAGATGACCTTATTGTGTTTCTAGAAATCTGTAGATAGATGGCTGAGGTAAATGTTAAGTATTTGAAAATGAGTAAAAAAGGGTATCTATTTCCATTGGTATTTTCTTCTTTCACATGCAAAAGTAATCAGGTTTCCAAATAGGCTTGTGAGGCCTTAAAACAATTCAGTTTTCCTAGTTGTTTTCAGAGAACCAATTTTGATAGTAAAGGTTACATCAGACATAACTGTCATGGTGGGAGCTCCTATGTGCATGTTCCACATATTGAAGATTACTAGGAAGATTGTGTTAATGAATTTGATGTTTTCAAAAGAGACAATATGAGGTTAACTCTTAAACAGATTCAGGATTTCAAATTGCCTCTATGCATCCCAAAAAATGTATGTGAAGATTCAATGATCCTCCATCCTTATTATGATAATTTTTTATCAAAATTTTCCATATGTGTTGATTGGAGTAAGGAATAACTCTCTGATATTCATGAGTGCTCAGTTTTAGTTGTTGAGAAAACCCAAGATTGGCTAGCTAGTAAATTGAAGCAGTGCACAGCTTCTACCCATGGTTCAAAACCTTCAGGTGGAAAGGAGACAAGGTCATCAACTCATAATTCAAATGTCACCCCTTCAATAGGAATACTTGCAACTAAATCTTCTAGATCAAATTTGTAGTTAGGGGGAGACAGAGAAAAACCAAAGGAGGTGACCAAGCTAAATCCACCTATGAACATAATTCACCCTTCTCTTCCCCTATGCAAAATATGGATTAGGATCAGCTCGTATCTGTAGATTTTGGGAATATATTCCAAAATATTACTGATGATAGTATTCTTCCTTCTTTGTCTAAAGATGTACCTGTCCCACCTAAAAACCTAGATAGTACTCCCCACGAGCAGCAATTGCTTATTGTTGGAAATACAAGTGGCAATGCAACTACAACCTCTCTAGGTTGGTTGAAGAAGGTGGTGGAAAAGAAGAGGAAATTGATTCCTTCTGTTGTGGTAGAAGTTGATACCGTGGCCAAACTTCTTCAGGGTTCTGCTAAGCCTAAAAAGGCTAGGAAAATGTCTAGAATAATAAATGATGAGGTCTCAAGACACCAATTGCTAGATGTAGCGGACCCAATAGGAGAGTTGAATGAAAAAAAATCACTACAAATGATTATAAGAACACTCATGTGGATATGGGACCTGCTACCTTTGAAGGGGATGTATATCATGTTAGTTTCTCTGTGGATACTTTAATCAAATGCACCAAGGGTCTAAGGAAAGAAAACATTAAGTTGTAATCTCAAGTACTTGCTCTCAGCCAGTTTATTTCTTCTTTAATTGCTACTTTTGTGGTTGAAGAAAGAACTAGCTCTCATACTGAGAGCATTGATTATAAAACTCTGCAACAAGTTAAAAGAAGTATGAGCTATTCAAAAGGTGCCAATGAATGGATGGAGATGATTTCCCAGAATGATTTATTATACCTCAGTGAGATTATTCCTTTCTATTCAAAAGTTAATTTAAAAAGGAAAGAATTATTAGTAGAACTATAACATATGAGAAAAGAATAAAATACTCTTTTTGTATTTTCCAAAGAAGTTACAGATTTGGTTAATCCAGATCCAATTATTGGGTATGTGCAAGATCATGATGGGCCAAAAAGTGGCAATATGATGGGTATTTGTAGGGTATGTGGCTGACGATTTTATTTTTACCCAAACTTGATGAAATGAAAAGGGTTTTAAAAGAGATTCTTAGCTTTCCACCAATATAAATTATGTTTTACTTTGAATTTAATAAATAATTATTATTCATTTTCTATTTGAATTATGACTAAAGTCTTGATTGATAGGTGATTGAAAAACATCTATAGCTTTCAAATGGTATCACATTTTGGAATCCAAAATATGCATCACATTCTATGCTTTGCATACTATAGGGTTAAAAAAGAAAAATTGAATTTCATGAAGTTTTGACCAAGTTAAGGTGGGACATACGATTTTTTATATGTTTTACAAGTTGTAATAAAAAATTCATAATTAATTATTTACTTGCAAAAAAATTACAAAAAAATATGCATCACATCCGAACATGAGTCCTCTACTTATGTACAAAATCTTATAAAAAAATATTATCATTTTATTGTGGTTAGGGTGGTCAGACATACACCTACTTATTTTTTCATTGAAATTGAAGTACTATTGCATTGAAATTTCAATTTTCACCATAGGTTTTTAAAAAATAAAAATAAACTTAGTAGTTTAGAAAGTACATTCAATTTTCTATAGATTCTATTCTTACATATTTTTGAAATAATATAGATAACTTATTCAAAGTTTTACGTCAAGTTTCCTAACTTTGTTTTTTCTAAATTTGTTGCCACTTAAGGTCTTGTTTTTTCCATGATGATCCTGCACATACCCTATATTAATTGGAGAGAAAATTGTGAATGACCCCAAAGAAATTGATCCAAATTGGGTTGATTATTTGGAATGGTGGTTGGACATATATGATAACCTCATAAAGGAGACTAATACCACAATGGGGAAATATTTGGACATACTAGTTGAAATAAGAGAGAATTTTTATAACTTGGGTGTAGATATTATGGATGAGTTTGGAGAGAAAATTCTAGAATTCAATGAAATTGTTGTGAAATTCAAAGAAACATTTAAAGAGGAAATATCTGAAGCATCTACAGCTACTAGGGAATCCTTCTCTAAGCTCAATAGAATGGAAGTCTATTTGAAGTCCTACAAGATAACACAAGATGAAATGGATCAAACAATAACTGATGCTAAGAAAAACTTAAACAAATGGAAGAATCAGTTATAGATAACTACTACTCCATGTGGCAAGAATATTTTTGCAGTCATTGCCAAGTACCAAGAATACAGAGCAAGGAAGAGGGAAAAGGAAAATTCACTGGAAACCAAGAAGATAGTGGAGGTTGAAGATGAAGAGCGTGGAGCCATTGGAGAATGATGCTTATCTATTTTTAGCATCAATTTAGTTTAGCTCTTTTTATTTTTAAATTATCTTTTAAAAAGAATTTATTTTATGTTATGTTTAAAATGGTTGTCTTCAAGAAACCATTATTTGGGGGACTTATTTTCAAGACTTTAAATATTGGGGAGTGGAGAACTCTCTCTCTCTTTTTGGGGAAACTTTGATTTTCTCAGAAGAAAGATAGAAAGTTTCTTTAAATTTTTTTTGTTTCAATATGAATATGTTATGGTGAATTATGCAGATATAATCTTTGAATTATAGTGCATTATCTTATTCTATTTCTATGGATATGTCATTAGTGTATATTTATATTGAAATGGTTATCGATATGGAATTTCTTGTTGTGAAATGTTGATCTATGATGAGCATTTTATGGTATATTTGGAAAGTTTTAAAATTATTATTGTTGAAATTGATATTGTTTGAGTACACCTTTCAAAGCTTTCTGGTTAAAAGCATTACCTTATTTACTTTTTGGTTAAAAACAATAGAGATTTAAATTCATTACATATCATATAAGGTAGCTGCCACCTTGTTTAAAAGCAGAGAATCATAATAGAATATCATTATATCTGATTCAATTGTTGTTTACATTTGTCATCTCCATGAGCATTAGAAATAGAGTTAGGTGACAAACTTGTGAACTAACAATTGGCTAGTGTCATCATTTAACTAATTTGGTGATCAATGTAGGGATTTGGTGCTTCCTTGGAGTTGGTGCTCCTAAAACTAGGGATTGTTATCTCCTTAGGTCCGGTTCCCTTAAACATTGTGATAGAGGATTTGATTGTGACATTAGATTTGAGTAGTAGAATCAAGAATCTTTTCTCAACATGTTTTTTCCCATCTTGGGTTTTCCACGTACATCATGTGTTATGGGATTTTGTGTGTGTATGGTTATCTCTCTACTAGTCTAGTAAATTTGCATAAAGAGCTAAGGGAATCAATTTGTTGAAAGTGTTTAGAGATATTTTATGTATCTATTATATTTCTATATTTATGTATTATATGTTTAGTTTGCACAAAGGTTCTAAGGACTAAGTTTTAGTATCTACTAATTCCCCCCCCCCCTCTAAGTATATTTTTTATGTTCCAACAACAAGAATGATGAATATCCTAAGGCTAATTAGAGCAAGTACAAATCAATGATTGGTGAACTGCTATATCTAACTACTACAAGATTGGATATCATGCATGTACTTTGTCTTTTTGCTAGATTTTAAGAACATCCAAGAGAATCACATTATTTATTAGTGAAGAGGATATTCAAATACTTAAAGGTCACTCTAGATCATGGGTTATGGTATCCGATTGATACTAATTTCACTTTGAGTGCTTACATAGATTCAAATTGGGCTGGTTGTGTAGATGATAGAAAAAATATAAGTGGTGGTGCATTCTTTCTTTGATGTAGATTGGTATCATGTCCAAGCAACAAACAAGACTTAGTATCTTTATCTACTATAGAGGTTGAGTATATTATAACATCTTGTTGCACATAGGTGTTATGGATGAGGAAAACATTGAAGGATATAAGAATTGTGTATGATGAACCAATTTCAATCTTTTGTGACAATACAAGTGCAATCAATATTTCAAATAACTCAATAATGCATTCAAAGACAAAACATATTTCAATTAGATATCAATTTTTGAGAGAAAAGGTTATGGAGAATGAAGTAAGTCATGAATATGTGCCCACAAAGGATCATATTGTTGATATATTCACTAAGGCTCTTCCTAAGAATACTTTTGAGTATCTCTAGGAGAATTTGGGTGTTATTGCCCCTCCTTTCTTGAAATATATGTATAAGGAGATGCATTAGTCTAATGAATATCAAGATTCATTCTTTATTTTGGACTAATGATTAGTGGATACCTCTCAAGGGCAGTAGGTAGAAGCATTGTTAAATGTTATAGTCAAAAGAGTGTTTGTTGTTTCAGTACAATAATTTATGATTTGGTATAGTTTTGGTGTGTGCTCCAAAGGGGAAGTATACAGATAGTAAAGGAAACAAGTTGCAGAGTAGTAGCAAGAAAAATGATTAATGTCAAATGGAGAGAATAAAAAATGCAAGTATTTAGGCCAATTTCCATTGATGTTAAAGGGGGAGAGAAATTCATGTGAAAAGGAAAAGCTACAAAGGGGGGGAGAGAGTAATAATCTAGTTGAGTAAGGGGAGAAGTAATGTGAAGAAATTGTAGTATGTTGGTATTCAAAGCTATTGTGCCTTTGATGGTTTTTCACATCATGTGTTTTTGTCAATGACAAAGGGGGAGATTATTGCAAATATGAGCAATTAGTCTTGTTGTTGATGTCAACAAGCTTGTGTTGTCATTGACGTCTATTGTTGGGTGAGATTGTTCCAAGAGTGTGAGAAGTTTATGTTACCCATGCTTTGATTAGTTACATTATGTTGTCATTAGTAAAGGTATTTGTGTCAACCTTTAGTGTTGCTTTGATAAGCTTTTGTCTAAGGATATGTGGTTGAGAACTACTATATTGTATTTGAATTAGTTGTGTTGAAGGAGTGTTGAAAATGATGAGGATATGTCTCTAGTGCTTGTTTTCCAAGTGCTTTTGAGAAAGTTCTATAAATAGAGGAAAGTGTGTGTTGCAGTGGTGTTTTGTGTTATAAGGATGTGTTCTAGTTTTGCTCCGCATTTCTTCTAGGTTGAATATTTTCCCATGCATTTTGGATATGTTGATGAGAAATGTTTAGAGATGTTATATCTAGGATTTGGTGTGTTGGATTATCGTACAAAATAAGTTGTGTTCACTGGTGTGTGAACTGTGTATTGTAGAGATGTTTGGGAGAAATGTTTATGCCCCATGTTTCTCCATAGTTATGTTTTAGGTATTGAAAATATGAGAGTTTGTTGATTATGTCGATATCTTTTTTTAGTCAAGATGTTCAAGGTTTGGTGCTTTGAAAGTTAGTTTCTCAAGTAACAGTGTATGATAGAGTTTTTTGAGTGTACAAGGCATGTACATTCTTCAGTTTGAAGTTTTTGCAAAAGGTTTTGTTGGATTTCAAAGTGTTTGTGCAATAGTATAGATCATGTTCAAGCATGGTGTTTGGTTCACAATTCATCCTTGTATTTGATGAAGCATGCACTTAAAATTTTAATGGTGTTTACATGGGTAATGACCAACCTATTGTTTACACTAATTGCAGTCAATAATTATTGTTTATAAAAGTGTGTGGTTGAGTGGTATTATAGATTTGGGTCCTAAATAAGGAATTATGTGGTTATCTTTCACTTCTATCCATCATGGATGTGTTTTGGCACTAACTAATTTGAATTTTCATAGTTTATGTGCATAGTTGACCTTGGAGAAGGGTTTCCAGGTTGAGGATAGTATAGAAATAAGAGTTGAGTTATTGAGGAATGATGAGATAGACAAGAGAGATGTGACTGATATGAAGTAAAAAATTATATGGTGTGAAATTGAGAAGTGCATTGTGAGCCTTCATGTGTTAGATTACTAGATGTAGTGAGTAGAAGGTGTTTATAATTCTTCAATCAAGTTACAAAGGTGTTGGAAGCATTGTGGTTGATTCTCTATTGCATTGAGATGCTTTTATTTGTGTAACATTTCTTCTCTATCTTCTTTTCTATTTTGACAGTGCACATTTCTTTCTTTGGGTAGTGAGCCCTCCGATAGAGAGCCCTATTGCATTTGGTGTTGATATTGGTAGAAACCAAGATTTGAAATGCAAACCAGAAAAGCCTTCCATAAAAGAGAAAAATAGAAAAAGAAAGAGCTATTGCAAAAAAATGTGCAAATAATATTATTCAGGAATTCATAATTACATGAGATGATTTACTTTATAAAAGCAAAGATATGCATAACCCTAATCTTATCTTGAGCAACAAGATAGCTCAACACGATAAGGATGTGAATAATTAACCTAGGAATTAAAATATTACCTAAGTAAAGTTATGCAAGTGTAATTAAATAATAATTACACTAACACCCCCCCATAAGTGCAACTTAGGGAGACTAAAAAAACATGTACCTAAAACAAAGATGAATGCTAGAAAGCATGAATGGGTCCCGACAACAAGGCTTGATCAGGTACCCTAGTACAAATACAATAATGAGGTAGAGAAGGAAAACCCAGTGGGACAAAACCCCCCTACAATGAGATGACTACTGCAAAGAAGCACTGGAAGAACATTGTGGAGTAACATTATGGAGTAACATTGGAACCACAATCCGTCAAGCAAGGAAAGATACTTTTGCCTACAAGAAACCAAAGAGGAATTATAATAATCTGACATCATACCTCATGCCACAAACATTGGAAAACTCACAAACTAGAACAACCCTAGAATCTGTGAAGCAACAGTAGATGAAATGATGACAGAATCTAGAAACTGTGTATCTCAATGTCGATGCCAAACTAAGACTAAAACTCTTCCATGGGAACAAGTACCATAAAGGCTCTGGAACATTAACCATAAAAACATGGCCCTCAAACTGAGAAGGATCTGAACCAATGTGGATTAATAACCATAAACTCTCAATCCAAAGTGTGAACTGATGTGAATTTGATATGTGTCAAGCTAAGACAAGATGTGGCCAAAAGAAACTAAGAAACCAGATATAACCCATGTGAGTTGTCATCAAAACAAGATGGAGATGGAGATCAAAGTGCATGCACACTCTAATCAGATTATTATGCAAGAAACCCCCTTGATGGAACTTTATCTCAATTCATTTATTACAATAACCAAATGATCGTAAAAGGAGAGAATGCTAAACATGCATAAACATAAAATAAGATGATGTGGTACTGAAATGAAGTGCAAATATTCAAGTTTCACCTTTCCAACTCCCAAAACATCCAAGTAATCTCCAAAAAACCCATTGGGACAAATCTAGAATAATGATCAACATGGGATAGATACAAAAAAAATTGCATGGACAACAATGTAGATCTCCTCAATACCTTTTCAATACCAGAAAGATAGTGAAAATCAGAGATCGTGACAAAAAGTTATGAGCTTGGAAGCCATAAATGAACATCTAACTTCAAACAGAAATAAATGCAGCTAAATAGAAAATTACTGAAAAATAAATTGTACTAGAGGATAGTGCTCAGAACCAGCTTTCTGATGATATCTCATTTTCCCAATTTCAATACCATATGACCATGCTAAAAAGAAAAAAACTACTCCTTGAAGGAAAAAAGGGGTTAGGAGGGGGCATAGAGGGTCGACCATACTGATGATGTCACACTGATGTCAGCACTTCATGATGTTAAATTTGATGGCCATCTGGCTGTCACAAAAAAAAGCGCCCCTCTTGCAAAAAAAAATTACTGCCGTCAAATGCCTGTAACATGCCAAAATATTCCATAGGAATCTCAAAGATTCCATTCACTAGTGGGTCTGTGGGCCATCACTTGTAGAGCCTACTACCGGCTATGAAAAGGCCGATAGAGTTGGTAGAGGGGCCCGCAAGATTTTTGAAGGGAGTCGTCGACTGTTGTGAAAGGGTTGATGACTTAATAAGCCACCAATGATTTTAATGAGGGAGCCCACGGCTAGTACAACCTACACAAACCTACACAGGCCTATACAATGGCCTCCTTTTTAAAAAAATTATTTTTAAATCTATTTTGAAAAACTTTGAAAGTGTAGGGTAAAAATTAAAAAAACTTGCAATTTATATATATTTTTTTGAACAATGGAGATTTTTTTTATAAAAACTAGAATAGAACCCTTGTACCTCTGTGCATGCAAAATGAGGTACTTAGATCTGTACATATCTATGTGCCTCTAAAAAAAATTCCTTTTGTTGCAACTGCTCATATTTGAGCAAATAGACAGGCGACCTTAGGGTTTTGGGGCATTGCAAATGCGATGGCGATGTCTATTTTGCTCCAGAATGCACCAGAAAAATACTCAAGGTTAGATCCCTTGAGGAACCCTGAACGAACTCTACACTGAATCTCTCCAAAATAGCTAAGAAGGGGCCACAAAATCAAGGCTTTGATACCATGTTAGAAACCAAGATCTGAAATGCAAACTAGAAAAGCCTTCCACATAAGAGAAAAATAGAAAAAGCAAGAGCTATTGGAAAAAGATGTGCAAATAATATTATTCAGGAATTCATAATTACATGAGATGATTTTCTTTATAAAAGCAAAGATATGCATAACCCTAATCTTATCTTGAGCAACAAGATAGCTCAACAAGATAAGGATGAGAATAATTAACCTAGGAATTAAAATATTAACTAAGTAAAGTTATGCAAATGTAATTAAATAATAATTACACTAACAGATATTACTTATATTTTGAGCTAATCCTCATCATGATTTTTCCCTTCTTGGTTTTTCGATGTAAATAAGGTGTTCTCTTGTGTATGGTGTTGTGTTTCAGTTTCTAATATTTTCTTTTCATGATAAATCATCATAACAAATTTAAGGGTTTAATGAATGAGTGTAGATCTAAATGTGTATAAGGGTTTGAAGGTTTAGGATACAACTGATTCAACCCCCTCTTAGTTTCATTGTGTATCAACAATATATACATACTATATATACATACATACATATACATATAAATAATCAACTTATGTTTAATTTATATTTAATCCCACTTTAAAAATTAATTAAAAAAAAAATGCAATATAATATATGTAAAAACATTTGCACACTAGATACTAGTGTTACAAAACTATGTTTAAGAATTTATAATTTCATGAGGGGCTACTTCGCCCAGCAACCACACAAAACACACCAATAGATATCAACATAAAAAATACAAGACAAAAAATAACCCACTTTTGATTAGTTTTAGAAATCAAATTATAGATTTACAAATTATAATTCTACAACCACATGGGCCTGATTAACTACAAGTAAAGTCAACTTTGTAAGAAAAATCTATAATTTAGAGCCACAATTTGCACTAATGGAGCCACCTCTCATAAACTTTGTTCAACCCTTTATTTGGCACCAATAACCACCTTAGAATATTTTAGAAAATGTAACTCCCCCTTTTGTTTTTTGGTGCCAAAATTCTAGCCATTCATTTCCTCACCCAAGAACATATTTGATTAAAATTCCCTTTTTCTTGGCATAACTTCTTATAGCCATAAATTTAACTTGGAAGTTTGATTTTTTATTATAATATATTGTTGGAAACCTCTTGAAGATATCTATAATGCAAAAACTATTTGAAGATCATATTTTCCATTTTTTGAGATTTTTTGAGGCTTCTAAGGACCTCAAATTTGAGTGAAGCTATATTAAATATTTTTTTGGGGATGTAAATTTAATATCTTCCAAACAGTAAAAGATATTGAGACTATTCTTCTTCCATCAAATACATTTTTCAATCTTGCTTATTGGGGTAAACTATTAGGTCCATATATGCTCGTTTAGGATGACTTACTAAAAATATTAAGTGATCATTTTTTACCTTTTCAAACTTCTAAATTTCTTACACCCCTTAAGTGTCATCATGAGACTCAAAAAAACTAAAGGAAATAAGGGAAAACAATTTTTTTGGGTATGCAAGATTTCCCCTACATCAAACACCTAGGGTGATTTGAGAGGTGAACTTGTCATATCTATAGTGTTGGAGGAAAATTAAGATAGTCAACCTCTACCTTAGAAAACCATGAATAATCTTCAATATACCTTATTTTCCATTTAACCAAATATTCTTCATACTGCCTATTTATTGTACTTCTTCCCACATGACTATGTTCGAAAATGTTGTGACTGATGTTAAAAGGAGACTATTGGTGTTGGTGAAATGTGGTCATTGATGTCAAAGGTGCAATAATGAGTAGTGCCAATCATGCAAATGCAAAGGAAACTATAGTCATGGTGGATCTGGTTACAATTCTATAATCCCTCATTGACCAGCTATAATAGGTTGCAAGATAGCTTTAGTGAAAAATTATGTCATTAATCTCATGTTGGTGACCCATCCCATCACCTAGGTTGGTAGTGTCTTGGATGTGTGTCAGGATGAAATAGTTATTTCATAGAAAGTCACTTAACTATCCCTTCGATCATACTATTTGGAAATGGTTTTGTATGAGTTTGATACATCAGCGTGACCAGGTACTTTTTGGTGCGAATTGTCTTGGAGTCCCTTCAATAGCCTAATGGTCATCTCATCGGTGAGACACTAGTAGTTTGGTAGGAGTTTGGAAGGACTCTCTTTGATGGAGCGATAAGAGCAAACATAAACTCATTGAATTCACTTAGGAATTTTGAAGGGATTTGCATGGTTGTCCTCTCAATCTTGCAATGAGTGAAGTCAATGGATTTGATGGACTATCTGTGATGTCATAATTATATACATGGTGGTTCCTTTCCCACCCACTAAGAATTTATTGGGACCCGTGAAAGCCCTATGAGGTTGTGGGGACTGGCGGAGAGTAATCCACGATGGATGGTATGTGGACATGTGACGATAGCATGTGGACCCCACATTGGAATGAATTATTTGGTGCTATTATTTTTCATCAGAGTGACATTCTATCATTGGTAGGACTCTTAAGGAAGTCCCTTCAATACTACAATGATAATCTTCATCGGGCATACAAAGTGATGTCACTAGGACTATGAATCTAGTCTCTTTGATATGGTGATGGAAGAATGTGATGATGATGGCATAACAAGGTAAGGTAAGAAGGACATGGATATGGAAGGTGAATGGAAAAAATTACACATGGTGATCGATCATTTGTTGATTTTACATCCTTTTTGTAAATCAATATTCAATCAATTGATACAATTTGTTGAATATGTGGACTAGATGATGTTGGTGCAAGGGTGCTCATCAAAGAGAATAGTGAAGTTCAATGAGACAATGTTTTGTGTCCCCTTGATATGGTGATATAGTTTGGTAAATGGCATAAATTGGACATAAGAAATGGCACAATTTCTTATGTAATGGATGTAACTATAAAATAGATCAATCCAATGACAAATTAATGGCACAGATTCTCAAAATGAACAAGGGGTTAGATCGATCCAAGAAAGAGTATAATACAATAAAATATCATGCACAGATTATTAGGTCCACATCCAACAAGGATTTTTGTTAAATATTTGATGATATTGCTGATTCTAAGGAAAAGAAGAATGCATAGTTTGAATTTGAATTCACTACACAAGAAAATGGTGAAATGGCATGCAAAACCTAGAAGCAACCCACCAAAAATGAAATGGTTAAGTTTTGAGTTACACTTAGGGTTACAATACGATTGTTGCTGCTTCTCAATGAATATAAGATTGCATATATAATATTAGTTCAAATATATGAATTGATTGGTTGAGTGAGTGAAGAGAGAATATAGTCAATGAGTGAAGTGTGTTATTGTAATAGATTGTGAAAATATGAAATGTATTATTGAAACTAGTTTTAGTGGCATGAGAGTGAACAAAGAGAGAAAGTATTATGTACTAAATTGATGCATTATAGGTTTTTACAAAACCAATTTATGCATACTTGAAATTGTAAATATTCAGAGGTTGTAGCCTCATTATACTTAGTTGTAGCTTAGATTAGGGGATTGTAATCTCCTTTGATTTGTAGCTCCTAAATAGGGTGTTGTAGCATCCTTGAAATTGTAGCTTCTAAAATAGGGAGTTGATGCTTCCTTGGAGTTGGAGCTCTTAAAATTATAATTGAACTTCATTGCTTGTGAGGCTAGATTAGGATAGTAGATCCTAGTAGCATTTGTCACCATGGTTTTTCCTGCTCTAGGTTTTCCACGTATATCTAGTGTTATGTGTTGTTTTTTCATGTGCATGTGATTGCTATATTGGTTTATTCTCTAATTTGTACATTGAGTATTTTAAGAATAAATCTACTTGGGACTTTAAGGATTAAATTTTTTAATATCGACTGATTCACCCCCCTTTCAATATATCATTGTGTTTTAACAATTGGTATTAGAGCACTAGGTTCCCTAGGAGAAGCTTAATCAGGTATGGTAGATCTTAGATAAGTGAACACAATGGAAAGTTAGGAAGGTTCATGCAAGCCACCTAGATTCAATGGAAAAAATTATGCTAAGTGGAGCTCGTTGATGAAAGGATACTTAGGTTCTCTTGGAAATGATGTTTGGATGTCAGTGAAGAACAAATATACGATCCCTGCTACTCCTACTGATGTTGTAGGAAAGAAAGACTATGAGAATAATGAGAAATCTTGGTCCTCCACTATGAACAACTTGTTTGATTTCATGAATAACAAGATTATGCATTGTGAAATAGCTTATGATGTCTGGGAGATGATGAATAAGAACTATGAAGGAGACACCAAAGTAAAACTAGAAAAGCTGCAAGTGTTGAGAGAAAAATTTGAAGGATTGAACATGATTGAAGAGGAGAAAATTGTAGACTATCTTTTGGGAGTTGATGATATAGTGAACATTATTAGAGGATATGGCATAGAAGTAAAGAAATATTTTGTTATATTGAAATTTTTGAGGTCTATGACAACTAAATATGATTCCAAGATTTCTGCTATTAAAGAAGGAAGAGAAGTTGATAAACTCAATCTTGATGAGTTTCATGGCATATTTATAGCACATGAGATGAGAGTGCCAAAGGCTGAGCCTTCTAGTAGTGAAGCTACATTCAAGACTGCTAAGAAAGAAAAAGATGAAGTTGATAAGAAAAAAAAAGGCCGCTTTCATTGCATGAGATCATGAAGAAATTGATGAGGAAGAAGAAAACTTCATAAGGAGATTAAGGAGAGGTTCTAGAAAATATAAAGGTAAGCTACCCTTTAAGTGCTTTAATTGTGGTAGAATAGGTCATTTTGCTTCTAAGTGTCCATATGATAAAGAGGATAACTCCAAGCAAGAAGGAGATAGAAAAAAGAAGAAATCATTTTATCCTAAGAGGAAGAATTTTGGAAAGAAAAACAAGAACCTGTACATTCATGAAGAAAGTGACACATCTGATTCTAGTGATAGTTCAAATGATAATCAAGGTCATGCTCTTGTAATGAGAGAAGCTGGAAAAGAATTTATTTTCATGGAAAAAGTTATTAAGGATAAAAGAATCACAAGTTAAGGACTCATATGAAGAAGAAGAGGAAGGATTTGTTGATATTGAGAGAGAATTGATTAGTTCTCTTGAAGATCTTAATGAGTTTAGAGATAAATATGATGATCTTTAGAGGGGAAATGAGAAATTTAAAAAGAATGCTCAGAAGGAGACTAACAAATTAACTCAATAACTTGAGGAATCCAATCAATTGGTAGTGAATCTAAAACTTCAGGTTGAAGAAACTAAAAAAGGCTAAGAAGTAATAAAGTCCAAACTAGAATCCAAAATGGAGAGATGCTCGAAGCTTGAGGAAAAAATGGTCACCCTAAGAAAAGAGTTGGAGAAAGAAAATGAGAAAATCAATAAGGGTCTAAAATTAAAAGGTGGTACTGATATTCTTGATGAATTGTTAAGTATGCAAAAGCCAGGTAATAAGGAGAAATTAGGTTTAGGACTTGAAAAATGAAAGAGTTCATTTGTTGATGCCTTTATGAAACTCTACAAAATATTTAGAGCAGAAGAAAAATCAGTCCTTAATGGTGAAAAATCTAACAAAGGAGAAGCCTCTAAAGATGGAAAGAAATCAATAGTGGTTCAGAAACTTGATAAAGAGTTGAAGCTAGATGAAGACAAGAAAGATGGAAAGATAGTCACTGATCAACAAAAGAAGAAATAAAACTCAAAAAAAATCGACAATGATGGATTCACAAGAGTACACTATCCAAGAAGGCCTATACAAAGAAGATCTCATCTAGCTAAAAGAAATTACATGACTAGGTACACATTATACTTTAATGGGTATTTATATACTTGTAACAATTTTTGTCATAGGGCTAGAGAATATAGAGTCGTTCCAAGGAAGAATATAAAAAAATTGTAAGAAAAAATCCATTTTCTCCCTTGGTTGACATGAGTATAGTTTGTTATAATTACAACAATTTTGGTCATGTAGCTACAAATTATAGAACAAAATTTGTAAGGAAAAATGATTAGTCTAAGAAGAAGAAAAGTACACATTCCAAAGTTGAGAAGGAAGCTAAAGTTTTTGAGAAAAAGGAAGGAAAGGGTGAAAAGAAATCAAAGAAATTATGGAAAGAAAAAGAACAAAATTCAACTCAGTTTATGATTTCACAAATAGCACTACTTTCAGATGGATAAGATTTGTGGGTAGTTGATAGTGGCTGCTCCAAACATATGACTAGAGATAAAGGTATGTTCATTGAACTCAAAATGAGAAAAGGAGGATCAATAAGCTTAGGTGATAATACTATTGTCAAGATTCGTGTTAAAGGAATTTTGAGCATAGATGGGAAGAATAATACTAAATATGTGCTCTGTGTTGAAGGACTAAACCATAATCTTCTCAATGTCATCCAGATGTGTGATAATGGATACAAGGTTGCATTTAATGTTGAATGCTGCAAGATAAGAAAGAATGGTGAAATAATTTCTCAAGGAGTGAGGAATGATAGCAATCTACACAATCTCAGTGATGTAAAAGGTCAAACATGTTTAATTAGACAAGTTGGTGAGAATTGGCTATGGAATAGAAGGCTGGGACATTCTAACTTCGACAATTTAGTAAAGATAAGCTCAAAAAGATTGGTTAGAAATATGCCTAAGATAGTAAATCCTAAAAACACAATTTTCCAAGGATGCCAACAAGGAAAGCAAACAATGTCTATGTTCTCTACAAAAGAGTGTTCAACTAAAAATCCTTTGGAGAAAATTCATATTGATCTATGTGGTCCCATGAGGACAAAGGGTATGCTAGGTGAGAGATACTTTATGTTGTTGGTTGATGACTATACTAGAATGGAATGGGTCACATTCTTTAAAGAGAAGGTAGAAGTGTTTGAGAAGTTTAAGGCTTTTAGAAAGCTGGTAGAGAATGAGACTGGGAGAAGAATTAAATTTCTAATATCAGACAGAGGTGGAGAATTTACATCAAGTGAGTTCAAAGAGTATTTTTAAGATCATGGAATTAAGTGACAATATTATGCACCTAGAACTCCACAACAAAATGGAGTGGTAGAAAGAAGAAACAAAATTGTGAAAGAAGTGGCTAGGGTTATGTTAAATGAGACAAATTTTCCTAATACATTTTAGAAGGAAGTAGTTCAAACTATTGTATACATTCAGAATAGAGCCTTGCTAAGAGAAAATAGTGGTAGAAGTCCTTATGAACTTTGGTTTGGTAGGTTTGCATCAGTCAAACATTTTAAGGTATTTGATAGTAAATATTATATCAAATGAAAAGATGAAGATTTAGGAAGCTTTGATTCAAGGTATGATGAAAGGATATTCTTAGGATATTCCAATAAAAGTAAATCCTACAAGTGTTACAACAAGAGATTTCACAAGATAGTGGAAAGCATAAATGTCAAAGTTGATGAAAATATAAATCAAAGAAAATTTAGCAAAAACAACTTTGAGTTTGAATCAAAATATGATGATGTAGGTGCAGCAACTGAAGAAGAAGAACTAGAGGAAGAGTATGAAGAATTTTTTGAAAGAGCTCCTTCAAAATATGTGAAAAAGTATTACCTTGTAGATAAAATAATAGGTGACAAGAATAAAGGTGTACAGACTAGAAGAATACTTGCTAAGGACAAGGTACAGGTGAACTTTTCTCCCCTATATTAGATTGAACCAAAAAGCTTTGATGAAGCTAGTAAGGATGAGAGTTGGATAAAATAAAGAAAAGAGGAATTCAATTAGATTGAAAAATAAAGCTTAGGAATTGGTTCCTAAAACATCAAACAAGAATTTAATTGGCACGAAGTGGGTATTCAGAAATAATCTAAATGAAGATGGAGTTGTGGCTAGAAACAAAGCAAGGTTAGTGTGCAAGGGATATGCATAAGTAGAAGGGACTGATTTTGAATAAATATTTTCCCTTGTTGCAAGATTAGAAACAATAAGAATGTTTCTTGCATTCTTAGCCTACAAGGGATTTAAAGTATATGAAATGGATGTTAAATCTGCATTCTTGAATGGAAACCTAGAAGAGGAAGTATATATTGAACAACTAGAAGGTTTTCAACTATCAGAGAATGATGGTTATGTCTACAAATACAGAAAATAACTATATGGTCTAAACCAAGCCCCTAGGGAATGGTATTGAAGGTTGGATTAGTACTTACAACAACAAGGATTCTAGAAGGGTTGTGTTGATATCAACTTATATCTCAAGTCTAAAGGTGAGCATATGATCATAGTTGTAGTATATGTGGATGATATTATATTTGGTGGTAGCAATGATGCAATGTGTAAAATATTTTCCACACGTGCAAGATGAGCTTGAAATTTCCATGGTACAAAAACTTAGATTCTTTCTTGGTTTACAAATAGCACAATCAGAAAAAGGGATATTCATATCTCAAACCAAGTATACAAAAGCATTGCTTAAGAAATTTGGCATGGAGGATTGTAGACTAGTTAGTACTCCATTCACTACAGGTTGCAAGTTGAGAAAATTAGATGAATCACCTGTTACAAATTAGAATTTGTATATTTCAATGATTGGAAATATACTATATTTAACTAAATCTAGGGTAGATATAATGCAAGTAGTTTTCATCATTGCAAGGTTTCAGATTGTGCCAAAGGAATCCCATGTCAACATTGTAAATATAATTTTCAAATATATCAACAATACAGTTGATTATGGCTTATGGTACCCCAAAGGAAAGGATTTCACTTTAACAACTTATATAGGTTCCTACTAGGTAGGGAGTGTGGATGACAGAAAGAGTACTAGTGGTGGTGCTTTATTTTTAGGAAATAGGTTGGTTTCATGGATGAGTAAAAAGAAATAGTTTGTCACTCTTTCTATAGTAGAAGTAGAATATGTTGCAGCAGCTACATGTTGCACTCAAGTCTTATGGATGAAGCAAATATTGAAAGAAATCAAAATGGAGTATAGTGAACCTATCTCTATTCTTTGTGACAATTCAAGTGTCATAAACATCTCAAAGAATCCAGTGTTGCATTCTAGAACAAAGCATATATCAATCAAATATCACTTTATCAAAGAAAAGGTTACAAAAAAGGAAGTCAGTATGGAGTATTTTCCTATAAAGGAACAAGTAACTAATATATTTACAAAGCCTCTTCCCATAGAGCAATTTGAATACCTAAAGCAAAAGATGGGAGTAATTTCTCCCACATCATATTACTAAACATTAATGATAGAGCATACATCCATGGGGAGCTTCATTGTTTATCTCTTGAACCCTGGTCAAGGATAGTTTGGTCAAGTGAGGTAACTTTTGTTTTCCAAATTTCTAATGAATTGATGGTTGCAGATTTTAGAATACCCTCTTTCTCTTTGCATTGGTTTTCCAAAAGGGGAGCATATCCTCAGGGGGAGTGCATACATTTTGGCCCTTTTCCATTGATGTCAATGGGGGAGATTTGATGCAAATACTCAAATAATATGAGTATGCTTAGTAAAAAAGTGGTATATGTCATGAGGGGAGTTGTTGTTTGAATAATCAAATTGGTACAGAACATCAGTGTTTCATCTTGTATGAGCATTTTGATTTTTTCCATCAATACAAAATGGGGAGATTATTGGAAAATGTTGTCATTGATGTCAAAAGGGGAATGTTGGTGTTGGTGAAATATGGTCATTGATGTCAAAGGTGCCATAATGATTAGTATCAATTATGCAAATGCAAAGGGAACTATAGTCATGGAGGATCTCATTATAATGTTATAAATCATCATTGACTGACTATGAAAGGTTGTTGGATAGCTTTAGTGAAAACTTGTCATTAATCTTGTGTTGGTGACCAACCCCATCACCTAGGTTGGTAGTTTCTTGGAGGTGCATCCAGATGACATAGTTATTTTGGAGAAAGTCACTTAACCATCCCTTCGATCATACTATTTGGAAATGGTTCCATGTGAGTTGGCTACATTAGTGTGGTAGGTTCATTTCGGTGGGACTTGTCTTCGATTCCCTTCAATAGCTCGATGACTGTCTCATTAGCAAGACACTAGTATTTTGGCAAGAGTTTGGAAGGACTCTCTTCGGTGGAGAGATAAGGGGAAATGTAAGCTCATCAAAGTGACTTAGGTATTTCAAAGGGAATTTCATGGTTGTCCTCTCGATCTAGTGATGAGTGAATTCAAAAACTTTGATGGGTTGTTTGTGATGTTGAAAATGTATACATGGTAGTTTCCCACCCACCCACTAAGAATTCAGTGGGACCTGAGTGAGACTTGTAGGGTTGTGGGGATTGGTGGAGAGTAATCCACGATGTATGGTACATGGAAATGTGATGAAAACATGTGGACCCCACATTAGAATGATGTTTTCAATGCTATTGTTTCTCATCAGAGTGAAATTTTATCATTGGCAGGACTCTTAAGGTAGTGCCTTCAATACTATGATGATAATCTTCATCAAGAAAACAAAGTGATGTCACCAGGACTATGAAGCTAGTCTCTTCAATATGGCGATGGATCAAATGATGTTGGTGCAAGGGTGCTCATTGAAGAGAGTAGTGAATTTTTATGATACAATGTTTTGTGTCCCCTCGATATGGTGATACAGTTTGGTGACAAGAGGTGAGATCGATCTGAGAAAGAGTATAATTGAATAAAATCTCCTACATAGATTATTAGGTCGACATCTAGTAAGAATTTTTTATAGCTATTGGATGATGATGCCTATTCTAAGGAAAATAATAATACATAGTTTGAATTTGAATTCACTACATAAGAAAATGGTGAAATGGAATGCAAACCATAGAAATATCCTACCAAAAATGAAATGGTTCAATTTTGAATTGTAATTAAGGTTACAATGTGATTGTTGTTGCTTCTCAGTGAAGATAGATTTAGATATATAATAGTAGTTCAAAGATATAAACTAGTTGGTTAAGTGAGTGAATAGGTAATAAAAATAATGAGTGAAGTATGTTGCTGTAATTGATTATGAAAATATAAAATGTATTGTTGAAACTAGTTATAGTGGTGTGAGAGTAAACAGAGAAAGAAAGTATTATGTACTGAATTGATGCATTATAGGTTTTTTTAGAACCAGTTTATGCATACTTGAAATTGTAAATCTTCAGAGGTTGTAGGCTCATTATACTAAGTTGTAGCTCAAATTAGGGGATTGCAGTCTCCTTGGAGTTGTAGCTCCTAAAAAGGGTGGTGTAGAATCCTTCAAGTTGCAGCTTCTAAAATAGGGATTTGATGTTTCCTTAGAGTTGGAGCTCTTAAAATTGTAATTGAACTTCATTGCCTATGAGGTTGGATTAGGATAGTAGATCCCAACAACATTTATCACTGTGGTTTTTCCCACTTTGGGTTTTCCACGTATATCTAGTGTTATGTGTTGTTCTTTCATGTGCATGTGATTGTTATATTGGTTTATGCTCTAATTTGCACATTGAGTATTTTAAGAATCTATCTACATGGGAGTTTAAGAATTAAAAAATATTAATATCTATTGATTCATCCCCCCTCTCAGTAAATCATTGTGTTCTAACAGGCTATCCAAGATTTCTTCTATCACATCCTTCTCTAAAGTAGGTGTCATATTATTCTATTGTTATTTTATTGGTCCATCCTCAATATCTTCTTCATAATACTTTGTCAAATCAACAATGTTTAACACAAAAGAGATATTTATCCTACTCAATAACTCCACCTTATAAGAATTTCTTGAATCATTCTTCTTTAGGATATTGTATGGTCTATACTTCTTCATTTTCAACTTGTTATATGTTCCCATTAGGAACCTTTCTTTCCTTTGGTGAAGCATGACTTCACCTCCAACTTGGAATTCATTAAATCTTCACTTCTAATCTATCTTAGCCTTGTAATTATAATTTATCTTATTGATATGATTACTTCTTCCTGTAATTTTTTTAGGTGCTCTGCAAGATCTTTAGCCTCAACATTGATATTTTCCCCTTTTTCCATCTTCCTCAACTCAAAATAATTCCTCAAACTACTCCCATATACAATTTGGAATGGGTATTTACCAATACTCTTGCTAACATAATTTTTGTAAGAAAATTATACCTATGGTAAAATCAAATCATGTCCCTTAGACTCATCTTCTACCAAGAATATCAATAGGTTTCCCAAACTCCTATTTTCCACCTCTATTTGTCCATCAGTCAATGGATGGTGTGTAGAATTGAACTTCAAAACTATCTTCAAATGCTTCCATAATATCCTCTAGAAATAACCAAAAAATATAGTATCTTTTTCTAAAACTATACTCTTTCTAAAATAACCACATCTCTAAAATATAACTCTACAATGTGAACAACATTAGTAGTCTTATGATACAAAATTAAATGTGTCATTTTTGAAAATATGTCAAGCACCACAAATATTAATTCATTTACTGTTTGAGTTCTTGGTAAACTAAGAACAAATTCCATGCTAATATCTTTCCATGGCTTATTTGGTATAGGTAATGGTTTATGTAGCCTAGTATTTTGAATTACCCCTTTAGCCATCTAGCATACTCTACAAATTTATACAAACTTCCTCACAAAATTATGTAGTTGAGTCTAATAATAATTCACACTAACAAGATTAATGGTCTTATCTTGACCAAAGTGTCCAATAAATCCTCCACTATGCTTCTCCTTGATTAAGTTCTCTCTCATAGAACTTCTTATAATGCACAAATAGATTCCTCTAAACAACATCCCATCTTGGATTAAGAAATCCAACCATTTTTTTCTATCCAAAATAACATGTTCCAAATAAGCCTTTAAGGTTTATACTAAGTCTAGATCTTCAAGATACAAACTCTTGAGTTCATTGAACCCAACAAACTCTATTATAATCTCTATAAAAAAATAATTCTAGTTAAGGAATCCACAAATTTATTTGACCTTCCACTCTTTTTCTTTAAAAAAATTACAACTCTACAAAACTTACCCCATTTTAAATTTATTTGATTTAATATTCATTGACTATTAATATACTACAAAGCTTGGTGATTAGCATATAAAAATAGATCTTTTGGAAACAAATAATATCTCTAATTTTGAAAGCCTAAACTATAGCATAAAAATCCTTTCAAGGGCATACAATCTATTGAGAGAGGGTGGTGAATCAATAGATCAAATCTATTTAAAACTCTTAACTCAAATGCACATATTAGAATAATTGAATCATCACAATGACTAATTAACAACAAGAGAACATTAGATATACGTGGAAACCTAGGATGGGAAAAATCACGATGAGAATAGTTGCTTGGATCTACTATCCAAATCTAGCCTCACAAATTAGGAATATAACAAGTGAATTTTACAATATGAAGTAGGAACCAACCTACCAAAGACACCAATCCCCTATTGTATTTGTAGGCACCAACCTACTAGAGACACCAATCCCTAATGAATCAAAACAATAGGTAGAACACTATATAAATCTTGTGAATCTTTAAATGTAGACTAATACATCTCATACACTTCTAGACTATCCACATACACTCTTCCACACTATATATGATCTTCTGATAAAGGTGCACACTTTGAAATGTAACTCACATTGAATAACTCTAGCTTTAGAAATGTATCCTTGTATATTCACCTTTCGTGCTTCATCTAATTCACATTTTGCATCAATCTAATTGATGAATATATACATGATATTGCATTAACACTTCTTCTATGTCAGCCAGGAGTCTGCAAATAACCAAGACGACATAAGGTGGACCAAAATTGAAATTACATGAATTAAGCAACATGTCAGTCTAAAATCAAATTTTATTTCCACCAAAATAATATGATGTCATGTGCTACCACATGAACCTTAACAAGGTCCTATCTTGACACCACACACAAGATTTGAATTTTTCATTCTACTAGCTATTACCGCATAGATCTCAAACACTAATAGGTTGAAAAATAAGCAAAAAAACCTTTTTTCACTACAATATTTTTGTATGTTGAACATATCCTCTAGTAACTTAAGAATAAGATATAACATGCATAGATATACTCTCCTCCCAAACCGTAGAGCCAAACTACATTTCTAAAAGAAATGTTGGCCATAATTATATTTCCAAATAAATCTGTCTATCCTAAGAATAGAGATGAATAATTTTAGTACACTTTTGAATTACTTCTATCATAGTGAATAGATGAATGCATGATATTTCAAGCATACAATAGTCACACATACTTATAGAAATATAACTGGTAACATATATTTTTGCAAGTCTCTACATCTTAGAATAATATGAAAAGGGAATATAATGATAATTTAATTACGATTGCATACATAGACTTACACCTTTGACATCAATAACAACCTCTATTCAACAATATCCCTCTTTTTCATTGATGAAAAACAACAAAATCTTGAGCCACCCATAAAACTAGGAGGTCACACATCAAGACATTCCCCACCTTAGAGAATATAGAATTTTTATTTCCCCCCTTGGAAGATATAGAATTTTGAGTTCACTTTTGTTGAACACACAAAATACTCATAGGAGGGGTGAATCAATATTCTAATAAACCATCCAATTATTAACCATCTAATTACCAAAGTATACTTAATAGTTATAAGGAATGAAAGAATGAACAACCCATAACACACACAACACATGAAGACCAAATTTTTATGAGGAAAAACCGATAAGGGAAAAAATATGGTGAGTATTAACTCACAATATGTTATAATAGGTTATAATATATTACATAAAGGTTCATTTCCAAGAGGACTCACTGTCCAAGTGAACTCACTATTCACAGAGAAAAGAAAGATAGAAAGAGGTGGCTTCACAACTAAGATTTGAACTAATAGAATTTCCTCTAATACATGTTGGATTCAATTACTTTGAGGCTCATAACATAGACCTTAATACACTATATTTCGCTCATATTACAAGTCTCTTCTCTTCTTTGTATTCACACACCTTTTCTCAAGACTCACAACTTATTCACACAATTTTGCAAAATTTTGATTCACTGATTTCATTTGGATCATGTATGAATTGAAGATTTTTTTTTAGAAACTCAAATCAACCTTCTATATATACTAAACACATCATAAAAATCAATTAGGTTGGCCTAATTGGATGTAGCCTCAAATCATACAAAATGTGCCTTGTCGGCACCCAATTCAAATCAAAATGTCTTTGTTTCCAAACAAATGCAATATAGGTCACAATGGACCTATAATAACTCCCTTTTCCATTTGCATCACATATTTAATCTCTACAACTCTTTACATTCATTAAGTCAACAAGGCATAGAACTCAAAGGAAAAATACTCCAACTGATCATCACCATAGAATATGTGCACCAAAAAATTTCATGCCAACTAGAAATATAATGTACTAACACCTGTTAAAACTCACCTAAAACCTCAAAGACTAAATCAAATCCATGGAGGAATGTGGACTAGTTAAGCTATAACCAATACACGAAAAAACTATGTAAACCATGTATGTTGATCTTCTATTACTTGTAGGTTTTGAACCACTTATCAAAATCAATTGAAATTATAAAATAAGATGTTAGTGATGTCCATGAACAACATATTAGAATTGTAGAAGTAGACATATATGGGAAAAAAATTCAAACCAAATTATCGAAGGCACTATGTGCTAAACTGTTGGTGTAGACACTTAGTGAAAACCCTTACACAAAATAACTCTTCTATCAACATCCTTCATACTATTTTGACATCCATCATGTAGTGTCGACATAAATGACAACCTTCTTCATTCTTTCAACAACTTTCTCCCCCTTTGACATCAATGGTAGAGGTCAACATATTTATCATAGATAATATATTTATTTTTAGCATCATTTAACTTCTCACTAAAATAGGAAATGGCCATACCTTCCTGTGAGAACCCCAATCCAAGTACCTGCAAAACAATAAGAACAAACACAATAGATTAGAATTTGCAAGAAAGAACAAGGATTCCCCATGAAATCCATTCACAAAGCTTAAATTAGGAAAACAATGAAGAACACAATGAAAATAACCAAAATAAAGATTGAATCCTAATTAAGTGAGAAAACTCTTGATCCCATGGGGGAATTGGTGCCAATTTGACGTGAAAATTGACCCTTTCCCAACTCCTATGATGCAAGATTGATGTATGTTGATGAGAATTAATGTGTGATCCACTTTGTTGATGAAGAATGAGTGCTCCAAACCAAAAACCTACATAATCTAGCTATGATTCAATGGTGATGGATGAAAATGGCTAAATATTTTAGCATGGTAACTTTGCATAATTTGTGGATGATAAAATGAGGATATGAGCTCTTTATTTATTGAATGCCAAGATGGATGAATGTCCAAATTTGAGCAATGTGGGACTAACATTCATCCAATGGAAAGATGCCACTTGTCAATCTATGAGTGGATGAAGGATGTGCATGTTTTGAGGATTGTGCCAATAAATGCTTATTTTTGAATTTGAATTTTGTTGAAATGACTTGCAAAGAGGGAAGGGAAAATGCATTAAATGCCACTTGGCTCAAGGAAAAGGACATGTAAGATAGAGTAAATTCCTTGTTGGATGTACATGTCAACTTGAATTTTTGAATTCAAACTTTGAAGGATATTCCAAAAAGATGCCTTGTGAGGAAAATAGGGATTTAATAAATCAATTAAATCTATTTTAATGTGCAAGTGGGAAAAGCTAGAGGATGGGACCTAAAATGAGATTAAATTAATCAAGGGTTAATTAATTTAATGAGAGATTAGATGATGTGACCTATTTGACTCAAATTTATGGATTTATTTAAATCAAATAAGAGAGGAATATGATCAGAGAATAATTAAATAAAGATTTTGATTTATTTAATTAAAAGAGATGATGTTAGATTAAACTAAATAAGGTTTTAATTTATTTAATTTAATAGACAAACTAAAGAGATTTAATCAAATAAAATTAATTATTTAATTAAATAGGGATAATTAGATCAAGATGATTGATTTAATTAACAACAAAGGATGACTTAATTAGATAAAATGATTTATTATTTAAGGGAAGGAAATTGATGAATTAATCAGATAAGGAGATTTGATTAAATAGTTAGACCGAGGGATGGTTCAGGAAGAAACAATGTTAGTAGTCGAGATCAGATGCACAATGTCAGTCGGTATATTTTATGTGTCTACATTTTTCCCCTTTTTGAAGCAATGCACTTGTTGTGTTGGTTCAAAAAATAAACGATCTCAATCAAAGCCAAAAAAAATTGTTATTCAAAAATCTTGCCCCACTACTACCTGGTGAGAGAAAACATGCCAGTATATTGCAACCTCAAGAGATTGGATACAAATTTCAATTTTTGGGTGATCTCATGAAAAAAAGAGGACAAAGTGCCCGACAAGTCCAAAAGGGTTCCAAGAGGCCAAAAATGTGTTTAAACACAATAAAACGATATAAAACAAGCCTCAATTGGAAAAAAATAGGTTCAGGGGTCCAAAATCATAGCAGGATAGCAATCAAGGTGAAAAAAACCCTAATTTTCAAGCTTAAAAGTGGCCCAAGGGGTCACTTTCAAGTCAGTTTCACACAGCCATCTTGTAACTTTGATTTTTCAGCTCTGACCTTTTGATGATATGGTGCAACGACAACTTCCCCTACACATTTCTAATCAAGTTTGAGACGTACCAGTGGCCACCCGACATCGGGGCACCAGTAAGTGACCCTTACTTGAGCTTCATTTTTTAAATTTTTGGCCTTCATTTAATTCTTTCAAAGTTGGTCGTTCTACAACGGTGCTATATAGTGCCACTCAAAAATCAAACTGCATAGCTCGGTGTGATATTGTGTTGCGGCGATAGAGTTTGGAGTTTTAAAGCTCGACGCTGAGCTCGGGGTTAGTGGGGCAGTTTGCAAACTGCAACGCAGCGGTCTTATGTTTGCTCAAAGTGCACTACTAGGAAGAAAAGTGCACTGCGATGCCTTCACGGATTGCAACACTAGAGAGGTTTTCTTTGGACACCCAACAAAGAATTTTACAAAAGTTTTAACATGATGACTCTTCCTAATGTAGGATGCAGCGAGGGAGCTCTACTCTCGAGAGTACAGGTCATGAGATATATTCGGCTATTTGTGGGACCTGAGTGATAGAGATCAGGATTGGCTTTGAGACATGGGGATGTGGTACATTGCCTACGCAACACCCATTCGCACTCACCTAGGGATGTTGTCAGTGCTGGCCAAGAGATGGCATAGTGAGACCTCTTCAGTCCACCTTCCTACTAACGAGCCCACCATCACCTTGGAGGACATTTGGCACATTTTACGATTGTTGATACATGGTTGGCAGGTCATTTTTGATATGGAGGAGGGGCATAATACTTGCCACAGGGTCCTTGCCACAGAGGATGTCATTATATGCAAGGGGAAGATCGAGCTAGAGTGACATAGGACCCTGGCACCACCCATCCGCTTGGTTATTGCATCTATTATTTTGGGTCTCGTTGCCCTAGACCGACAAGGGCAATATTTTAGTCCTAGTTGGGGATATTGTTGGGAGTGCATGGTTTGTGATAGGCCAGTTCATTTTTCTTAGGGGCTGGTTCTTCTAGCCTCCCTTTATAGAGACCTTCATGAGTACGTCTACATGGATGGTAGAGCACTCGAAGCGGGCATGACACTTCTTCATGTATGGGCATGAGAGCACATTGTTGTCCTTCGACCATAGATCGTTATAGTTCTGATGATGCTAGACAATCCCCTCATAAGGTGCTATAGAGGCAATGTGTCCTTTACACACATAGGTGAGCACGAGATCCCCTACTGGAGGAGGGTCCTCGACAAGATGTAGGTTTTTATGTGGCATTTGTACCTTGGTCGAGCGATACAAATTAGCTCTTCTATCCCCACCAAGACTGGTACATGCAGGGGTGGAAGCATATGATGATTGAGAGGTACCTACCCAGGTGCATGCAGCATCAGTTTGGTGAGCCTCAAAATCATCTTGATGATGATTATGTGGCCATCTTTGCCCACACCACAACACAGGTTTCATGGGGGTGGTATATTCTTGCCTCAGAGGTTGTTGATAGTTTCAGGCAGTTGGTGGCTCGGCCATGGGCCCATGATCAGGGGCCTGTAGATCCAAGAATGACATAGGCATACATGGATTGGTTTTGACCTCCCCTGCGATTGACTATTCCAGGTGCAGACCCAGATTGATGGAGGGTGAGAGGCAGAGGGGGAGGACAAGGATGAAGGGATGGTGCTTAACAAGAGTAGTCGGTTGGGCCCCAGTTCATCTAGGTCAGGGAGATGTACCGATGCTAGATCAGCAGCAGGTGCCACCAGGTGTACCACCACAGGTTGGGGATCAGCCTTAGGTGCAACAAGAAGGGCAGGTGGATCCTCGAGATGCATTGATTGTGCAGTTACAGGACCAGGTCCATGCCATGACAGTCAAGAGAGATCAGGCTAGGATAAAGATAGGTCAGCTCAGGGCCAAGAGAGATCATGCCGTATAGCAGAGGTAGGTCACGGAGCTACAGGCAGGTACAGAGGTAGGCCGAAGATAACAACTAGAGAGCATGGCAGCCTCCTCCTACTAGGGTACAATGTCCATTTGATCTTACAGGGATGTCATCTGAGAGGCTAAGT
This sequence comes from Sequoia sempervirens, assembly GCA_007258455.2. Lineage (NCBI taxonomy): Eukaryota > Viridiplantae > Streptophyta > Pinopsida > Cupressales > Cupressaceae > Sequoia > Sequoia sempervirens. The sequence goes on from VDFB02353493.1 coordinate 106,806,188, forward strand.
ATTATCAGAGGCATTATCATGAGGCTGTACCCAGAGGAGCACGGGTCCCAGAATACTCGTAGTAGACCAGCTACAGACCAGTAGAGGGTCACAGTGACAGGGGCAAGGGTAGCATACATGGGGATAGACCTTGATCGAGATGATACTTTTTGTGCCTTATGGGCTCCTTTTTGATGGCCCGATGGGATCTTTTGTACTGATTGACATACATGTATAGTGATCCAATTATTTTGTACTATGACAGTTATATTATTGATGATATATATATGAGCTGATGATGATTTTGATATGATGTGATGTGTACCCTTTATTTATGCATGTGTGGAAGATGATATTTCTATATGCTATGCAATGATGTTATGGTGTTATATGATTTATTTATGGGTGCATTTATTTCTGAGGATATATGCATTATGATTATGATTATGACCTAATAGATCTATACTATGTTGATTTATGATATGCAAATGTATTTATGTGATGTGTAATGATGTGAAATGATATGATATGTAATGTGTAACATGCAAAATGATATGGTGATGATCTATGGTGTATACGCGAAATGATGTGAATCTTGCTTATATATGAAATGATTATGGATGGATGTACGCTTTGCATGTGATGGATTTTGTATGTTTTGATTTATGCTTATAATGATGTGGAATGATTAATGAAATGCGAAAATGATTCTGATGCTATTTATGGAATGAAATGGATGATGAATGCAATGCAAATGCAATGCTCGTGTTTTATATGATATAATGCAAAATGAGATGGTTCTCTAAGATGCTTAGAATAACAAAAGTTATTATACTAAACACATTAAATGATAATGTAATGTCTATGATGCATTTTAATGCGATGTACTATATGCAATGATGATGATGTTCTATGCAAAATTAATGTAATGTGTGAGATGACCTTATGATGCTATGTAATGGATTATCTATAATGCTTATGTATGTATGATTATGCAAAATAAATGGTGGTGTAGGCACGTAAAATATACCAATTGACATTGTGCATCTGATCTTGACTAATAACATTGTTTCTTCCTAAATCATACGTCGGTCTAACCATTTAATCAAATCCCCTTATTTGATTAAATTCATCAATATTCCTCTCTTAATTAAATAAACCAGTTATTTAATTAAGTCTCTCTCTGTTGTTAATTAAATCAATTAGTCTGATCTAATTATCCCTATTTAATTAAATAGTCAATTTTATTTAATTAAATATCTTAAGTTTGTCTATTAAATAAAATAAATTAAAACCTTATTTGGTTTAATCTAACATCATCTCTTTTAATTAAATAAATCAAAATCTTTATTTAATTATTCTCTGATCATCTTCCTCTCATGTTTTATTTAAATAAATCCATAAATTCAAGTCAAATTTGTCACATCATATAATCTCTCATTAAATTAATTAACCCTTGATTAATTTAATCTCTTATCATGTCCCATCCTCTATCTTTACCCACTTGCACATAAAAATATATTTAATTGATTTATTAAATCCCTATTTCCCTCACAAGGCATATTTTTGGAATATCCTTCAAAGTTTGAATTCAAAAATCCAAGTTGACATGTACATCCAACAAGGCATTTACTCTATCTTACATGTCCTTTTCCTTGAGCCAAGTGGCATTTAATGCATTTTCCCTTCCCTCTTTGCAAGTCATTTCAACAAAATTCAAATTCAAAAATAAGAATTTATTAGCACAATCCTCAAAACATGCACATCCTTCATCCACTCATAGATTGACAAGTGGCATCTTGCCATTGGATGAATGTTAGTCCCACATTGCTCAAACTCAGATATTCATCCATCTTGGCATTCTATAAATAAAGAGCTCATATCCTCATTTCATCATCCACAAATTATGCAAAGTTACCATGCTAAAATATTTAGCCATTGTCATCCATTACCATTGAATCAAAGCTAGATTATGCAGGTTTTTGGTTTGAAGCACTCATTCTTCATCAACAAAGTGGATCACATATCAATTCTCATCAACATACATCAATATTGCATCATAGGAGTTTGGAAAGGGCCAATTTTCACATCAAATTGGCACCAATTCCCCCATGGGATCAAGAGTTTGCTCACTTAATTAGGATTCAATCTTTATTTTGGTTATTTTCATTATGTTCATTGTTTTCTTAATTTAAGATTGGTGAATGGATTTGATGGGGAATCCTTGTTCTTGCTTGCAAATTCTAATCTAATGTGTTTGTTCTCATTGTTTTGTAGGTACTTGGATTGGGGTTCTCACATTTGGCGCTAGAAGGAGGGAAAAATCTCACTTTTTATCACTTTTCTCACAAAATTCTGCGTTTTTGTTTATACATAGAAAAATTCCAATGTTGAGAGCTCAGCGTTGCTATTTTAGCACCGCTGACTCTTCAATGTCACCATATAGCACCGCTGGAAACTCAAACTGCGACGCTGGAGTCTTCCCACCCAAGAATTTGAATTCCAAACTGCGTCGCTTGACCAATCTGACCCGCGGGATTTTCCAAAAGAATGAAACTGTGACACTGTGCAAAAGTGTGATGCAGTTGAGCTCACTATCCTCGACACAGAGCGATGCTGACTAGTAAGTAGAGTTATACATCACCACTAAGAAATCAAACTCTGACACAGTCACGGGTTGCACCACTGGTAGGGAGTAAAAAGTGGAAATTTAATTTTAGCACGTGCTTTTGATCATTAATGAGTTTATCTTATATTTTTTGCTTTTTAATCTCTGTATTTTGTAGAATCTGATTGGTTTTCTCTCTTGTAGGTTGGATCAATTCAAAATTAAATGAGGACAAGAATGAGGATGATATTTCGCAAGATCAAAGTGTTTTTAAACACTTTAGTGTTTGTTTAACACTTTTTTAAGGAATTGTTATCTCTTTTTGCTTAGGACACTAATTTCATTTGGGTTTAAAAAGAATCTATCCAATTTTTGCAAAGATTTAAAATGAACATTAGGAATACAACTTACTAAAGTTTGTTTTTGGTTAACAATTAAACAAAGCAACTCACATTTGTCTTTTGGTGCTTAAAAAGAACTCACAATTGCTTTGGGGGTCTAAAATAAACAAGTGTAACTTTGTTTTATGATAATTTACTTAAACTAGCCTCGTTGGAAAAGGACGTATGTGCTTCTCTCACGCTTTATAGTGATCTTGAGAATCAAAAGGTCTTTTTCATGATTTTAGGTTAAGACAAAACAATCACCTCCACACTTCATTTTTGGGTTTAAAATTGAACAAAATCTTGTGCGAGTGTGAATGAATTTATTGCATGTGTTCTCCCTTTGTTTCTAAACAAGGGTTGATGAAACTATGAATAGGTTTATTCGCTTTTGTTTATCGTAGAGTGCCTACCTTGGGGAAAAAGTACTCACCCAAGGGAATGACTCAACCGGTAACACTCTGAACCTGAGAGTATTTCCAACTGGGATATAAATGTGGGTATTGGAAGAAACACCAATATCACATAGTTGATTCTGACGAGATGGATCCGAAAGGGGACTCTCACCATATGGGTTAATCTCCACGAATGGAAAGTCCTGATTAAAACCCATGTTCTAGAATTTTCCAAAATCCTTAATCTATTTGTTGGTGCAAGAACGGTCGTTTTGAAGCCACCCCACACTTTTACTATCTTTTAGTAGAAATGGAAAGCATGCCATGGGAGTTTCATGGGTGTTGATGCTTGGCTGCCTCGATTGACGTTAATGAGTCATGGAGAGGAGCCAGTGGGGTCAAGCATCTAACCATTCACTAAAGATAAGCGTAGCTAAAATTGTCCAAGTGGGAATCCAACAAATATTGTCTTACACATCCATGGGGTTGTACTTATTCTTAATTATAAAATACCTTGCTTGTTCGAAAACATCTTGTAAACAAAACACTTAACATTCTCATCAAGATTTCAAACCCTTTAGGAGACAAATACAATTGACTCAATCCATATCTTATTTCTTTCCCTTGGAATTTACATCCTTAGAGGTTTCTAAACATTGGATTACATCTCGATTTGTCTACTAAAGTAAACAATAGGTAAACCCTTGCCTTGAGTTCATCAAATTTCCACATAACATACTTTGTGGGATGCAAAGAAATCAAGACATTGGACATCTAGTTTGGAAAACTTAATCAAAGAAAGTGTTTGTGGTAAAATAAAGCCATTAAGCAAAGCTAAACAAAATGAACTCCCATATGTGTTGAGACCGCAAGAAGTCCAAATCCCAAAGCGAAAGTCATTAGTTCAAAATCTGAAAATGTATACACAAATTGAATCACTATAGAAAAATTACATGTTCTTCAATACCGAGGTCTAGGTAAACAAAGAGTCTATTTTAGGTTCATCTTATGGTCAAATAAAATCAAAATCTTTTCTCATTCACCCTTCAAACATCATAACAAACATCATCTCACCATTATCTTTTGGAAAAATCTTGAAACTATCCTTCATGCTAGGATTTTTTGACAAAAATAAAAATCACAAAATCCTTGAGACGACATCCTTGAAATCCTTATCAAAATCACCTTTGGCTAGGTATGTGTAGATGCATCCTTTTGCATATGCTTAGTCAAAGTTATCAAACCATCTTGTTTAGCTAGGTATGTGCAAATGCATCCTTCTGCATATGCTTGGTTAAATTATCTTCTTGTTTGAATAGGTGTGGGCAGATGCATCCTTCTCCCTACACGTATTCAAATTATCATCCTTTGAGAAAAAATACCCCTTAGATAATCATCCAACATCTTAGGGTCTTTTTGTTCAAATCAAAATCAAACCAAAATCAATCAATCAAGGACAATCCTAAGAGAAAATCAAATCAAAAATCAAAATCCGAAACATATCCAAAATCCCAAAAAGCCTAGCATCCCCCTCAAGATTTTATCAAAAGATCAAAACATCCACATCACCCATCTCTTACATCATCATCATATCACCTTTTGATCCTCAAGATATCCTAACAAACTTCTCTTTTGTGCATAAAGTAAAGATCAATCCAAGGAATTAAGAGATTCATCTCCCCTATTCTTGAAAATTGATCCTTGTTTTATGGTTCAAACTATATCTCATTACAAGAAGAGCATGGAAGCCGACAAAGAAATGTCCGCTTCAAGTGATCTAAGCCAAACAAACGCAGAAATGAATCATGTCGAATCAAGAAATCCTTTGACGATATCATCATCACAAAACCCACAAGAAGGAGATCAGGAAGAAGACCTTACCTTTGGGATGTATCACAATGAAATAATTGAAATACTTCAAAATCCGGAAAACCATAAGATCATCAACATCATGATGAGGCTTAACCCTTCATTATACATGGTAGAACTAGCAAAACAAGGGGCCAAATTACCTTCCGATTTTGATGCAAGCTCAATAATAGAACCATCTTTAGAATTCATGCCTCTAATTTCATCCACACTCCCCATATCATCCACACCCACATCCCAAAGTATCACCAAAAACATTTCACAAATCACATCGTTTGCTCCAACCCAACCCAATGTTAAAAAAGGGAATGCATTTCTTAATTCTATTCAATCACACCCCCTTGTTAATAATCAAGACGTGGATGCAAATACCATCTTTGAACAAAACATACCCCAAAATCCATTACACAAGTATGTTCCTCTCACTTTCCATCATGACCCATCATCATCAACCTTCTATGCAACACCGCAAACACCTCTCCTCACAAATTCGTAAGAGGAAGGAGACATGTTCAGACCTGGGGGAATTTTTGACACCACATAATTTTCTCAAGGACCCACCCCCCTTAGATTTTCACCTCTTCCACCATTACCACCATTATCCACACCTCTCCTTTGTTTGGAGCTCCCACCTTGACCAAGTATCAATCAAAACATCATGCAAATCTTGTCATCAATATCGCAGCAATAGATGGCAACTACACAATCAATCGCGACGTCATCCACCACCCCCATAACATCTCAAACCATGGTATCTCAAGGGCCAACTACATCAAAAACACCATCCACCACCTTAACCACTACCATGACATCACCACTCACCACCACCACAAACGCCATTCCAAATCCACCTCCACCCCCACCACCACCAACTTCCAGCATATCAATCAAAAACAACATGGTATTGCAAGCAACTCAGCAAGCCGCCTTTCAAAGGGGATTCCTACAAGTGCAAAAACAAAAACCCACACAATTAGTTATTCAGCAAGCCACTTAAGCTGCAAAAGCTGCCCAAGCAACCCAAGCTGCATTACAAGTGCAATAGGCTGCTCAAGCCCAAACATTATTGCAACAACAACAACAACAACAAGCCACTCAAGCTGCGCAAGCCACACAAGCCAATCAAGCAGCCCAAGCTGCATTACAAGCACAAAAGGTTGCTCAAGCCCAAATTTTATTGCAACAACAAGTAGCACAAGCACAAGCAGCACAAGCACAAGCTCAAGCTCAAGCGCAGGCTCAATATCAAGCACAACAAGCGCAAGCACAAGCACAACTTCTTGCAGAACAACAAGTAGCACAATTGCAAGCATATCAGTAAGCATTAAAACAATATCAAGAGCAGCAAGAAGCAGCTAAATTAGTAGCCCACAACAAGAATTGTTGGAACAACAACAAGCACAACAAAAAGCAATATGAGCAGCCCAACAACAAGCGTTGTTGGAACAACAATAGGCACAACAACAAGCACAACAACAATCAATCTTAGAGTAGCAACAACAAGAACAACAACAAGCGTTGTTTATACAACAGTAGGTGCAAGCATACCTAGCTCGACATAATGTGCCAATGCAATCAAACATCACACCAAACAACCCACCCATCCAACCCATAATCGAAAACCCCCAAAACACCTTCATCCCACCTGCTGACCTACAAAATGACGTAACGACAAAAATCAAGTTGCTCTCACAACAAGTGCTCGATCTTCAATCAGGGTGAACAACAAAAACACCAAGCAACTTGTGCCCCTATCTATTTGATAGGAGCCTAGTGATGAAACCATTCCCCAAGGGATTTGAGATCCCAAAATTTGACAAATATCATGGGACAGGAAACCCTGAAGATCACATCAGGGAATTCCAGGTTCATTGCATGGAAGTCACATACAACGATACTCATCTGATGTGGCTATTTCCTAGAAGTTTGGCTGGCCATGTTATGGAATGGTTCTCTCACTTATCCACAGGAATTAGAACATTCCAAGAGATTATAGACACATTCATTTAAAATTATGCACACAACATTGCAATGGATGTTAGTCTAGAAGAAATCTCATCTCTAAACAAGGAAAGGGTGAATCATTCGCTTCTTCCTACAATGATGGCAATCCAAGGCCAATCGGAGCAAGTGGACCATGCCTGAAGAACAAAAAGTTTGCACCATTATATCCAACCTTGACAGCCTCTTGGCATTTCATCTCAAGGTTCAAGGGATCACCACATATGACCAATTGATCTCCAAGGCGCTCAGCATCGAACAAGCCCTTATGACTCAACCCTCAGGATCAACTTCATACCCCGAACAACAAAACAACCACCCACCTTCCAACTACAATGATAAACCTCACACATGGGAAAGGAACAAAAACATTACTAATGATGGTGTTGTCGACGCCAAGGAGGTTATTAGTGCCCCTCACCAAAATACACCCACAACACAAATCCAAATCCAACACCAAAAAAATCATCATGCAATACAACAACCAAATAACAATCCAACAATCAACAATCTCAATGATCAAAGGGGACCACCCCAATGGAATAAGAGCTATCCAAAAAGAAAATACACTACTTTGGGGGAACCACTTGAAGTCATCATGAAGAAGTTGATAAATGAAAAAATCATCTAGGCTCCTACCTTCGAGAATTACCAAGAACCGGATGTAAAACCTCCTTGGTATAATGAAAATCAACTCTGTGAATTCCATAAAATCAAAGGACATACCATGAATAGTTGTATGAGGCTAAAAAACATAATTCAATATCTCATCGATAAGAGGATTATAAACATGGAACAACCTATAGAAAACCAAGACCTTAAGATATACACGAATCTGATGCCTAATCATGGCAATAAAGGGAATAACAATAACAATGACAAAGGGAAGGGCTCCCAAACAAACGTAAATCATGTGTATGAAACTGTCATCACCTCCCTAGATGAATATTGCATAGTCATCACCATCAAAGGTGCTCATGCTGATTGTGTAGTCACCGCAAGAGGTGGTAAAGTCACCATCACCAAATCATCCCAGCCAAATAGAGCCCCCACCTCTAGATCTATCCCCAATGGCTACAACGTCCTAGATCAACTCAAGAGAATGCCAACGCAAATCTCCATCATGGAGTTGCTAAAAATATCGTTGGCCCATATGAAAATCCTAGAACAAGTGTTGGCTTCATCCACTGTCCCCACGGATCTTGACACCGAACAATTCCAAGCTATGGTTAGAAATATCATTATGCCAAATCTCCTCACACTTTCTGACTAGGATTTCCCTGATCAACCATCTCACAACCATGCACTCCACTTGGAAGCCATCGTACACAAGAGCAAAGTCAAAAGGGTCTTGGTGGATGGAGGTGCAGGTTTGAATATATGTTCTCTCAACCTCATCAAACAATTGAAAATTTTAGAAGATTCTATTGACAAAGGAAAGGGCATAACAATAAGAGAACATGATGATCAAGAAAGAGTGTCCCAAGGAATGATCAAACTCCCTATTCAAGTAGGGCCTGCCATCACGGAAACCACTTGTCAGGTCTTGGACCTCGACTTGCCATATAACATCCTCCTAGGATGCCCATGGATTCATCCGATGAAAGCAGTAGCATCAACTTTCCACCAATGTGTGAAATTCACACATGAGGGACAAGAAGTCACCATCCATGGAGATCCCAAACTGTTCTCCTATTGCAAAAGTAAATGAATCATAAATCAAAAACATGTGCTAAAAAATTAAATTCTTGCTTTTATTGTCCCCCAACATCTCAACTCGTGAAGGCGTCGCTGTTTGTTCTCCCAACGTCACTCTCACAGCACCGCTTACCAGTCAGCGGTGCTCTGTGTTAGGATAGAGAGCTCGATTGCATCACAATTTCGCCCAGCATCACAGTTTATGTCAGCATCGCTGTTTTCAAAATTTTCAAAAAAAATCCTGCAAGTCAACGAGTCCAGCGGCGGAGTTAAAAATTTAAATTTTTTTCAAGAGATGAGTCTAGTGGCGCAGTTTATGTTTCACTCGGTGCCATATAGCGACACTGATGAGCTTGCGGTGCTAAAACAGCGACGTTGACGAGCCCACGGTGCTAAAATAGCGACGCTGACAAACCCGCGTTGGAATTTCCTATGTGTGAAGAAAAACATAGAAATTTCAAGAAAAAGTTAGAATTAATGAGTTGTTGCCCTCCTTCTAGCACCAAATGTGTGAACCCTTTTCCTAGTACCTGCAAAACAACATGAATAAATGAGTTAAACAAGGATTTGCGAGCTAAAACAAGGATTCCCGATGAAATCCATTTACAAATTCAAATTAGGAAGAAAATATTGAAGAACACAATGCAAATGACAAAAACAAGACAAAATCCTAATTAGATGTGCAAACTCTTGATCCCATGGGGGAATTGGTGCCAATTTGATGTGAAAATTGGACCTTTTCCAATTCCTATGATGAAAGCTTCAAATGTTGAAGAGATTGATCCACTTTGTTGGTGAAGAATGGAGACTCCAAGCCAAATCTAAAAACCTAGCTATGACTCAATGATAATGGATAAAATTCAAGAGATATTTGAGCATGGTAATTTTCTTGGATTGTGGATGATGAAATGAGGAGAGGAGCTCTTCATTTATAGGATTTCAAGATGGATGAATGTCCAAATTTGAGCAATGTGGGACTAACATTCATCCAATGATATGGTGCCACTTGTTAAGCTATGAATAGATGATGGATGTGCAAGATTTGGGGTTTGGCCAATAAATGCCAATATTTGAAATTCAAATTTGTTGAAATGACATTCAAGAGGGAAGGGAAAATGCAATAAATGCCACTTGGCTCAAGGCAAAGGACATGTAAGAGATTTTAAATGCCTTGTTGGATGTACATGTTGACTTGGAATTTTTGAATTCAAATTGAGAGAATATTCCAAAAGATGCCTTGTGAGGAAAATAGAGATTTAATAAATGAATTAAATCTATTTTCATGTGCAACTTGCATTATCTAGAGGATGTGACATGAGATGAGGTTAAATTAATCAAGGGTTAATTAGTTTAACAAGAGATTAGATGATGTGACTTATTTGACTTAGATTTATGGGTTTATTTAAATCAAATAAAAGAGGAATATGATAAGAGGCTAATTAAATAAGGATTTTGATTTATTTAATTAAAAGGGATGGTGCTAGATTAAATCAAATAAGGTTTTAATTTATTTAATTTAATGGATAGACTTTAGAGATTTAATCAAATAAATTGATTATTTAATTAAATAGGGATAATTAGATCAGATGGATTGATTTAATTAACAAAAGAGATTGACTTAACTAGATAAAATGACTTATTTAATTAAGAGACGAATATTGATGAATTTAATCAGAGAGGGGAATTTGATTAAATGGTTAGACCGAGGGATGATTCAGGAAGAAACGATGTTAGTAAGTCAGGATTGAATGCACGATGTCAATCAGTATATTTTACGTGTCTACATTTTGCCCCTCTTTGAAGCAATGCACTCATTGTATTGGTTCAAAGAATAAGATCTTGATCAAAGCCAAAAAAAATTGATATTTAAAAACTTTCCCCACTACTGCCTGGTGAGAGAATATGCCAATATAATGCCCCCTCGAGAGATCGGACAAAATTTTTAACCTTTTGGGTGATCTTGCGAAAAAAGGTGACCAAGTGCCCGATAGGTCTGAAAGGGGTCCGGGAGGCTAAAAACATGTCTAAATGCAATAAAACAATGAAAAACAAGCCTCAAATGGACAAAAATAGGTTTGGGGGTCCAAAACCCTAGCAAGACAGCCATTTAGGGTTAAAAAACCCTAATTTTTAGGCTGAAAAGGGGCCCGAGGGGTCACTTTCAAGTCAGTTTCACACACCTCTGCTAGCAAACTTTGAGATTCGAGCTCTGAACCTCTGGTGATATGGTGCAATGACAACTTCCTCTACACATCTCAGACCGAGTTCGGACTTACCAGTGGCCACTTGGCATCGGGGCACCGGTATGTGACACTAACCTAAGCTTAATTTTTTCATTTAATGCATTTATTAGCCTTTTAAAGGATGAGCTTGCCTCTAGCGGTGCTATTATAGTACTGCTCAGCATTTGAACTACATCACACCAGGCCCTTTAGCACCGCAGCGGTGCAGTTTGGAGTTTAAAAACTCTGTCGCTGGGCTCGGGCTCGGTGGGCCGGTTTGGTTAAAGTGCACGATAGTGGTGCCCTTTTCATGAAAATTATGACACTAGGGATAAAGTGTGTCACAACATCCCTATTTGGATTAATTTAGGGTCTAGCGTCAGAGTTTGAGGAAACTCAAACTACGATGCCATCACAAACTTCGCCGCTAGAAGTGAGCTTGGAGCATTAGGTCAGGAATTTTCCAAAATTTTAACACGGTGACTTTCCTTGATGCAGGACAGACTGAGGTAGCTCTATTCTCAGGAGCATCGGTCGCGGGATTTGGCGAGCATCCTATGGGACTTGAGCGAAAAAGACCAGGACTGACTAGGAGTTGTTGGCTTATGGCACATTGCATATGTTGCACCCATGCACACCCACTTAGGGATGTTGTCAGCACTGGCTGAGAGGTGGCACAGTGAGACATCATCATTTCATCTTCCCACTGGCGAGGCAACCATCACTATGGAGGACGTTTGGCGCATTCTTCGATTGCCCATTCATGGCCGACAAGTGATCTATGATATGGAGGAGGGACCCGAGTGCTACATCCAAGTCCTCACCACTCGAGACATTATTTACTACAAGGGATAGATCAAGCTGGAGCGGTACAGAGTTATAGTACCCCCCTTCTGTTGGGCAATTGCAGTGATCATTTAGGGTTTGGTTGCCCCAGACAGATGAGGGCAGTATTTCAATCTAGTTTGGGGATACTACTGGAATAGGATGGTCCAGAACATGCCTGTTCATTTTGCATGAGGGCCTATCCTTCTCGCCTCACTTTACAAGGATCTCCACGAGTACATACACATGGATCGCAGAGCACTGGGAGTTGGAGTGACACTCATTCATGTTTGGGCATGGGAGCACATTTATGTGCTACGTCCACAGGTCATTCCAATTCCGATGGGGGCAGAGGATGCCCTTGTGGCACTATACGGAGGCAGTGTGTCCTTCACACAAACTGGCGAGCATGGGATCCCCTATTGGAGCTGGGTCCTGGACGAGATGCTTTTCTTTACTTGGCATCCATACCTTGGTCAGCTCAGATGGGCTGACGATGCTGCTCAACTCTTTTACTGCCACTAGGATAGATACATGTAGGGGTGGGAGCACATGATGATTGAGAGATATCTGCCCGGGCGCATAAAGCATCAGTTTAGAGAGCCACAGGATTGGCCGGATGATGACTATGTAGCCGTCTTTGCACGTAGTATGACACAGGTGTCATGGGGGCCTGGTATTCCTACCTCTGAGGCAGTTGACAACTTTTGGTAGTTGGTAGCCTGATCGTGGGCTTATGATTAGGGCTTGGTAGATCCAGGCACCACACAGGCCTACAGAGATTGGTTTAGACCTCCTCTTCGATTGACCATTCTAGGAAAGGATCCAAAGGTACATAGGGTTAGAGGTAGGGGGAGAGGATGAGAACAAGGGCAAGGACTAAGGGTCAAGATTCGACAGGATCCACCAGGGGTGCCCTCAGTTCTACCAGGTCACGGGGACATCCATATGCAGGATCAGCAGTAGGATCTGCCAGTCCCACCACCATGAGTCAAGGGTGAGGATCAGGTTCACACATAGCCACAGGTATAGCCAGTAGGGCAGGAAGACACACGAGATTCCTTGATTTTATAGTTGCAGGCCTAGGTCCAAGCGAGGGCTGAGAGAGAGCAGCTTAGAGCAGAGAGGGATCAGGCTATGCAACAGAGCTAGGCCGTAGGCAGCAGATTGAGAGCATGACAACCTCCTCGTCCTAGGGTACAGTGCCGATGCGATCTTACAGGGATGCTATCCGAGAGATAGAGTACTACCGTCGGGCCTACCATGACACTATACCTAGAGTAGATTGGGTCCCAGAGTACTCAGAGTGGGCCAGCCAGAAACCACCAGAGGGTCATGGTGATAGGGGTGAGGGCAGCATTCACAGAGATCAGGCTTGATCCAGATGATACATTTTTTGTGTCTTATGGGCTCATTTTTGATAGCCCGAGGGGCGTTTTGTACCGATTGACATATATGTACAGCAATCCAATTTATTATTCTTTGTACTATGACAGTGATATGGATGATATGATATATATGAGCCAATTTTGATGCAATGCAATGTATTCCTTTATCTATGCATGTATGATTTATTTCTATATGCTTTGTAGTGATTTTTTAAGGATGCATTTATTTCTAATGATGTATGTGTTATGATGTTATCTATATGATGATTTATTTTATGCCAATGGAATATGTGAAATGATTTGATTTATGGTATATGCAATGATGTGTGGAATATGATTAATTATGAAATGATTTATGGATGAATGTAATATGGCGTGATGATCATGATATGATGCAAATGAAATGGTTTTATGAGATGCTTAGAATAAAAAATGTTATTATCCTAAATGATGATGTATGTGATGCAATGATATGTTAATGCAAGGTGATATGCTAATGCGTAATGTGAATGTAATTTGATGATATGATATCATTTATGTTATGCAAGTATGTATGCGTAATGAATTAAATGCTTATATACCTATTGCTTATGATTATGCCAAAATGATTATGGAATGCTTTTTGTTAGATGCTATGTGATGATTTAGATGGTAATATGAAATGGTTATGAAATGAAAATGAATGCTTTGCAATGCAATGCAATGGGTGAAATGCAATGTCATGGATGCACCTATTTATGAAGAATGTTTATGATAACCTATTTTTATGATGATAAGAATGTGATGTTTCCTATATGATATGCTTATGCAATATGCTAATGATTTCTTTATGATATGCTTATGCAATATGCTAATGATTTATGGATGCAAGATCGATGATGATGATGGTGATGATGATCAACTATCATAGTACCTTGTTAGCGCGGTTAGTAAGAAAAGAAGAAGTCATTTCAACAAGACACAAGAAGACACAAATGTAGATGATGATGATGATGATGATTACTTGCCAAGGAATTGGGATTTTCAAAGGGAAAATTTTTCTTATGTTTGATAACACACGTGGTATGATGCATAAAGGTATAGAAAACTAGGATGGCGTTGTACCTAGTGTGATGGACTTTGACTCAACAATCAAATAGGAGTATTCTTGTTCACACCTGACATACAGAAACCTTTCTAGGATGCACTTCAGAAGTTTCAGACACCTCAGAAAAAATACGAAAAGGTAAACCTATCCCTGTAATAGTCAACAAGTTGACCTTGACCTCTTCCATACATACCTAACAAAGCAAGTATTCGCCGAGGTTATATTGCAAGAACGTACAAGCACAACAGACAAAAGATAATGATCATTGCCCCATTCCTATTTCTCTAAATCTGCTCTTTTCGGATATCATCAAGACGTCCTTGGAATGAGCACAAAATAAGATAAGTCAAAAGATAAAGACCAAGTAAACAAACAAACTGATGCTCTTCAATATCACTAATGGAAAGAGGATGTGTTTTCCAAGATGATAACCAAAACTTATTGCCAAAAGATAATGCCCATTTTAGGAAGGATTCATACTAGGAAATGTTAGTGGATGACGGCACGTCATTTTGTTTATAAGGGATGATTGATATGGAACCAATTCAGATGATGTGTTACCGATACGAAGAGATAACCAACTTGCTTATGTGCTGACTTAGACTTAAGACCTGACCTTTTGGAGTTTTCACTTTTAAACCTACTAGACTTGTTTCTGACTGTTTCACCAAAGGTTCATAATGATGATTAGTTTATTATGAGTGGTGTTATTGTGGGTGCAAGCGAGATGAGGCAGATGGATTTTTTCAAATATTTGGATGTTTTTCACGTTTTTGAAATGTTTTAAGGTTGTTTTTGGTATTTTTCAAGATTTTCCAAATGTTTTGATTTTCAAATTTTCAAATGTTTTAGGATTTTCTAAGGTTTTGACCAAGAGACTAACCTAAAGACCTACCCTAGGGGTCTCAAGGGCTGGTCAACAGACTAGCCTTGCCTACGTTATACACACAGAGACCACGTAGTTCGACTGACGACTTGACCAATTTACAGATGGAGATATACATGATGAAATGTTAGCTTATTATGACGGACTCCTACAGGACTGACCTAGATGTCTCGGGGGATGATCAAAGATCAACCTTGCCTACGTTCAAGCTTAGAGATGATGTAGTTTGACAAGATGACCTTGTTTTTTATTTTTTGACATGTTTTGATGTTTTTGGATTTTCTGATTTTTTATGTTTTTGGATTTTTGGATTTGAAGACTTTAAGATCATACACGAATCCAATCTGATGAGAACGTGCCCTCAACGTGATGTAATAGAATACTCTAATAAAGATAGGACAAACTGACCTTGAGGATGGGTCGAGTAGTGCTAGGAGGGATCACAATACGAAAATAGGACCAAGCTATGGTGCAGATGTGAGTGGATGATGGATGATGACCTAAATGCAATGGATGATGGAAGCGAAATGGATGGATGATGCAGAACAAGCCATAAAGATCTTGGTGGATGGAAAGTGCTTATTTATGGAAGGTGACTGTTTGCCAGGTTTTCACTGAGGTACTTGCCCAAAATGCCACCAAAGTGGTTTTAACTAAAGGATGATTTTTTTGATCCATTTTCTAATTTTTTTTTGATTTTTGGGTTCTATACCTTGAAAGATTTAGGCATAAATTTTTTTGAGATGGAACTATTCATTGGCTCTTCAGAGGTTCCCCTTTAGGTGTTGATAGTTGATATGCCCCTGATTTATAACTTGTTGTTATGACAAATGGTCCTAACCAATTAGGTTCAAACTTGCCTTTGCTTGCTGGGATTTGAGACATTTTTCTAATTTTCTTTTAAGACCAATCCGATTTGGAAAGTCCTCGCTTCTGATTTTCTTGTTGTAGCTCCTTTAGTCTATTTTATAGACTTGTAGATGATTCAAAGCATCTATGCATCTCTCATCCAATAACTCCTAGCTCATTTAGTCTTGACACCCAATAGTCCTCAGTGATGAGGTTTTGCAATGATATTCTCGAGGGATGGGAGCTTGATTTCAATGGGGAGTACGGCTTCGATCCATAGACCAAGGAGAAGGGGGTGGCGCCAGTGGGTGTGTAGATGTTGGTTCAATAAGCCTGAGGGCAGGATTAAGCTACAAGTGCCAGTCATGACCTGTCATTTGCTATTTTCTTGAGGATTTTGAGGATGGTTTTATTCGTAGCTTCTGCTTGGCCATTACCTTGGGGATAATACGGGTGGAGAAGCGATGCTGATTTTGTATTTCTCGCACAAGTCACGAACCTCCTGATTCTTGAAGGGTGTCTCTTTATCTGAGATAATGGCTTGTGGGACACCGTAGTGACATATGAGATAGTTCAAGATAAATTTTGAGATCTGCTTCCCAGTTATATACGTCATGGGTATGGCCTCCACCCACTTTGTGAAGTACTCAGTTGTAGTTATGATGAATTTGGCCATTGGATGAGGTGGGTGATCCAATGAGATCGAGTCCCCACTTGTGAAAGGGGCCATGGTGTGACAATGGGGTGAAGTTCTTGAGTGGAGCATGGATGAGGTCCCCATGTTGTGACATTGTAAACACCTTTTAGCATGATCATGCACTTCTCTTTCCATTGTGGGCCAAGATGTCCCCATCCTCGTAGTTTCTTGGCGATGGTCATTCCACTTGATGTGAGCCACATATACCATTATGAACCTCATTAGAGTGGTTAATGCCTCCTCAGATTTAGACGCAGAAAGGTACCTTCTATGCTTCTGTATAGGTATCACCTAGAATGACAAATCTAGATGCCTTTTGATAAAGGTTCATTTTAGGCTCGATGGTAGGTCAGCGGGTATGACTCCTATGCGAAGATATGTATAGATTCATGGTACCAAGGATCACCCGACCAACGATTTCACACACATATTCCGATTCCGGTACCTCGAATGTGGGGATGAGAAGTTGTTCAATCGTAGAATTCATACTTCAACACACATTATGTCTAATAGGGACCCAATTATAGCCATGGTGTTTGCTACTCTATTGTTGGTTCTTGGAATCTGCTCAAATGTTATGTCAATGAAGGATTCCGTTAGAGTCTCCACCAATTTCTTGTATGGAATGAGCTTATCATCCTTAGTCTAATATTCATTATTGACCTAATTTATGATCAACTAAGAGTCTCCATACACCTTGAGAGCTATGATGTTCCATTGTACTGCTATCCTGAGGCCTATAGTCAAAGCCTCATATTCTACTATGTTGTGAGTGCAAGGAAATGCCAGTTTGTATGACTTCGGTATGCAATCCCCTTGTGGGGTGATGAATAAGACACCAGCTCCTAATCCATGTTTTGTGTATGAACCATCAAAGTATAGTTTCCAGTGATTGGCTACATTGATGTTGAAAATAGATTCATCTGGAAATTCAAAGACAAGAGGATTCTCATAATACATAGATGCTTCTGCTAGTTGATCTGCAATAATCTGACCCTTAATGGCTTTTCTCTCCACATACTCAATGTCATACTCTGATAATATCATTACCCATTTTTCCATTCTTCCTGTGAGCATTGCCTTTGATATGAGATACTTGAGGGGATCAATTTTGGCAATAAGCTTTATCTTGTGTGCCAACATGTAATGTCTGAATTTTTGGGATGCAAACACCACTGTGAGGCAAGCTTTCTCAATGAATGAGTAATTTAGCTCGTGACTGACCATTTTTTGCTGATATGGTAGATAGCCCTCTCTGTTATGTTTTCATCATGTTGAGCTACCAGAGCTCCAAGGGCTGCTGCTATTGCTGACACATATAAGATCAATGGATTTCTTGGGATGGGTGGAATTAAAACTGGTGGTGTCAGTAGATATTCCTTAATTTTGTTAAATTCCTCTTCGCATTTTGTATCCCATTTATACGCTACCCCCTTGTGGAGTAAGTGAGAATATGGGTTCTACTTGTCTGCCAGTTGTGCTATGAACCATCGGATGGATTGAAGTCAGCCTTGGAGGCCTCTCAGTTGTTTTAATGCCTTTGGTGCTTCCATCTCGAGGATTGCTTTCACCTTCACCATCCACCTCGATACCCCTCATGGAGACTATGTATCCTAGCAATTTACCTAATTGTAGGCCGAAGACACACTTCTTTGGATTTAGTCTAACTTTGTATTCCTCTAGTCTATCAAAGATAGTGCTTAGGGTTGCTATATGATCTTGTCTTTTTCTTGACTTAGCTAGAATGTCATCGACATAGTCTTCGACTGTTTTATGAATCATGTCATGGAATATCAGTGTCATGGCCCTTTGATAGGTTGCTCCTATGTTCTTTAGGCCAAATGGAATCATGTTCCAGCAGTATGTCTCCCATGGGCAAGTGAAAATGTCTTGTGTTGATCCTCTTTTGCTATCATGATCTGGTTGTATCCTAAAAATCCGTCCATTAATGGTAGCATCTCATGCCCTACTATCATGTCTACTATCATGTCAATGTTAGGAAGTAGGAAATCATCCTTGGGACATGCTTTGTTCAAATCTCTGAAGTCTATATAGATTCTGATGGCTCCGTTAGGTTTTGAAACAGGTACCAAATTTGACACCCATTCTGGATAATCAGTTGGTTGGATAAATCCTGCATCTAACAACTTTTTGAGCTCCATTTTGACTAACAAATCAATTTGAGGATGCATCTTTCAAAGCTTTTGTTTGACCGGGTTTGCTTCTGGATACACTGCTAAATGATGAACCACAGTCTTTGGATCTAGCCCTGGCATGTCAGCATAACTCCATGTGAAGTTTATTTGTCTTTCCTTTAGGAATGCTGCTAGGATTTCTTGCTCTTCTGATAATAATGATTCTGCATAAAATGTGATATGCAGGGCCTCCTTTATTCCTAGGTTGATAGGATTGCATTTTTTGACCAAGACTGATGAATTCTCTTGATGAATAGCTCTTAGAGGAAGATTGAATCCTTCATCCTCGGGTGCCTCAGAGAGGTTTTCACCATTGGATATGTCCCTTATTTTTACTATTTTCTTGTCAGAGAGTGCCACAGTATGGTTTTCACTCAAGGACTTGGATATGATTCTTAGTTTCTCACTTTTGCGACTGAAGGATTCAATCATTTCCCCGTAATAGGCCTGTGTGTCCAACTCCATTATAAACCCTGCCTTGTGATCTCCATCTAGAACGTTATCCCTCAATCCCATGAATTCTGAGAGTGCCTCATCATTTTTGAATGTATCGAGAACTGGTGGTCCTCGTTGGTCATAGTCGATCAGTTGGGGGTAAACTAAACGAATCTCATGATTTGGATGGTTTGTTTCAAAGGAGATGGTGCTAATCATACACAGGGTGGTGTCCTTGAATAACCTAGGTAGATTGGTCAAGGTATCTTCGTCATTGCTACTAATATAGGGCTCAGTTATAAAGTTATGTGTTTCTCTACCTGTGACTATTGGTGAGTGTACTTGTACTAGTACTGGCTGAGGAGAAACATTAGCCATTCTAACTGGAGGACCCTGACCACATATGGTTATTCTTGGAGTGGTACATCCAATACCAAGATTTGTTATGGGTTGCGTCTCTGGCATGATAGGTATTATGAGCCCATTGTCATTTTGTCCCAGTCTTTGATTTTTGTCATAGCCCATTGTGAGCATCATTTGTAGGCCCTTGCTTCTTTTGTCCATTGTTAAATTAGCTGCCAGTCTTTCATCTTGATACAACATGTGAGATGGATCTGCTTCAATAACCTCATGGCCAAGATCTCCCCATCTTGTGAATGCAGGATAGTTTTCAGGATAGGTTTGTGATGTGGAAGCTTGATTCTCTTGTGGACATCCCCATGATCTAGGAGATTGTGGTAACTCTCCTATCACAAAAAAATTGTTAGGGAGTTTGTAGCTTCCACAACCATCCTCCTGGATGATGAGCTTGATATCGAAGATGGTGGGGATGGTGGGGATGGTGGGTGTCTTTATCGCAGAAATGGACGTGAGAGTGGCGAGGTCAATGTATGGTGTGGATGGGCCCTCATCATTCTTTGGCACTTGGGGGATTTTGTAATACTTGGCTTCAAGATTTTTCCAATATGAAAATGGTTTGGGATCTCCATGAACGGTAACCTCTTGTCCATTATGTGTAAACTTCACACATTGGTGGAAGGTTGATGCTATGGCTTTCATCACATGGATCCATGGGCATACCAAGAGGATATTATATGGTAATTCGAGGTCCAAGACCTGACATGTGGTTTCCATGAGTGTTGGCCCTACTTGAATAGGGAGTTTAATCATCCCCTAAGACACTCTTTCTTGGTCATCATATGCTCTTATCATGATTCCCTTTCCTTTGTCAATGGAATCTTCTGATATTTTCAACTGCTTGATAAGGCTAAGAGAACAGATGTTCAAACCCGCACCTCCATCCACCAAGACCCTTTTGATTTTTCTCTTGTTTACAATGGATTCCAAGTGAAGTGCATGATTGTGAGACGGTTGGGCGGGGAAATCTTGGTCAGAGAATGTAAGGAGATTAGGCATTATGATATTTCTGACCATAGCTTGGAATTGGTCTACATCGAGATCTACGGGGATAGTGGATGAGGCTAATGCTTCCTCGAGAATATTTTTATGCGCTGATGAGATTTTAAAAACTCCATGATGGAGATGTGTGTTGGGATTCTCTTGAGTTGTTCTACAACATTGTAGCTATGTAGGACGGATCTAGATGAAGGGATTCTATTAGGTTGGGATGATCCTACAATGGTTACATTGGCGCATCTTGTGGTGACTCCACAGTCTTCAGCATGGGTGCCCTTGATGGTGATGACCATGCAGTCTTCATTTAGGGAGGAAATGACTATTTCGTACACATGATTTACACTTCCCTTCCCTTTATCATTTTTATTCCCTTTGTTGCCATGATTTGACATCAGATTCGTGTAGATTTTAAGATCCTAATTTCTAATAGGTTGTTCCACGTTTATGAATTTCTTATTGATGAGATCTTGGATGATGCTTTTGAGTCTTATGCAATTGTTTGTGGTATGACCTTTGATTTTATGAAATTTGAAAAGTTGATTTTTGTTATACCAAGGGGGTTTGACATTAGGTTCTTGGTAGTTTTCGAATGTAGGTGGCTTGATGAGTTTTTTGTCAATCAAGTTTTTCATTATGTCCTCTAGTGGTTCCCCCAAAATAGTGTACTTTCATTTGGGATAACTTTTGCATTGGGGTGGTCCCCTTGGTCATTGAGATTATTGATGTTTGAATTGTTGTTGGGTTGGTATATTGTGTGATGAGTGTTTTGGCATTGATTTTGGATTTGCGGTGCAGGTGTATGTTGGAAAGGACCACTAATGGCCACCTTGGCATCAACGACACCATCATTAGTAAAGTTCTTGTTTCTTTCCCACATGCAAGGTTTATCATTGTAATTAGATGATGGGCAATTTTTTTGTTGTTCGTGATATGATGTTGATTCCATGGGTTGAGTCACAAGGGCTCTTTCGATGCTAAGCACCTTGGAGATCAATTGTTCATATGTAGTGATACCATGAACCTTGAGATGAAATGCCAAGTGGCTTTCAAGGTTGGCTATGATGGTGCAGACTTGTTGTTCCCCTGGCATGGTCCACTTGCTCCTATTGGCCTTGGATCACCATCGTTGAAGGAATGAGGCAAAAGATTCATTATTTCCTTGTTTTAGAGCATATAGTTCTTTGAGATTGACATCCATTGCAATGTTACATGCGTAGTTCCTAATGAATGCATCCCTGATTTCTTGGAGTGTTCTAATGCCTGAAGGTAAGCGAGAGAACCATTCTATAACGGGGCCTGTCGAGCTCCTAGGGAATAGCCGTATCAGATAACTATCGTCATATGCGACTTCCATACAATGAACCTGGAATTCCCTAATGTGATCTTCAGGGTTTCCCATCCCTTGATATTTGTCGAATTTGGGGATTTCAAATCCCTTGGGGAATGGTTTCATTTCTAAGCTCCTATCAAATGGATAGGGACACAAGTTGCTTGGTGTTTTGGTTGTTTGCCCTGATTGAAGGTTGAGCACTTGTTGCGAGAGCAACCTGAGTTGTGTTGTCACATCACTTTGCAGATCAGGGGGTAGGATGAAAGTGTTTTGGGGTGTTTGAATCATGGGTTGGATGGGTGGATTTTTTGGTGCATTGTTTGATGGTATCTGTATGTTCTAGCAGGCGAACTAGGCTTCTACTTTCTTTTGTATGAACAACGCTACTTGTTGCGCTAGGATTTGTGCTTGTTTTTGTTCCAACAACACTTGTTGTTGTGCTTGTTGTTGTTCCCACAACACTTCTTGTTGGGTTGCCAATTCTACTACTTCTTACAGCTCTTGGTATTGCTTTAGTGCTTGTTGATATGCTTGCACTTGTGCTGCTTGTGCTTGTGCAAGAAGTTATGCTTGATATTGAGCTTGGTGTGCCTGATATTGAGATTGCGCTTGAGCTTGCACTTGTGCTACTTGTGCTTGTGTAGCTTGTTGCTCCAATAAAAGTTGTGCTTGAGCGGCCCTTTGTGTTTGTAATGCTTGTGTGGCTTGGGTGGCTTATTGTTGTTGTTGTTGTTGCAATAATGCTTGGGCTTGTTGCACTTGTAATGGGGCTTCTACAGTTTGGGCAGCTTGTGCGGATTGAGCAGCTTGTTGCATGACTTTTTATTTTTTAACTTGTTAGTATCCTCTTTGAAAAGTAGCTTGCAATGCTCCCTCGTATTGGCTTGATGTGGTGAAAGTTGGTGGTGGTGGGGGTGGTGGTGGATTTGGAATGGTGGTAGATGATGATGTTGTGTTGATGTTTTGGGTTTTGGATAGTGGTATTTATGTGATGGTTGGTCCTTGAGAGACCATGCTTTGTGATGTTAGGGGTATGTTTGATTATGTTGCCATTGCTTGTGTGTTTTTCATTTGTTGTTGCGATATCAATGACAAATTTTGCATGTTTGGTGCGATGCTTTGATTGATGGTTGGGATATAGGTTTGATTGATACTTGGTAGGGGAGGGAGCCCTAAACCAAGGAGTGGTGTGGATGATAATGGAAGTGGCAGAAGAGGTGGAAATGTAAGGGGTGTGAGTTGTTGTGAAGATATCATGGTGTCGAATAGGCCCCCTAGTCTAAACATATCTCCCTCTTCTTGTGAATTTGTGAGAAGAGGTGTTTGTGGTGTTGCGTGAAAAAATGATGATGATGGATCGTGATGGAATGTGAGGAACATTTTTGTGTAATGGGTTTTGGGGTATATTTTGTTCCAATGTGGTGTTTGCGTCAAAGTTTTGATTATTAACAAGGGGATGTGATTGAAGAGCATTGAGAAATGTGTTTCCCTTGTTGACATTGGGTTGGGTTGGAGCAAACGATGTGTTTTGCAGAATGTTTTACATGATGTTTTGGGATGGGGATGTAGATGAAATGGGGATGGTGGATGAGATAGGTGGAAAGGATGTCTCCACTATAGTAATTACATCAAAATCCGAAGGAAACTTGGCCCCTTGTTTTGCTAGTTCAAGCATGTATAATGAAGGGTTGAGTCTCATCATGATGTTGATGATTTTATAATTCTCTGAATTTTGAAGCATTTCTCTCATTTTCTCATGAGACATTCCAAAAGTAAGGTCCTCTCCTTGGTTTTTGTCTTGCAGATTTTGTGATGATGAGAGGGTCAATGGATTACTTGATTCAGTTGGATTCATTTCTGTGTTTGTTTGGCTAAGATCGCTTGAAGTGGGCGTTTCTTTGTTGGCTTCCATACTCTTCTTGTATTGAGATCTCATTTAAACCATAAAACAAGGATCAATCTTCAAGAATATGGGAGATGAATCTCTTGATTCTTTGGATCAATCATTATTTTATGTCCCAAAGTATAAAGTTTTAGGATGCCTTGAGGATCAAAGGTGATGATATGATGATGATGTTTAGGGATGGGTGATATGGATGTTTTGGCTTTTGATAAATATTGAATGAGACACTAGGCTTTTAGGACTTGTGGATTTTGATTCTTGATTTTGGGATTTTGAGATTTGAGATTTTGTCCTTGATTTTGATTTTAGTTTTGATTTAGATTTTTGAACAAAAATACCCTAAGATGTTGGATGATGATCTAAGGGATAGCTTTGTTCAAAGGATGATAATTTGAATATGTGTGAGGAGAAGGATGCATCTACCCACGCCTATTCAAACAAGATGATTGTTTTACTAAGCATATGAAGAAGGATTCATCTACATATACTAAGCTAGACAAGATGATTTTGATAACTTAGACTAAGTATATGCAAAAGGATGCATCTACACATACCTAGCCAAAGGTGTTTTTGCTAATGTTTTCAAGGATTTTGTCTCAATGATATTGATGATTTTGATTTTGCCATAAAGCCGAGCATGGAAGATGATTTCAAGATTTTCCAAAAGGTGATGATGAGATGGAATTTTTTTTGGTGTTTTGGAGGATGGATGAAAAATATTTTGATGTGTTTTGATCCTAAGATGAACCTAAAAAGGTACACTTTGTTTTCCTAGACCTAGGTATTGAAGAGCATGCAAATGCTTCCTAATGACCTTTGTAACCAAGAAATGATTTCATTTGAACATTCATTTTCAGATTTCCAATCAATGATTTGTGCTTTGAGGTTGTGAGTCTGAAATCACATATGAAAGTTCATTTTGCTTAGCTTTGCTTAATGTCTTTATTTTACCATAAACACTTTCTTCAATTAGGTTTTCAAACTAAGATGTCCAATGTCTTAATTTCTTCAAACCCCACAAGATATGTTATGTGGAAATTCAATGAACTCAAGGCAAGGGTTTCCTATTGTTTACTTAAGAAGAAAAATTGAGATATAATCCAATGTTGAGAAACCTCTAAGGATGTGAATCCCAAGGGCAAGCAATAACATATGGATTGGGTCAATTGTATTTGTCCTCAAAAGGGTTTGAAATTTGGATGATGTTAAGTTTTTGTTTTTGAGATTTTTTCGATCAAGCAATGCATTTTGTAACCCAAGAATAAGTACAATCCTATGGATGTGTAAGACAATATTTGTTGGATTCCCACTTGGACAAGTCCAGCTATGCCTATCTCTAGTGAATGGTTAGATGCTTGACCCCACTGGCTCCCCTCCACTACACTCACTTATACGGAGTAGCCAAGCATCAACACCCATGAAACTCCCATGGCATGCTTTCCATTTCTACTAGAAGACCATAAAAGTGTGGGGTGGCTTGAGAATGACCGTTCTTGCACCAACAAATAGATAAAAGGATTTTGGAAAATTCTAGCACCTGGGTTTTAGTAAGGACTTTCCATTCGTAGGAGTTGACCCAACGTGGCAAGAGTCCCCTTTCGGATCCATCTTGTCGGAGTCAACCACGTGATATTGGTGTTTCTTCCAATATCCACATTTATATCCCAGCTGGAAATACTCTCGGCTTTAGAGTGTTACCGATTGAGTTGTTCCCTTGGGTGAGTACTTTTTCCCCAAGGTAGGCCCTCTAGGATAATTAGAAGCGAATGAAGAAAAATATTCGTAACTTGATCAATCCTTGTTGGCAACAAGGAGAGAGAATATACGCAACAAAGCCACCACTCACACTAGCACAAGATTTTGTTCAATTTTAAGCCCAAATCGAAGTGTGGAGGTGATTGCTTTATCTTAACCCAAAGTCATGAAAAAGGCCTTTTGATTCTCAAGATCACTATAAAGCACGAGAGAAGCGCATACATCCTTTTTCAATGGCTTTAGTCTAAGTAAGCCCTCACAAACAAACAAAGCTACACTTGTTCTTTTTAGATCCTCAAAGTAATATGTGAGTTCATTTTAGAGCACCAAATCTCAAGTGAAAGACATTTGTTCAATTTGTTAATCCCATAAAAAAAATCTAGTAAGTTGTTGATCCTATTGTTCATTTTAACCTTTGCAAGGAGAAATTGAAAGGTTCTTTTTAAGCCCAAACGAAAACTAGTGTTCTAAGAATGAAAAGGATGACAAATTCTTTAAAAAGTGTTAAACAAACACTTAAGTGTTTAGAAACACTTTGATTGGACAAAATATCATCACCATACTCCTCCTTCCTTTGTTTTCGATTTCCAACCTATAAAGAAGAAAAATAGTCAGATTCTGGAAAAACACAGAAGTTAAAAAACCAAAAAATAAAAGGTAAATGAATCATAAATCAAAAACATGTGCTAAAAAATTAAATTCTCCCTTTTACTATCTCCCAGCGTCACAACTCATGAAGGCATCACTGTTTGTTCTCCCAGCGTTGCTCTCACAGCGCCACCTACCAGTTAGCAGTGCTCTATGTCGGGACAGAGAGCTCGATTGCTTTGCAATTTCACCCAGCGTCGCAGTTTATCTCAGCGTCGCTATTTTCAAAAAATTCAAAAAAAATCCTGCAAGTCAACGAGTCTAGTGGCAGAGTTAAAAATTTAAATTTTTTTGGCAGGATGAGTCTAGCGACGCAGTTTATATTTCACTTGGTGCCATATAGCGATGCTAACGAACCCGCGGTGCTAAAACAACGACGTTGATGAGCCCGCGGTGCTAAAACAGTGATGCTGACAAGCCCACATTGGAATTTCCTCTGTGTGATGAAAAATACAGAAATTTCAAAAAAAGTTAGAATTAATGAGTTGTTGCTCTTCTTCTAGCGCCAAATGTGCGAACCATTTTCCTAGTACAACATGAATAAACAAGTTAAACAAGGATTTGCAAGCTAAAACAAGGATTCCCCATGAAATCCATTTACAAATTCAAATTAGGAAGAAAATATTGGAGAACATAATGCAAATGACAAAAACAAGATAAAATCCTAATTAGATGTGCAAACTCTTGATCCCATGGGGGAATTGGTGCCAATTTGATGTGAAAATTGGCCCTTTCCCAATTCCTATGATGCAAGCTTCGAATGTTGAAGAGATTGATCCACTTTTTGGTGAAGAATGGAGACTCGAAACCAAATATGCAAAACCTACCTACGACTCAATGATAATGGATAAAATTCAAGAGATATTTGAGCATGGTAACTTTGCTTGGATTGTGGATGATGAAATGAGGAGAGGAGCTCTTCATTTATAGGATTTTAAGATGGATGAATGTCCAAATTTGAGCAATGTGGGACTAACATTCATCCAATGATATAGTGCCACTTGTTAAGCTACAAATGGATGGTGGATGTGCAAGATTTGGGGTTTGTGCCAATAAATGCCAATATTTGAAATTCAAATTTGTTGAAATGACATGCAAGAGGGAGGGGAAAATGCAATAAATGCCACTTGGCTCAAGGCAAAGGACATGTAAGAGATTTTAAATGCCTTGTTGGATGTACATGTTGACTTGGAATTTTTGAATTCAAATTGAGAGAATATTCCAAAAGATGCCTTGTGAGGAAAATAGAGATTTAATAAATGAATTAAATCTATTTTCATGTGCAACTTGTATTATCTAGAGGATGTGACATGAGATGAGGTTAAATTAATCAAAGGTTGATTAATTTAACAGGAGATTAGATGATGTGACTTATTTGAATTAGATTTATGGGTTTATTTAAATCAAATAAGAGAGGAATATGATAAGAGGATAATTAAATAAGGATTTTAATTTATTTAATTAAAAGGGATGGTGCCAGATTAAATCAAATAAGGTTTTAATTTATTTAATTTAATGGATAGACTTTAGAGATTTAATCAAATAAATTGATTATTTAATTAAACAGGGATAATTAGATCAAATGGATTGATTTAATTAACAAAAGAGATTGAATTAACTAGATAAAATAATTTATTTAATTAAGAGATGAATATTGATGAATTTAATCAGAGAGGGGAATTTGATTAAACAGTTAGACTGAGGGATGATTCAGGAAGAAATGATGTAAGTAAGTCAGGATCTTAAGAGATTTCCAAGTGTCCTATTAACCACTTCAGTCTAACCATCAGTTTGGGGATGGTATGCAGATCCAAAGGACAAATTGGTTCCCATTCTTTGCTAAAGAGTCTTCCAAAAATGACTCATAAACTTGGTGTCTCTGTCTGATACAATGTTGATTGGTAAGCCATGAATCCTTACTATCTCCTTAAAGAAAAGAGAGGCTATTTGACTGGCATCATTGGTTGTTCTACATGGCACAAAGTGAGCCATCTTGCTAAATCTATCTACAACAACATAAAAACTGTCCATACCTTGCCTTGTCTTGGGTAACCCAACTACAAAGTCCATGCTCAAGCATTCCCATGGCCTAGTAGGAATAGGCAGTGGCTGGTATAGGCCTGCATTTGAAGAAGTACCTTTGGACTTTTGACACACCACACAACTCTCCACATACCTCCTGACATCTAAGTTCATCCTTGGCCAAAAGTAAAACCTTTGAACCAGTTCCTGAGTTTTGGTGATCCCAAAATGACCACTCAATGCACCATTATGCTTTTCTTGTATTATGTTCTCCCTAATAGAACCTCTAGGAACACAAAGCTGATTTCCTTTAAACAAAAGTTCACTTTGCAAGGTATATTTAGCATATTTTCTATGGAAATGATTCTTGTATTCAACACATACCTTATAAATTTCTGCAAAGTCTTCATCATCTGCATATAGATCTTTGAAGTGATCTATTCCCGTGCTCTTCAACTGAATTTCCTGAATTGTGAGGACTCTTCTGCTCAAGGCATCAGCCACTTTGTTGAGAGCTCCTTTCTTGTGCTTGATATTGAAGGTGTAAGCTTGCAAATACTCCACCCATTTCATATGCCTATGACTCAACTTCTCTTGTGAATTCAGGAAATTGAGTGCTTGATTGTCTGAATACACTATGAATTCCTTGGGAAGCAAGTAGTGCCTCCATTTTCTTAAAGCCTGGACCAATGCATACATCTCAAGGTCATAAGAAGAGTACTTCTTCTTGGCTTCACTTAACTTCTCTAAATGAAAAGCCACTGGTCTGCCCTCTTGACTAAGAATAGCTCCAATAGCTACATTTCTTGCATCACATTCAATGGTGAATAGCTTCTCAAAGCTTGGCAACACCAAAATAGGTTAGGTAGCTATCTTTTCCTTCAGCAACTCAAAACTCTTGTTAGCTTGCTCATTCCATACAGACTTGGTTTTCATTCCTCCTTTAATGGTATCCAACATAGGAGCACAAATAGCACTAAACTATCTTATGAATTTTCTATAATACTAAGCAAGACCATGGAAGCTTCTTACCTCTGTTGCTATCTTTGGAGTAGGCCAATTGAGGATGGCTTCCACTTTGCTGCTATCCATCTTCAAGTTGCCATGTGATAGCACAAATCCAAGGTACACCAGCTCTGTTTTGATGAACTCACTTTTCCAAATTGATCATCAGCTTCTCCTCCTGCAGCTTCTTGAAAATCAACTCAATATGTTGGAGGTGCTCTTCTCTTGTTCTGCTATAGATTAGTATATCATCAAGATACACTACTACAAACTTGCCAATGTAGTCCTTAAGGATTTCATTCATGAGTCTCGTGAATGTGGAGGGTGCATTAGACAAGCCAAATGGCATAACTAGCCACTCATAGAGACCCTCATTGGTTTTGAAGGTTGTTTTCCACTCATCACCCTCATGTATCCTAATTTGGTGATAACCACTCTTTAAATCTATCTTGGTATAGTACCTAGCTTCACCTAGACAATCCATGAGACCTTCAATCCTAGGGATAGGGAACCTATACCTGATGGTTATCTTTTTTATTGCCCTGGAATCAGTACAAAGCCTCCATTCTCCTCCCTTTTTAGGTGCTAAGACAGTGGGTACTGCACATGGACTAATACTTTTCCTAATGAGACCTTGGTTTAGAAGTTCTTGAATCTGCCTAGCTATTTCCTCATTTTGCTGAGGTGTCATCTTGTAAGCGGCTTTATTTGGAAGGGTGGCTCCTAGTATCAAGTCTATCCTATGACTTATGGCTCTTTTAGGAGGTAATGTTGTTGGTTGACCACTACTTACTATACCTTCATAGGTCTACAACAAATTTTGTATCTCCTCAGGTAACTCTTACTTTTTAGCTGCTTTCTCTTTGCTCACCTCTCTTGGCTTGATCATCACTACATAGCCAACTCCTTCTCCTTCTTCCAAGGCTTTTAAGAACTCTTTTTCACTAGCTATGAGTAGTTTAGAACCTACTGTCTGCACCTCTGTGTCTTCTAGCAAAGACTGAATCTTGAAGGTTACATTTTCTTTCTTGAAAGTATATGAGTTCTTTGCTCCATCATGCACAGCTTAGAGGTCAAATTGCCATGGTCTACCTAGGAGCAAGTGACATGCATCCATAGGTAACACATCACACAAAACTTTGTCTTTGTACTTTCCAATTGAGAACTCCACCCATGCTTGTTCATTCACCAAGACATGCTGACCCTTATTGAGCCATGTGACCTTGTAAGGATTGTTGTGGGGTATCCTTGTCAACTTTAGCTTGTTGACTGCCTCCTCTGACACAATATTGTTAGTAGAACCTAATTCAATGATGACCTTACACACTTTCCCCATCATCTTGCACTTTATCCTAAACAAGGACCTCCTTTGGCTTGGCCCTTCTTTAACCAGTTCTTTGATCAAAGTCCTCCTCATCATGAGGTTCTCACCTTCCTCTGAGTTCAATGGTACTTCAGAATGTTTAGCTACTGCAGCTGTCTCATCTTGAATCAGATTAGTTCTCTTATCTCCTCCATGAGAAGTTCTACCTTTCTCTGGGCATCTATAAGCCGGGTGTCCCAATTGGTTGCAATGGTAACATTTCATATTAGTGAAGTAGTTGCCTCTCCCTTGTCTACCACTTCTTCCTCTAGAGCTGAAACCTCTTCCTCTCCCACCTCTACTAGAGCTTCCTTCTTGCTGTTCTAAAAATCTGACTTCTCCTTGAGCTCTTGGTTCTGAACTTCTTCCACCATAGCCACCTCTTTGTCCTCTGTTGTCTTTCCCTTTACCTCTACTTTTGGGGTTTTGCTCTTGTTTCTTTTTTCCTTTCTCCTCTATTTTCAAAGCCATTTGCTAGCATTGGCAGACTGTTTTGAAGTTTACTAAG
Organism: Sequoia sempervirens; assembly: GCA_007258455.2. Taxonomy (NCBI): domain Eukaryota; kingdom Viridiplantae; phylum Streptophyta; class Pinopsida; order Cupressales; family Cupressaceae; genus Sequoia; species Sequoia sempervirens. Next base: position 106,837,655 of record VDFB02353493.1, read on the forward strand.
CTCATATCTTCTTGGATAGACCACTTGAGCCCGTTCAAGTACCTTGCTAGCTTGATGCTCTCATCTTCAACCACTTTTGATCTAAGGAACAATTTTTGAAACTCCTCTATGTATGTTTGGACATCCATGTATTTTTGCCTTAGATTATGTCTTCTCCTATGCAACTGAACTTCATAATCATTAGGTAGATAAGTCTGCCTTATCTTAGTCACCATTCCTCTCCAAGAAACTATGGGACCTTTTCCTTCTTTCTCTCTTTCAAATTGTACAAACTTCCACCATGTGAGAACTGCTCCTCTCAACCTTGACTTGGCCACCTTTACCTTTTGGGCCTCTGTTATGCCATCACATTCAAAGTGATTTTCAATGCTCTCAATCTAGTCCACAACTGAATCAGGGTCCATTTGTCCACTGAAAAGTGGCACTCCTTCCAATGCCTTACCACTTAAGGCTTGCCATGCCTTCAAGAATGGTTCTTCAGCAAGAATAGGGTCAGCTTTGGAGCTTCCTCCTCCAAATCCTCTTCTTTTTCCTTGGCTTCCTGCTCTTCCTTCTACTTTATCTTGTCCTTCACATTATCTGTTGTCTCATGGACTTCATCCAAGAGTTTCTCCACTTGATATAACCTCTCTCTTAGCAACCGGTTATCTTCCTCTTGCTCTTCTACCTTTTTAGCCAACTCTGCATTTGTCACCATGGTTCTTTCTTTTGGTGTGTTCTCTCCTACTGACTCAGTGGGCTGCAACATCAATCACAATCCTTGAATCAAGCTAAGCTCTGATACCAATATGGTGTATGATAACTCCAAGGTTTGGTTGCACTCACCAACAAGAAGACTTCACTCTGCCTTCCACCATGAACCTGACAATTTCTAGGCTCTGTCCTGAATTAGATCATTAACTAAGCCTGCCCTAACTCTGTTTCAAGAGTTCCAAATCTTGTGCTTAACCTTAGAGGATTCAACACCATTTGAAATTGTTGTCTCCTTCCAACACCTAGAAGGGTCTAGATTCCAACTTCATCAATAACCTTGAGCTACTTGTAGGGGAGTTGGAAACACTGTCTCCTTGCATTTCAACTTCATTTGAATTCATCTTGGAGGTTCTCTAACTCTCACTTTACTTGATTTCAAAATTTTGCTTTGAAGAGCCTAGTTTCTACTAGCCCTTACTAGTCCCTTTTTGGCCTTTTTTGTTCAAACTTGACAAATGACCTGGCAAGAAAATTGTAGTTTCTAATACCCTTTTTAGAGTTTTAAATCTTTCACTAGGTTTCTGGCCTCTATCTATTCTATACAGTGCATTCCTATAATCAAGGAGTAGGCCTAATTGACCTAATTCTTAGGGTTTCCCTACTCTTTGATTCAAATCTCCTTCCAAAATATTGGTTGAAGCTTCAAACCTTTTGTCAGGTAAAAATCTTGCCTAACCCTACCTGGTACCGTATGAATTCCATACAGTGGTCTCTATCCCTACCTATGCTCTTTAATTTTCCTCTCTCAAACTCCTAACCATGCATTCTTAGCTCGCCTAGGGTTTGAGATAACAAATTCATGCTTAGCTCTTTGACACTCCTATCTCTAAATATATACAATTGACTGGCTCCTCTCCCATTTTCATCCATCTCAGGAGAACCCCGTGATCAGTGTTTATGGGGGAGCCATTTGAAAACACACTGCTCAAAACAGAAATACAAATCCCTACACTCTAATCTATGCACTCAAAACAACAACTCTGCTCTAAGCTACCTAATTACCAAATGAAATATACTCTACACTATACAATGAACATATACACAATGCTAAAATAGTAAATGTAATGCCTTTAACACCACTGTTTCAAAAACACAGAATTTTCACAGAAAATACAGAATTATGCCCAAACTGTCTTCTATTCTTTCACACCAAAACTTGTTACAATCATAACTAACTGCTCTCTACGAGCCACACTTCACATAGATATCCTTTCCATCATTCAAGCAGTTGATCAAGCCCTTACTCCTGATTTTAAGGGATTCCACTGCAACTAAGGTGCATGCAACCAAACAAGTTCATCATGCAATCTTGCAACATTTTTGCAACTCTGCCTTCATCCTTCATTATAGGACCTCAATCTCCTTAATCTCGAACCAAAAACTCTTAACTGCCTCTTGGCATCTTCAAACAATGAGGATATGGCTTTGATACATTTAAAACGTTATGTTCTAACATAAACTGTTCCAAGCTAATTAAAGCCAAAATTCAACAACAATGCAATCTAAGATGACATTAATCCTAATGATTAACTCATCACACACTAACAAGGCCTTCTAAGGTCTGAATCAAACATACTAAGATCCTGACTTGGCTAAGGTTAGGTACAAGCCAAAATTGTTAACAAACAAAGTCAAGGTCAGCCTAGGTGCTCCTGCACCAAGAGGAAAGAAAACAAAGGCCAAGTCATCGCAGATCAACTTGCAAAAGCACCAATCTATTTTGAGAATCCTCTCATCTTAAAGTTTCTAGATGAATCTATTTTCAATATCAACATAACTGACCATTGGAAACTATACTTTGATGACTCATACACATAGCATGGATTAGGAGTTGGTGTTTTCTTTATCACCCCACAAGGGGATTGCATACCAGGGTCCTACAAACTGGCATTTCCTTGCACCAATAACATAATAGAATACGAGGCTTTAACCATAGGTCTCAGAATAGCAGTACAGTGGAACATTATAGCTCTCAAAGTATACAGAGATTCCCAATTGATAATAAATCAAGAGAATAATGAATACCAGACCAAGGACAACAAGCTCACTCGATACAAGAAATTGGTGGAGACTCTTAAAGAATCCTTCATTGAAATAACATTTGAGTAGATTCCTAGAACCAACAACAAAGCAGTAGATGCCATGGCAATAATTGGATCCTTGGTCAACATCCCCCACAACGTTCCAAAATATGAATTCCTAATTGAGCAGCTTCTCGTGCCTACATTCGAGGTACTAGAATCAGAATTTGTGTGCGAAATCATTGGTCTCGGTGATCCTTGGTATAATGACATTTACACATACCTTCAAATAAGAGTCATACCTGCTGACTAACCATCAAACCTAAATAGAACCTTTGTAAAAAAGGCATCCATATTTTTCATTCTAGGAGAAACCCTATATTGTAGAAGCAAGAAGGAACCCTACTACACTGCTTAAACACTGAGGAGGCATTAACCATTCTAACTGAAATACATAATGGTATATGTGGATTACACTCGAGTGGAATGACCATTGCCAAGAAACTACTAAGAATGGGGTATTATTCACCCACAATAGAATGAGAAGCACATGATTATTCTAGAAAGTGTCTACAATGTTAGCAACATGGGGGACCTCATCCATGCTCCAGCGAAAACCTAGAAAATAGGCACCTTGCGTAAATAAGCACTTTCCATCCACCAAGATCTTTTTAGCTTGTTCTGTACCGTCCATCCATCACGCTCCCATAATTTTGTTATGCCTTGCATAACCACCCCATTTTGATCTAGAACAAAATGGGTCCCCCCATTCTTTGTTTGTTTTTAATTGTTTTTGGTTATTTGCTCTGCTCTCAGGGGTTCTTTTGCTTTCTACCTGGGTTTGCCTTCTTGTTTTTTTAACTTTAATTCTTAGCTTAAATTTGGTTTTCTTCTTGCTAGGTACTAAATCACACTATCTTAGACAATGGTGTATTTCATTTTGATATATCTTATGTGCTTCTGAGGACTAATAGGGACTTTGTTTTGCAGGATTAAATCACACTCATGATGATTTTTTCCAAGGGAGCTCAGCTGCAAGGCATTCCTCAATCCAGTTGGTAACAAAAATCCTCTAAGGTAGGAGTCGGCAAGACTTTCTTTATGTCTCACCAACTACCAGTGCATTTTGGTTAATAGGCATTTGTGTTTCCTATCGACAAGACCCCAGGGATGTCACAACGAGTGGAGTTCACATGCAAACACATATCGGCGAGACCTCGGTCATCGTCCCGGCGACTAGGAGTTTCCCATCGACATGAGGGGTTTCCTTCATAGAAAGGTCTTGGTGAGATCTTTATGTCTCACCGACTGGCTATAGGGAGGATGCATATCGGCGGGAGATTTTTTCTTCGAGGAGAAGTCTCAGTGACTTCTTGATGTCCCACTGACTACTGTGGACTGGGAAAGCCTTCGGCGAGAGTTGTTTCTTCGGTGAATGGTCTTGCCGAGTGCCTTAAGTCTTGCCAACCACCGATAAAGATATGCATCTCGGTGAGAAACTTTTGTGGCGGAGAGATGTCTTGGCGAATACATTTGGTCCTTCCTACAAAGCACAAAAGGATTCTATCGGTATGAGGTCTTGTAGTCTTGCCAACCCCTATTATCACACTGACATATTACTTCATCAGGGAGAGAATGAGAAAGTCTCGATGACAAGGCGTGAACTCAAGGTAATATCCCCCCAACATGAAGAGGTCTCCCCGACCTGGATGTACTCACCGAGAGAAGAAGGACTTCACCATGTGGTCTCACCGAAAGAATGCAGTCTTGCCAATAGGTTTTGCAAGCTTGATATGACTTCTATAGCTCGCTGAAATGTCTCACCGATTGACCCATGCCATGCCAATAACTGCTGAAGGATGAAATCACATTGGGGAGACACCGATGATGTCTCACTGACATGCGACTCAAAGCAAACCACTTTTGACTGCCCAGAAATCATACGTGGCATATGTCTAACCAATGAGAAGGAGCTAAAAGAATGACCTACTGGCCATTGACCGATTGACTACCACCTTGAAGGAGACCGATAGAATGAAAATCAAATGGACTCATTCTGAGATTGAAGAGAAATGGATTGGTTAAGGGAATAATGTTCAGCTCAGGTGGTTTAAAGATCTACAAGGAGGCCCGATGGTGCTTCCAGAAGGTGGTCAACATGCAGAAAGGTCTAGGACATGAAGGAGATTGAAGGAAAGAAGCAACCGTGACTCACAGAGACAGCTATAGTGACCATTAACGGGGATAGATCAGTATTAATGGTGATATTATGGAACATTTAAGGCGGCCCCGATGGAGTTCAAAGGTGGACATGGAGATAAAATAATTAATACTGCAGCTACCAAAATATCTAAAAGGATTCTCCTGAGGGAAGAAATCCTTCATTCGCATGGACAACAGGGCTTTCCATTGAATGCAGTATTGACTCTCCTCAAAAATATTTGAGGGCCGACCATCTTGCAGTTAGGAGATATTATTGTAAAACCCTAAAACAGTGGTCAGCGTGTTCCTTTTTTTTTGGGTAAATTCTATATATATGGCATTCTGGCCTCTTTGTAAAGGTTAAACAGTGAGGGTTAGAACTAAAAAACGTTAGAAGTTAAGAGCAGCAATAGAGTAGGAATTTTCTGAAGTAGGAGGAGATAGAACTGCATCCTGTTTCTTTGTAGTAGGAGCTTCTTTTGTCTTCTTAGTTGACAGTTAGATTCAGTAGGAACCAATAATGTATCTTTTTAGTTTTCTCAATATAAATGGAAACAATTCAGAGTCATAGATTTTCTATACACTGGTGATTGTGCCAGCTTTGTAAGTGTTGCTTATCAGTTTCACTAATAGTAGAAGTAGCCAGATTAAAATCTACTTCAGATTGTGTTTCAGAATGGTGTTTGTCTTGAGTTAATCATTTGATTTGAGAATCTTTCAAGGATTGGGGTCTTACTTTAATGTTTTTTTTAAATGATAACTTGCAATCTGTTATTGAAATCAACACTATAAGTGAATGAAACTGTGTATGTCAATCAAAAGTAATTTCATTCTGTAGTTTTAGTTTAGGAAATCCTTGAAAGATAACAAGTTTGGTTACGATAGGTGAATTATCATTCTTTTATGTCCCAAATCTCAGACCCATCTTTTTATATTTCTTTAAAACGCCTAGTTAGAGTAGGTTTAAATTCATGCTTCATCTTAGAACAATCCAGAAGCTCACACCAGTAGGCCCCTTGAACATTACTATTACATTGACCACTGAGGGACATCAACACAGTTGAGAACCAACTAAAAATACCTTAGGAGCTAAGATATCCATGTGTTATCTTTCTCTTTCAAGAGAAACAGAGTAGTAGTATTACGTTTAACTGTTGTTGTGCCATTTGGAGCGTCAACAGAAGTTGGTGCTAGAGGGAGGGCCTAGAAGGGAAAACTGGATAAAACTGGGTTTTTCTCACCAAAAAGGTCCCATAAAGTTCTTCGATCAGCTGAGAATCCACCACCTTTGATAGAACTCAAGACCCCAATAAGACACAAGAGTCATAAGACTGGGGCAACCATTATTCCACCCTTATCAGTTCCACTCACCCTGCCAGGCTTTTCACCAATACCCTAGTGGATACCCATTAATCCACCGCCACATCCATCTCAATTGTCATCAAAGCTAGTTCAACCCATACAACAGCTAGCTCAACCGCCACCCCCACCAATGGAATTTTTTCAAAATAATCCCTCTCCATTGGGGACTATTCCAGGAGGTTTTCATGATATGCCCAAGAACCCTAAGAAATTTTTCCCCAAGTACATTCATGGAAAGTCAAGGAGTGTTGAAGAACACATACAAGCTTTCAAGGATGCTTGTACTAGAGCTTAGATAGCCCACCATGATGTAGTCTGTAGGTTATTCCCTTACTCCTTAGTGGATATGGCATACAATTGGTACCTTAATCTTCCTCAAGGTTCTATTTTGACCTCGACACACTTGGAAAATGCTTTCATTAATTAGTTCAGGGTTTATGTGGATCCAACTCTTTTATACCACTAGTTTGCCACTATTAGAAAGGAACCAGGTGAATCCTTGCCCTTGTTCAATACCAGGTTCCAATGGATGTATAGGAGATTTCAATATCCCTATTTAGTCATTGAGAACAATGCCATTCAAGCTTACTTTAGAGTTATAGATCCCTTGCTTGGCTTGTTCTTGCAAAGAACCTACACAACTGTCTGTTGGATTTAGGGGCTTCGGGAAATGTTATGTTGTTTTCCCTATGCAATAAGTTGGGATTGAACCCCATTCAGACAAATTAGAAGGACATTCAATTTGACAAGATAGAGGTTAATGTAGTAGGGGAATTAAGAAACATACATGTTCAAGTAGGATTAGATCCTAGGATCCTAACCAACATAGATATTCAAGTAGCAGATATTCCTGAGACCTATGGTATGCTGCTAAGCAGAGATTTGATGAAAATTCTAGGGGGATATATTTTCCTTGACTTTTCACATATGTGGCTGCCATGGAGAGGGATTTCTACTCAGATTAGGATTGAAAGTGAGCCTTGCCTCAAGAATATCATCATTGAATATGATTGCCCCAATGAGGTAGCCTATTTTGAAACTCGGATAGGGGTTTACAAAAGAAATGAAATTTTAACCTTTTATGTTCTTGATCCTAAAGAACTACCAACTTCACAGTTCCTTGATTCTGTAATTAATGAAAATTAGGAGGCCTTGATCAGAAAGCTACAACATGATCAGTTGGTCTTGGGAGAAGATACCGACTTGCAAAGTCTACTACTCCCTAATTGGTGTAGGGTACATCACCAAAACCACTCTGAATTGGCTTGTCAACCCTATATTGACATTTTAAATCATATTTCCCAAACTGAGGATGCTAGCTCAAGTCACCCTAAGACCATTGTAGACCACTTCTCATTCGAAGCCAAGGAAGCGACCATGTTAACCAGGGATAGAATACCTTCGAAGGAAGTTCCAATTGAACCTACCCAAGACATATTTCCAAACCAATAGGTTTGTGTGGAACAACCCTAGGATTTGTATGTCACCCCTGCACTCACCAATATACCAAAACCCAAGGCGTTAACAAAGGATGCAAGTGAATGTCAAGGGGATAACTGTGGGCCACATAATACATCTATAAAGGGATTGGGAATTACTCCTCAGGAACCTATCAAACACCCGTTCTCTATATCTGATCTAAAAGATAAAGTAGTCCCACCTATTAGCTCTCAAAAATGCAAGCAAAATGCCTCAAGAGGCTGCCAATCTCTTAATACGTTTTAGGGTAATAGACAAGGCCAAGAGAACTCAACCTTCTACTCTTCAGGTGCTGCTAAACCTAGGCAGGTGTACCTCTCTAAATGAAGCATACTTTATGTACTTGTGATTATCTTTCATTCAATGATTTGTCCACAATGGCAGATGGAAGGGAACAAATGAAATTAAACTTGATAGCAATAGCAATCTTTTGATCTAAATCTAAAATGCTTAATTAATAGATATAAAGAAGCTGAATGAATCCAAATGGTGAAATGCAGAGACCAGTGCCTTATTGGGTATGTGGAGTCAAATGAAATCAAGATGAGCAACATTCTCTTGATAAAACTCAAATTATCTAGCATATATTTTGTTTATAACTTGAAAAAACATGTGATACTATAACTACTAAGCTCTACTTTAATAGTTCAAATGAAACTCTTTGATTACTGTGATCAACTAAAAGGATTTAATCTTTACTTGAAAGAACCAATTGATTAATCACACAGATACAACAAATGTACATTGATAAACTGAACATAAACTTGTTATGTCAATTTAAACAACCAGAAAGCATCAATCTTGGAGACAACTTAGCAATATTTTTCATTCAATTTAACAGATAATTGACATCATAAATGTTCAAAAACATCAATTGACTTTTATAAATACCTCCATTTTGAAAACATGCATCATAGTCTTTGATCTAATAAATCTATTGTACTCTATCCATCTAATTTTCCTACTATATACCAATAACTGATAGCTGATGGTAATTTTACAATTACAAAATGCCTATTTATACACCAGCATCAAGAAAATAAATCATATTGAAATTCCATGTCAGCCCTCCAAAGAATTTAGGCTCTAATCAGGTCATCCTGCAACGGTTTTATGAACTCACATGTCGGCCACAACAATTGAATTTCTGTTATTCATCAGTGAAACAGATGGTGAGACATATTGTATAACTATGCTGAAGGCAACTCAATTGTTAATCACTCTGCTTGGTGTTACTTGCTTTCGCCGTGACTTGTTTGAGTCGGGGAGACATCCTGTAGATCACTTTATGTTTCCCCAAGAGCTCCTTTACCTTTCGCATGTGGCTGTGGCTTATGATATTGGGGAGACGTCTCACAGAGCATATTATGTTTCACCGAAAGCCCTCGAGCTCACCATAGATCGCCAAGACAATACCGAGTTGGGAAGACACTTCGTAGATTATCTTGTGTCTTATCGAAAGCACCCTGAGATACTTTTATTTCGTTTAGACATAGACATTCTCACGCTGATGCAATCTGCATCTCAGCATGAGAAAACAAATCAGCAAGACTGGACGGGATTGCCAAGACATTACTTCGATTCCCATTAGTCATACTGAGATGCATATCCATATGTTGTCAGTCGGTAAGACAATCCAAACTCACCAAGACCACATGTCAAAAGCCTTAACTCTTACTGAAACACACATCCTTCCACCACCAGTCGGTGAGACAATGTGAAGTCGCTATGACTTACTTCGAAGAAGAAATCTCTTACTGATGAGCCTCTTGTGTAATATTAGTGAGACCGAAGGTCACTCACCAAGATGTTACCCTGGAGAAAATATTTTTCCGATACACATATGCACCAGCCACTGGTCGAGAAGACTAGGTGAGTTCGCCAAGATGCTTCATCAAAGGAAAATGCTCACTGATGCATCTCCATACATGTCGGTCGGTGAGACAAAATGTAATCAATAATACCTCACTCCGACGGTATAGCTTATGCCAATAGGAACCTTTTCTGTCATCGAAATAATGTGAATGTCCCACTGAAAGCCACCAGTAGATGAAATCTAATCACCACGACATCAAAAATGTCTCGCCGATAAGAAACATAGACATTTATCAGAAAAAAAAGGATCAGGGAGACCCAGATAGACATGTGTCGATATGGTCCACAACATGAAAATGCATGACCCGATCGAAACTATGAGACCATATGGAAAAATATGGATGAAAAATGCACATGGTAGGACCAATATGGAAAATTATGAATGAAATCAACATTTAAAATCATCAAATTTTTATAGTTCCAATAGTGGCTCCATTTGGGGATGAATGATAGTGAGATCATTGTAAGGATCTAGAGCTTTGGGTGAGTAGACCAGACACAAAATGATGAATCTGTGAGCAAAAATTGAATGAATGGCAATGGAAATGAAGCGTGGTGGAATGGAAGGAAAATGAATGCAAAATGGAGATGAATGGAAAATGAAAGTGAAATGGAGATGGACGAAATCCTAAACTACTTTGCATGGAAAATAATTTTAGATGATAAGCAAAGTTGTCCATGCTGTGACATAATCACTCTATGTTGCTCAGGAGAAAAGGTTGCTTCAAAAATTGCCATGAATAGTAATTCTTGATCTTCACCAGCCATGTTCTGTAGATAATATGAGTCTTCACCCTTCTTTCCAACAACAACAAAAGTTCCCAGCCAAAGAGCTTCAAATTTACCATGCTTGCCTTTCTCTTGACACCTTGCATTCCACATCAACACCATCTCTCTGCTATTAATTATCAAGTCATCTAGTGTGTTCATCAATATTCTCTCTATATTAACCGGTGGTGTGCCGTCTGGTGATAATGTTGTCCTCCAAATTTGTCCTGCCCACTTTACCTTGGCCTATTTGGTTGATTTCTTCTGCCCATTTGGTAAAATGATAAATTGGCAACAGGTATCCACTTGTATCCTCCATGATTTTTCTGTATCTCTCGAAATCAATTCCCCATTGATGAAAAAGGGCATTAGCCTGCAAGGGTCAAAGTGGCAAAGCTCCTTGATATTTCAGCTTTCTAGAGAACTTCTGGCAGGCTTCACATTTTCTTACATGTGTGAAAGAATCATTGAAAACCTTAGGCCAGTAGTAACCTGCCCTAAGAATTTTGTGTGTAGTTGTTTTTGCTGAATAATTTCCTCCACAAACTCCTTCATGCATTTCACTTAAAACATGCTTGGCCTGAGACTCGTCCAAACACAATAATAGTATACCATCCCTATTTTTCCAAAACAGGTCTCCATCCATGAAAACATATTTAGATGCCTACAACTTCAAAGTTCTCTTCTGGATATCACTCAATCCTTCTAGACAGTTTGTGCACTTAAGGTAATGTATGATATCAATATACCAAGGAGTGTGCTCAATGCTTGCAACTGCAATCCCTTCATCTACATTACAAACCTGATTTGCTTCAATATTTGATTCTGCCATCAGCCTAGCCAAGTCTTGACCTCTTACTAATTTGGTAATCTATATCTCCATGTCAAATTCTTGGATCTTATTAATCCATTTGCATCTTTTTCCTATTACTTCAGACTGTGTCAGAATATCTTTGACAGCAACATGAGGGACATAAGCAATCACCTTTGCTCCAACCAGATATGGCCTAAAATATTTTGTAGCTTTGACCAATGCAAATGCCTATTTTTTTCCATTATATCATACTTCAATTTAGACCCTTGTAATGAATTACTTAAGAAAGACATAGACTGTTCATGACCATCCTCATTCTTTTATAACATAATAGTAGCAATAGTATGCATAGAAGCAAATGAAAATATCTGAAAAGGTTTTGTAAAGTCTGGAGATTTAAGGACATGAGCTTCCTTGATGGCCCTTTTAATAGATATGAAAACTTCCAAGGCTTCTTCAGTCCATTCCATTTTATGTCCTTTCTTCAACATTTTTGATATGGGCTTAATGATTTCAGCAAAGTTAGAAACAAATCTCCTAACAAAATTAATCTGTCCAAAGAATGATTGTATAGCTTTGACGGTTTTGGGAATAGGGATTTTATCAATAGCTTCAACCCTCTCAGGATCTATCCTAATTCCTTCTTTTGAAACAATATGTCCTAAAAGCTTACCTTTTGTGACTGCAAAATGACACTTCTTAGGATTTAAGCTGATATCGTACTCTAAGGATTTAATAAATACCTTCTCCAGATGTTTTACATGATCTTCAGCCCTCTTTGAATAAGCAGTCAGATCATCGTAGTACACCACCATGATAGCATTGATCAGATCTGCAAATGCCACATCCATAGCTCTTTGGAAGGTCACTCCTGCATTAGTGAGACCAAATGGAATTCTTATGTATACATATGTTCCCCAAGGAGTTTTGAATGTTGTCTTATATTGCTCAGATTCTTTGACCTTGACCTAGTTGTATCCTGAAAACCCATCCATCATGGACAACAGTTCACACCATATCACCTTATGCAATATAGCCTCCATATTGGGTAGAGGATAGTTGTCCTTGAGAGATGCCATATTCAAATTCCTGAAGTCCACACATAATCTGATGTCCCCATTTTTCTTCCTCACAGGGACCAAATTTGAGACCCATGTTGAATGCCTAATTGGTTTGATGATTCCCCCATCTCTTAACTTTGTCAAGTCTTCTTGCATTTTAGGCTCCAATGTTGGATTTATGGGTCTTTGCTTTTGTCTGAATGGCTTAGCATCTAGCTTCAATGGTATTTCATGCTGAAAAAAATCTTCCCTGTATGCTTTTAGATATTTATAAGAACAAGAAAACACATGCTTATATTTTCTCAGCACCTCCATCAGCATTCTTCTAATTGTAGGGCTTATTTTCTTTCCAATGTATACCTTTCTTGGTGCCATCTCAGTCCCTAAATTAATTTCTTCAATATCTTCCCTCTTGACTAGTGTTTGCCTTATGAGAGACTGATAATTTCTGTCATACACCCTATCCAATGCCACTAAGCCTTTAGGAAGCTTATTTTTTTTGAGCTATAAGATCTCCTTGCCAAACACAGTTGCTTCCCATCTACTTCCTCAACAAAAGCATTGAAGTCAATTTCCTGGGCTTCATACTGATCTATACAATGAAGAAATTTCAGAAGGTCAGTATCATCATTGAAGACCTGCCAATTATAAATGTTATCAGGAACAACAAGCCTTGTCTTGAACTCAATCTATGACACCCCAGCCAATGTGATATCATCTCTTTTTAGCGCCACATTTGCTAAAAAATCAGCCATTATGTTCTTTGATCTGTCAATCCACTCAATTCAAAATGAATCAAACAACTCAATTGTGTTCCATACAACATTCCTATATTTCTTTAATCTTTTTTGCTTTGCTGCATACTTGGATTTAGTTTGTGAAACAACCAACTCAGAATCACCAAAAATAGTCAGCAACTTAATCTTGTGTTTCACAGCTATGTTCAAACTTGTCAACAAGGCTTCATACTCCGCCACATTGTTTGTACATTCAAATGCTAATAGAAATGAATATTTAAATGTAGTACCTTTAGGTGAAACAAAAACAATCCCAGTGCCATTACCTCCTTGGCTGCATGCTCCATCAAAATACATCTTCCACACTTCATTGCAGCTTTGTGCCACATGCTTTTCAATTGCATCACTATTGGTTAATTATGGCTGGGCTAATTCTATCTTGAAATTTCCAAGGTCAACATCACAAAAGCAATTGATTTGATCTTGAGGCACATAGTCAACAAGCTGGTTCATTCTTGGCTCCCTACACAATTTCACTTCTTGACCATTCACCGGAATTGTATCACAAGACAGATCACATGTATCAACCCACATGCCAAGCTACTTCATAACTCCTACTAGCATGATATTTATAGCAGCACCAGAGTCTATCATTCAATTTCTTAGCAGTTTTTTGTTTATAAGCAATGTAGTGAAAAAAGGATCCACTTGAGAGGGAGTTGTTAATACATCACTCAAGCAGACTTCTAGGATATTTATTCTCTCTTGCTTATTGACTGCTTTAACAGCTACTCTATTTTCAGAATTCACATGTTTTTCATTTCCATTCATTATCAATCGAACAACACTATCTCTATATTCCTTAATTTTCATCATTTCAAGTAGTGGAACAGACATTTTTACCTAGGATAACGCCTGAGTGAAGTCAAAAGAAGAGCCCTCCACCTTAACAATTTTCTTTTGTTATGGCATTTCTCCTTTGTTTTCTTCCTTTTCTTTTTTACTAGGCTGATCAGGCTCTTCTATCTCTTTGTGTAATTCCTTCACTTCCTCTTTTTGGACAGGCTTTTGTTCACTTTTATCATGTTGTTTATTCTTTGATTTCTTCACAGTTCCTTGTGTCATCTTCTGATCTTTTATAAAGATTCCACTAGGGACACCTTCCTTCTCATTTACTATTCTATTTCTCAACCAGTATTTACTCTTTGCCTCCTCAACAATAGTGACAGTTAGTCTTTCTATTTATTCTTTGGTGAGTCTTCTAATACTACATTGAGCATGTGCCTCAACTGAATGTGGCTCTGTATAATCTTCTTTAGAATCAGAAAGGATCTACTTTTCAGCCATATGGAAATTATATTTCTAATTTGAAACATCATACTCATAACCTTCATCCTCTGAAGATGCATACCTTTCCTCTGCATGGAAAAAAGTGTTTGAAGTCAAATAAACCTTGTGATCTTCTCCATTATTTTCCATCAACATTCCCTCTTCTTGCATCCTTTGAGCTACAACACAATAATCTAGGGAATGTGGTTTATCACAAGCTTCACAGAAGTAATTATTACTCACCATGTAAGTTCCCTTCTTACTCAATGGATCAGGAGTCTCTTTGTTTCTTGGCCTAGATGTTATAGGTTTTCCATCCTTCCAGTCTATATTACATGGCATGTCATGCAACCTCAGCCTTTCATTTCTGTATGTGTTCTCTTGTCTGTACTGATAATTGCTTCTTTGCTGAGGAGCCCTAGGGTTATATCTTTTATTGATTATACCAGTAGCCTTCCTATTGTTTTCAATTGTTAGTGCTATCTTTTGAGCTTTAGCCAGATCTATTGGAGACCCTCTTCTCAGTTCATACCTTATTTTAGGATCAAATGCATTTAAATAAACACTCAATGCTATAGAATCTAGCAACCTTGATCCAGGAGGTACTTTAGTCTACAACTTGTTGAACCTCGGATTGAAATCATAAATTGAATCATTCTAATTTTTCTGAATTCGCATCAATTCATGAAGAGCTACATCTGGTGCATTCAGATTCCCATATTACTCTAGGAATCTATCTTGGAATATTTGGAGAGAGTTAATTGAGAGTGTTGGCAAGCTGTCAAACCAATCTCTAGCATCTTCAAGAAATGATATCATAAATAGCCTCATATGTAAATCTTCATATGGCACGCCTATGTTTTGCATGAACACATTGAAATTCTTTAAATGTTCTTCAATAGTAATTGCATTACTCCTTGTAAACTTAGGTACCAGACCTCTCCAGCTGCCATCCATAGGGTAAGGATATAACTGAAACCATACTAAATAAAATTGTCTAATCATTGTTGCATACTAGAGGGGGGAGGAATAGGTGGGTACTGATATTGGTTCATAGGATTATTGTATTGTGCATTATGTTGTGGCACATGATGCTGACTAGGAGGTGGATGTATAGTGGTATGTTGTGTGGGAATATGAGGGAGATGATTTGGCTGTCTATAATGATTTCTTGTATGATGGTGAGGAGACACAAGTGGATCAGAAGGCTCTGCACTATGATTACTCTGCTTATGAGGTGGTACATACTTTTGGGGGAAATCAACTATTTGAGAAGTGATTTGGGCTTTCAACAATGCAGCCCTTAGTTCCTCTATCTCCTTCCTTTGTGATTTGAACTGTACTTTTACTTCCTTAGGAAGCTCATGATCAATAACGTAATTTTGGTTAGCCTCCATCTTCTAATCATATTCATGCTGAATTTTGATTCATTTAGCCTCCATTTCATCTCTAAACTCAGCTTGTTTTTGAGGATCGAGGAAAGCAAAAAGATTTCTTTGATCTTCTAGAGTACAATGCTCTGCACTCGAATTGTTTCTCCATGTATCATAGCGATCATATGTTTCACAATTTTCTCTTGATACTTTGTCTTTATCTATTAGGCACATATCCTCACTTATCCCTTTTCCCTTATCAACCTTGATATCTTTGTGTGTCCACTTACTGCTACTAGTAGGAGCTCTAGTATGACCTCCCCTGTATTGAGACCTTCTTCCGTTCATGTTTGCAATGCTGCAAAATTTCTGTCAGAGTCACCACTCACTTTTGTCAAAAATGAGAAAATACTTGATGCTTCTTATTCCCAGCGGAGTCTATATAAAGTTCCTGACTCTATGATTAAGGCTTTGATTTTGAATGTATCCCTAGCAGAGTCGCCAATTTGTTAGCTCTCAAAAATGTAGGCAGAATTCCTTAAGAGGCTGTCAATCTCTTGATACATTTCAAGGTAATAGACAAGGCCAAGAGAACTCAACCTTCTACTCTTCAGGTGCTGCTAAACCTAGGTGGGTGTACCTCTCTAAATGAAGTAGACTTTATGTACTTGTGATTATCTTTCATTCAATGATTTTTCCACAATGGCAGATGGAAGTGAGCAAAAGAAATTAAACTTGATAGCAATAGCAATCTTTTGATCTAAATCTAAAATGCTTAATTAACAGATATAAAGAAGTTGAATGAATCCAAATGACAAAATGTAGATACTAATGCCTTATTGGGTATGTGGAGTCAAATGAAATCAACATGAGCAACACTCTCTGGATAAAACTCAAATTATCTAGCATATATTTTTTTTATATAAACATGCGATACTGTAACTACTAAGCTCTACTTTAATAGTCTAGATGAAACTCTCTGATTACTATGATCAACAAAAAGGATTTAATCTTTACTTGAAAGAACCAATTGATTTATCACATAGATACAGCAAATGTGCATTGATAAACTAAACATAAACTTGTTATGTCAATTTAAACAACTAGAAAGCATCAATCTTGGAGACAACTTAGCAGTATTTTTCATTGAATTTAACAAATAATTGACATCATAAATGTGCAACAACATCAATTGAATTTCATAAATACCTCCATTTTGAAAACATGCATCAAAGTCTCTGATCTGATAAATATATTGTACTGTATCCATCTAATTTTCCTACTGTATATCGAATAACTAATAGCTGATGGTAATTTTACAATTAAAAAATGCCTATTTATGCACCAGCATCAAGGAAATAAATCATATTGAAATTCCATGTTGGCCCTCCAAAGAATTTGGGCTCTAATCAGGTCAGCCTGCAATGGTTTTATGAACTCACATGTCAGCCACAACAATTCAATTTTTGTTATTCATCAGTGAAATAGTCAGCGAGACATATTGTATAGCTATGCCGAAGGAAACTCAATTGTTAATCGCTCCACTTGGTGTTACTCGCTTTCACCGTGACTTGTCTAAGTTAGGGAGACATCCTGTAGACCAATTTATGTTTCCCCGAGAGCTCCTTTACCTTTCATGTGTCACTGTGACTTATGATATCAAGGAGACATCTCACAGAGCATATTATGTTTCATTGAAAGCCCTCGAGCTCACCACAAATCACCAAGATAATACCGAGTCGAGAAGAGGCTTCATCGATTATCCTGTGTCTTATCGAAAGCACCCTAAGATACCTTTATTTCCCTGAGACATAGACATTCTCACATCGATGCAATCTGCATCTCGACGTGAGAAAAAAATTAGAAAGACTAGACGAGATCACCAAGATGTTACATAAATGCCTATTAGTCATACTGAGATGCATATCCGTATGTTGTCAGTTGGTAAGACAATCCAAACTTGCCAAGACCACATGCTGAAAGCCTTAACTCTTACCAAAATGCACATCCTTCTGCCACCGGTCGGTGAGACAATGTGAAGTCGCTATGAATTGCTCCGAAGAAGAAATCTCTCATCGACGAGCCTCTTGTGTAATATCAGCGATATCGAAAGTCACTCACTAAGACGTTAGCCCGAAGAAAATATTTTGCTGATACACATATGCACCCGCCACTGGTTAGCAAGACTAGGTGAGTTTGCCAAGATGCTTAATCGAATGAAAACTCTCATTGATGCATCTCCATACATGTCGGTCAGCGAGAAAAAATGTAATCGATAAGACCTCACTCCGACAGTATAGCTTATGACGATAGGAACCTTTTCTGTCACCAAAAACAATTTGAATGTCCCACCAAAAGTCACCAGTAGATGAAATCCAATCGCCATGACATCAGAAATGTCTTGCCAAAAGGCAACACAGACATTTATCAGAAAAAAATGGATCAGGGAGACCTAGATAAACATGTGCCGATATGGTCCACAACGTGAAAATGCATGACCCGATGGAAACTATGGGACCATATGGTAAAATATGGATGAAAAATGGACACGGTAGGAACAATATGGAAAATTATGAGTGAAATCAACATGTAAAATCATCATATTTTTACAGTTCCAACACCACCCCTAGCTCATTTTACCCAAGTGCCCACAATGACTTCAAAAGGGCCAACCCCAACTCATGATCAACTATGGACCCTCACATTCAATGGATCCCAATCTAAGACAAGATGTGGTGTTGGGATTGAACTAATCAACTCGAAAGGGAAAACCTTATTTGCTTCTTACAGGTTATAATTTGGATGCACAAACAACGTAGCAGAATATGAAGCTCTGGCATGGGGATTGATGTTTACACATAAGAAGAAGGTCACTACCTTGATGGTCAAGGGAGATTCAGAAATAGTTATTAGGCAAGTGCGCAACCAATATACATGTCACAACAAAAGGCTAGAAGCATATAGAAATAGGGTATGGAACATGATCGAAGACTTTGATGCCTTTGGGATTAACTTAATCCCTAGAGAAGAAAATTAGATAGCTGATTCGTTGGTTATTGTTGCAAGCACCGTGGAACCTATGCAAGGTTCCAAGCTCAAGAAATTCAAAGTGGAATTAATTTACACCCCTGCAGTTCATGATAATATCTAGAACTTTCAATTCTTTGATGTTGATCGACATATTCTTGCTTTCTTAGCAAGCTCAAATGTTTTTGAGGGGAAAATTATTGATGAGTCCAATAGAGATCAAGGGGATTGGAGCCATGAGGAATGCAATACAGAAGGGGTCCTTAATTTAAAGAATAATAGCATTCCCAAGGGAATGGTTGCTTTAGAAAGAATTTTTGACTCAGACCCAAGGGCTCGAGAAAAGATATCAGTTGAAGATAAAGGAGGCGAGTACAAAATGGTTAACCTAGCCGATACTGGTCTTGAAAGGAATGTCTACATAGGGAAAGCCTGCCCTAAAGCAATCAAAAATGATATATTAAAGGCACTAAAGAAGGATATTGCTGCGATAGCCTAGGGATATGAAGACCTAAAGACATTCAATTCTTCTGTGATGACTCATACTATCCCTCTGAATCCCGAAGCTAAGCCATTTCGACAGAAACAACGCCCTATCAACGCCCTGATTGAGCCACTAATCCTGAAGGAAGTTCAAAATTTGGTTTTTGAAATGATAATTTTCCCTGTACGCCATTCAACATGGGTGGCCAACTTAGTTCCAGTCCGTAAGAAAAACAGGGAGATCAGGTTATGTGTGGACTTTAGGAATCTGAACAGAGCATCAGAAAAAGATAACTACCCACTTCCTTATCTGGATGAGGTCTTGCAGACTATCAACAAATCTCAGATGATATCATTCTTGGATGGTTACTCTGGATACAATCAGGTAATGGTCAACTGTGAAGACAGGATGAAGACAACCTTCACTATAAAGTGGGGAACGTTTTCATATAGAAGGATGCCATTTGGTCTGATAAACGTCAGGGAAAATTTTCAACGCGCAATGGAGATAATATTCAAGGATCTAATTAGAAAGTGCATCATCGTCTACATGGATGATCTTATGGTATTCTCTAAAGATCCATTGAACCATGCTGTGGACTTGGCCAAGGTTCTAGAATGATGTATCCAGTATGGCATCTCCTTGAATCCAAAAAAATGTGTGTTCAGGGTTTCAAAGGGCAAGCTTTTGGGACATGTAATTTCTGAAAGAGGAATATCAATCGACCCGGATCAAGTTGAGTCCATTATGAAGATCACTAGGCCAGGATGCAAGAAATAAATGAGGTCTTTCTTCAGGAAGATCAATTTTGTGAGAAATTTTATTACAGGCTTTGCTGAAATCATGAAACCACTGAATGAAATGATGAAGAAGGCCACCAAAATAGAGTGGATTTAGGAGGCAAAGGACGCATTTTCACAAATTAAGTGATCCATTTCGAAAGCTCTAGTTCTCACTAGCCCTGACTATTTAAAACCATTCTATATTTATTCCTTTGCTTCTGAGCATTCCTGTGCTGCTGTCTTAACTCAACAAAGAGAGGAGGCATAGGAGAGACCGATTGCTTTCATGAGCTCTCCATTCAAAAATGTTGAAGTTAAGTACCCTCCTCTCAAGAAGCAAGCTTTTGCGCTGGTCAGGGCTGTCAAGAAGTTCTAACATTACATTCTCTGGAGTCAAATAATCGCTGTAGTCCCTAACGCTACTGTGAAGTCTTTACTTATGCAGAGCAAGCTAGGAGAAAGAAGAGGGAAATGGATGGCCATCCTGGAAGAATTTGATTTGGAGATACACCCAATGAAACTGGTCAAAGGTACAAGATTGTCTAAGTCCATGGCGAATGCTAACGACAACATTGTCTGTCAGCAATACACAACCCAGTCCTTCTCAAATGACCCTTGGTATGCTGATATCATTTGTTTTATGCTCAACAATCAGTGTCCAGAAGGAATGAATCCAACTCAAAGGAGAGCACTAAGAATCAAGAGCTCTCATTATATGCTTAAAGGAGGATTACTATATAGAAATAATTTCGAGGGAGTGTACCTACAATGCCTTGATTAGCAAGAGGCTAAGCATGTGATCTCTGAGTTTCATGGGAAACACGACACAGGCCATGGGTCTGCAGATTCATTGGCACACCAGATCCTTAGATCTGGTTATTATTGGCCTTGTGTGTTCAAGGATGCCCATCAACATGTAAGAAAATGTCACATATGTCAGATTTTTGCATCAAGGGAATGCCATGCGGCCATGCCATTGCAGCCTGTCTATGAGGTAAGACCATTTGCAAAATGGGCATTAGATTTTATTGGAGTAATTAACCCAAACTCTTCTATAGGGCAGAAGTATATTTTGACTACTACTGATTATTGCATAAGATGGATAGATGCTATACCTTGCAAGAACAACACAACAGAGGTAGTGATCCAGTTCCTCACCGAGTGCATCACTACAAGGTTTGGGGTACCCTTCACGTTGGTATGTGACAATGGCTCTTCCTTTTCTTCTGCTGAGTTTATTTCTTGGCATATGATCACAAAATTGTCTTCAAATTATTACCCACAAGGAAATGGAGTAGCAGAGTCAACCAATAAGAACCTTCTAGGGGTAATAAAAAAACTATTAGAACACAACCCTAGGGACTGGCATACTCAAGTGAGATTTGCATTATGGGAAGATAGGACTAGGATTAAGGCTGCCCTAAAGACTTCCCCATTCAAGCTGGTATATGGCCAAGAGCCTATATTCCCTATCCATCTGTAGATACCTATCGTTGAGTTCATGCATAAAGTCTACTCTAATGACAATAGGATAGAAGTCAGATTAGTTGCTTTGTTGAAATTAGAAGAACAAAGAGATGTCGCCTTGCAACAGCTCTTTAGGCACCAGACTGTTATCAAACATTGGTTTCACAAAAGAGCCAAAATCAAAGCCTTTAGGATATTAGAACTTGTGTTGTTATGGGATAAATCTAGTGATAAGAAAGGCAATCACCAAAAGTTTGACAAACTCTAGCTAGGTCCTTATCAGATTGTTGAGATCCTAGGAGAAAATGCTTTCCGATTGAGTAGTCTAACTGGAGAACCTGTTCCATTTCCTGTCAATGGATAGTTTCTTAAACACTATTTTGAATCATGAAGTTGGTGCCTGTGATGCATCTATGTAAATAGTTTCTACTTGTAAATAATTTATGTGTGTAAATAATATGCTGCTCTTTATGTAAGTAATTTGCTCTCTTGTGTGTAAATAATTTGTTGTTTCCCTGTTTATTCTTTCTTTCTGTCTTTTGTTTCCTTTGTTGTTTTTGTTTTTGTTTTGTTTTGTTCTTTGGGGTTTATCTGCTCTTTCCCATCTTAGAATGGTGGTTGTTATCTAAGGCATATTTTGGTCATTAGGAGAGAAGTGGTTTAGATATTTTTAGATCTGCTGATTGGGTGATTTTTTTTTGGTCCTAAACTCTTTGTTTTATGCCCATTTCCAATAAGAGTTGTGGAAGTTATTGAAAACAAGGTCCTAAGTAAGTAACCTTCATTAGCTCCTCTGAATCTGCCACAAATCACCAAGATCATCTCCTCTTGTAATGGTATATTTGTCATAGGATGACAGTGTTGTAAGATTTGAGTGAAAAATCCAATTTCCAAGTGTTGTTATGAGGTCCATGGTAGTTTTCAACCCAGATCAGATGTTAAACATCTGACATATTGAAAAAGAATTAAATTAAATATCTAAAACTCTATGAAAAAAAAGAAGGAAAAGAATTATCTAAAAGAGAAAGAAGATTCAATATGAATGGGTGATTCCAGTATCTCTACAGGGGCTATGGATGCCTATCTTACAATAGAGCACTGATGTGAGAAAACTACAGGTATCTCTATTGGGGCTATTGATGCCTGAATGGAAGTGAAGCAATGCCTGAGATATCATTGCAAAAGGAAAATCAACTCATGTAGTTCAAATCTTGCACGTTGTTGTTCAAAAGATGAGGAAAACTTTATCAGAGAGTGATGCATAATCAAGCACACACATAGATTCTGAGGTGCCTAGTGTAGACTTACATTTGAGATTCTAGCTCAACCTTGCTTGCTAAAACTGGCCCAACTGGAGTTGTGATGTTCATAAACTAGGAGTTCTAGGTAGCTGAATCCCTCAGCTTCTTGAAAATGGTTAAACCATTTTCCCAGCCGAGTCACCATTTGTTATGCCTTGCATAACCACCCCATTTTGATCTAGAACAAAATGGGTCCCCCACTTCTTTGTTTTTTTTTAATTTCTTTTGGTTATTTGCTCCACTCTCGGGGGTTCTTTTGCTTTCTGCCTAGGTTTTCCTTCTTGTTTTGTCAACTATGATTCTCAGCTTAAATTTGGTTTTCTTCTTCTAGGTACTAAATCACACTATCTTAGACAATGGTGTATTTCATTTTGATATATCTTATGTGCTTCTGAGGACTAATAGCGACTCTATTTTGTAGGATTAAATCACGCTCATGATGATATTTGCCAAGGGAGCTCAGCTGCAAGGCATTCCTCAATCCAGTTGGTAACAAAAATCCTCTAAGGCAGGAGTCGGCAAGACTTTCTTTATGTCTCATCGACTACCGGTGCATTTTATTTAATAGGCGTCTGTGTTGCCTATCGGTAAGACCCCAGGGATGTCATAGCGAGTAGAGTTCACATGCAAACACATATCGGTGATACCTCGGTCATCATCCCGGTGACTAGGAGTTTCCCATCGGCATGAGGGGTTTCATTCATAGAAAGCACTCAGTGAGATCTTTATGTCTCACCGACCGGCTATAGGGAGGATGCATATCGACATGAGATTTTGTCTTCAGGGAGAAGTCTCGGTGACTTCTTGATGTCCCACTGACTACCGCAGACTAGGCAAGCCTTCAGTGAGAGTTGTTTCTTTGACGAATGGTCTTGCCAAGTGCCTTAAGTCTTGCTGGCCACCAATAAAGATACGCATCCCGGTGAGAAACTTTTGTAGCAAAGAGATGTCTTGGTGAATACATTTGGTCTTGCCTACAAAGTGCAAAAGGGTTATGTCGGTATGAGGTCTTGTAGTCTTGCCGACCCCTATTGTCACACCGACATATTACTTCATCGGGGAGAGAATGAGAGTCTCAGTGACAGGGCATGAAGTCGGGGTAATATCCCCCCGACATGAAGAGGTCTGCCCGACCTGGATGTACTCGCTGAGAGAAGAAGGACTTCGCCATGTGGTCACACCAAAAGAATGCAGTCTTACTGATAGGTTTTGTGAGCTCGATATGACTTCTATAGCTCACCAAAATGTCTCACCGATTGACCCATGCCATGCCGATAACTGTTGAAGGATGAAATCACATCGGGGAGACACCGATGATGTCTCACCGACATGCGACTCAAAGCAGACCACTTTTGACTACCCGAAAATCCTGCGTGGCATATGTCTAACCAATCAGAAGGAGCTAAAAGAATGACCTACTGGCCATTGACCGATTGACTACCACCTTGAAGGAGACCAAGAGAATGCAAACCAGATGGACTCATTCTGAGATCGAAGAGCAATGGATCGATTAAGGGAATAATGTTCTGCTCGGGTGGTGCAAAGATCTACAAGGAGGCTCGATGGTGCTTCCAGAAGGCAATCAACATGCAGAAAGGTCTAGGACATGAAGGAGGCTGAAGGAAAGAAGCAACCGTGACTCACAGGGATAGTTGTAGTGACCATTGATGGGGATAGATCAATATTAATGGTGATATTTTGGAACATTTAAGGCGGCCCCGATGGACTTCAAAGGTGGACACGGAGAAGAATTAATGTTACAGCTACCAAAAGATCTAAAAGGCTTCTCTTGAGGGCAGAAATCCTTCATCCACATGGACAGAAGGGCTTCCCATTGAATGTAGTATTGACTCTCCTCAGAAAGATCTGAGGGCTGACCCTCTTGCAGTCAGAAGATATTTTTGTAAAACCCTAAAATAATGGTTAGCATGTTCCTTTTTTTTTGGTACATTCTATATATATGGCATTCTAGCCTCTTTGTAAAGGCTAGAAAGTGAGGGTTAGAACTAAAAAATGTTAGAAGTTAAGAGCAGCAATAGAGTAGGAATTTTTTGAAGTAGGAGGAGACATAACTATTGGATCTCAGTTGTGTTTATGGTTTTTCCTTGATGTCAAAATCCCTTTCAATTGGTTCTCTTTGATGATCAGTCTCAGTTTGGATCTTTATGCTTTATTATGCCACTTCTTTAATGCCTCTTGGCTATTATAGATAGTTACTTGTTATGATTCAAATTCATGGTGATGAGGTCTCTGGTTCATGTTATGAATGCTATTTCTTTGACTGACAGAGTTGACAGATGGTTTCTTTGTTAGGATGGTTCTTCTTGCCTACCACAGGTGTATTTCACATGATTACAAGCCATTTGATTACATTCCTTGAACTCACATTTTTGAAGGCATTTCAGTTACCTTGATTCTGACATCTCATTTGTCTAATTGCATTGGTTGTTTCTCTTTCGAGCTTACACTTATCGGCATGAGAATGGCAGGGTCTCCCCGATCCATTTTGAAATGTCTGTGTTGCCTTTCAGCTAGACATTTCAGATGTCATGGTGATTGAATTTAACATACAGGCTACTTTCGGTGTGACATTCCCGTTGTCTTAGTGACCAGCACAAGAAAGGTTATTTCGGCAAGACTTGTCTTTGGTTTCAGCGACAAAAAAGTGTTATCTATCTGCATATGTAATATCGTCAGGATAAGGTCTTATCAATTTCATTATGTCTCCCCGACCCACTTCAGAATGAGCATAATAGCAAAGGAAATCATCCTCGGGGTAATGTCATAGTGAGTCTTTCTTGTCTTATCGACTCGTGCTCAAAATGTTTTATCTATTTTTCGGGAGGAGTCTCACCGAACAACTCTTTGAGAGAACTTCGGCCAAACTAAGCGATATCAGGCTGAGGTCTTGGCGATTTCACTTGGTCTCACCAACTAATGCATGTGGAAGTCTTTTGACAGGAGTGTTGTATTTGACATGTGGTCTCACCGAAGACATATTGTCTCACCGACCATGTACAAAAAGGTCTTATCGGCAAAGGTTTTTTCTTTGGTATAATGTCATAGCAAACCCTATGGGTCTCACCAATGGAATACATATGGACCTTGTCGGCATAAGCATTGAGCTATCTCAGAAAACAAGAATGTTCATGTGCAATTTCGGTAAGACTCATCAGTTTGGATGTAGAGTCTTAGCAAACCTGTCAAGTCTTGGCAACTAAGTCTAATGAGGGGCTTTCGGCAAGAGGTTTGTAATGTCTCAGCGACTTAGAGTGGATAAAGCATTTCGGTATGACTCATGTGCATCGAAGAAAGGTCTTGGCGAGTTCGATCTGTTACACCGACCGAAAAACATAAAGGTAGTCTCTTCGGTAAGAGCTAGGGTTTTCAGTGAGAGGTCTCTGCGAGTGACCTTCGGTCTGACCGATGGAACATAAAGGGAATTCATCGACATAAGATTTGTCCTGTATTAGCGACTCTAAGTGAATGAAGTTTTTTTGGTATGACTCAAGCTTTCTATGAGAGGTCTCCCTGATATTGGTATGTTATAGCGACCCTCATAAGATAGAAGGGTGCATCGGCGAGAGAACCATTTTGTTACAACAACATCACACAAGGGGTTTCTATCAAAGGCTCATCAATGAGAGATATTTTCTTTGGAGTATGGTGTTAATGAATACCTTGTGTCTCGCTGATAGAACAAAGATCTCCATCCGTGTGAGATTGATACTGTCTTGGCAATCTAGGGTGAGTTCGAGATGTTTTAGCATAGGTATTGAATTGTTACGGCAACATGTTGATCACCAGGGCTCTCGGCAAAAGAAAGATTTGTCTACAAGATATCTCTCTGATATCAAAAGTCTATAGCGATAGTGAATGGAACAAAAGGGCATCTCGGTGAGAAAAACTCTTGTGTCTTAGCAACTAAAACAAATATAATAGAAATGTGATCTCGAGGAAACATAAAAGATCTTCGATATGGTTTCTCCCCGACGGCAGAAGCTCATGGCGACACACAAGGACAAAGGAACAATCAATGTTATAGTTGCCTTTGGCATACTTGTCTAGATGTCTTAGCGATTGGAAAGAACAGAACACGTGGTGACTGTTGTCTCAGCAAATGATTTTTGAAATCTCATACACTGTGGCCAACATTGATTTTTCTAAGTATAGTTCCATGCCGACTTCTTTGGATTGGCATCGAATCTCAAAACTGTTACATGGTAGAATATTCATTGAGTTTCCTTTATGAGCAGTTACATTTTTGAAATAATGGATGATTTGCAGTTCTCTGGATAAGTGTTACTATTGTTTTTTACCATCATCTATAGATCATTATGAATCAACTTCATATTCTAATAATAGCAAGAGAGTTTTAGAATCGTGTAAAAAATGCTTGTTGAATATTTCTTGATAACAGACATACTTGAAATGTATATAAAAACTAGTGTTGAAAACAGTGGAGGTGTTGTTGGCCTATAATTCTGAGAGATAGTTATTTTGGCCGTATCAAGAGATGTATTGGAAAACTCTATAATACAAGAGTTGGATTCCTAGAGTATTAGAAGCAGAGTGTTATGAACTTAACTGTAAATAGAGTGATCCTTTGATATATTATGATAGTAATTTTGAAATATGAGTAAGGGGTTGGTGCTCCTTGAGATTGGTGTCTCTAAATGAGGGGTTGGTGCTCAGAAATTTAGCCTATAAGGCATTGTTAAAAGTGGTTTTTGAAGATTAAGCCAGTAAGGCAGTTTAGGAGTGGTTTTTCTACCCTAGGAGGGTTTTCCACTCGACAAATCTTTTGTATCTTTTTTCTTCTGTGTGCTCACTATTTTTCTGTGTTATTGTTGTTTTAGTTCACTGTTGGGTTTATTACTATTCTCAATTCTATTTATGAATGATTACATTCAACTCATGAATCCATTAATCAAAGTAATATTGAGATCAAATCTAAGCTATGTTTTTGGAAAATGCAAGATATCTCACTCAAATCATATTGTCATAAGTTGTCTAATAGACTAAGTTAATGTTGTCATATCTTTGTGCCTTTAAATGTGATTACTCTACTCTATTGTTGAAAGAAAAGGAAATCAGATTGTAAAATATTGGTCAAAGTTGAAAAAGTGTGGACACTGATTCACCCCCCCTCTCAATGTCTGTCCATAACTCCAACAATTGGTATTAGAGCGTAGGGTCCTCTCATAGGTCTAAACCACCTAGGATTGTTCCTGGTTTCTTGGAGTACTTTGGTTAATATGGGAAAGAACAGAAGGAATAAGGGAAAAAGATGTTCTCAGCAAAATGCTATTCATCATGCTCAACCTAAATCTAGTATAAGGATTAAAGAGGAAGAATTCATAAACACTAGCTCTGAAATGGTAGAATATCCTAGATCTGGAACTCCTCAGTTTGAAGGAACAAACTTTATTATATGGAAACATAGGATGGAAACATACTTACATTCTTTAGGATCTGAAGTGTGGGAAGCAGTAGAAAAAGGTTGTACTACATCTGCAACATCTCCTTCCTCTCTTAAGGAGATGAAAGCTCTTGAATTCAATACCAGACCTATAAATGCTATTCTTAATAACTTGCCAAATGAACTCATTACAAAAGTCATTCATTACAGTAGTGCTAAGGAAGTTTGGGACAAGTTGACTGAAATGAATCAGAATAGTGAGTTACAAGAGGAGATATCTTTTGATACTGAAATAAGTTGTGAAACATCTGAGAGTGAAGAAGGTGTAAAACTTTATAATTTAGAAAAGAAGTCTAGGGAGATCATTGATGAATATTTAGATGATCAAGAAACTTGTGTAAAAGTAGATCAATCTTTGGGTGAAGTCAACTCTGAACAAGAATATAATGAACCAGAAAGTGATGTTGATTTGGAAGGTGAACTCCTATGTGCCTTAGATACTATTAAGCAGCTTAGAAAATAAAACCAATTGTTAACAAGACAACTTTAGAAAAAAGAGAGTCTGGAAGTCAAGTTAAAAGACAAGGATGA
Source organism: Sequoia sempervirens (assembly GCA_007258455.2). Taxonomy (NCBI): domain Eukaryota; kingdom Viridiplantae; phylum Streptophyta; class Pinopsida; order Cupressales; family Cupressaceae; genus Sequoia; species Sequoia sempervirens. The sequence goes on from VDFB02353493.1 coordinate 106,866,503, forward strand.
GTTGTGTAATAAACTAGAAAATGAGATTGATTCTTTAAAGAAATATTCAGATAATGATTCCTTGTTAAAAGAACTAACTCTTAAGGATGATATGATTATAAGTCAGAAAATTGAAATTGAAGAATATAAGAGGATTGCAGATGTTGTGAGTTCTGATTTGGAAATTAAAAGGATTATTTTTCTAAAACTTGAAGAAGAGGTAGTTGCTTTAAGAAAGGAGCTTGAAAGTTTCAAGGCTCAATTTGGTAAATTTGGGATATTTGATAATAGTACTAATATATTGAATGAGATGTTGGGCAGGAAAAAGCATTCTAAAGATCCTACAGGAGTGGAATATGAGGTTGGACAAAGCTTTGTAGACAAATCAAAACATGAAACAGTGTTTACTACTTCAGATGGAAAGAAGTTTACAACCAAGCAAACACCAAGAATGAAGGTTGATCTTGGTTACAATATTGTTGCATCAAAGGATAACATTGAAACTAGAAGACAATCTAAAGGTATTCATAGAGAAAGGAAAAATGTCTTCAGATCTTCACATCCTTGGCATGATCATTCATTCAGGTATAATCATTCTTTCCAAGGATATTGTTATGTTTGCAATGACTATGGTCATAAGGCAATTGATTGCATGAGATGGTCAAATAAGAATGATTCTAATGTCCCTAGAAATGAGGATGTGGTGTGTTACAACTATAACAATTTTGGAAACTTGAGAAGAGACAGTGGAATAAATACAAGTGATAAGAATGTAGGGAACAATACTGGAAATGTCTGTAGGAAGTCTTCTATTTCTCAGAACAATCACAAAGTCATTTGTGTTCAGATGTAATAACATTGGACATAAAGTACAACAATGCGGATTCAATAGAAAGACAGGTACTTCAAGCAAACAAGTGAAAAAGTCTTCATTGGAGTGGAGAAGAAAGAGCAATCAAGATGACAAGAAGAGCAATAAATATGCTTATGACAAAACCCCTTGTGCACTCCTTGCACAAGTGTTGCCTTCCAGGTCTTGAGAAGAAGCAAAGACTCAGGGGGAGTCTATTATGGTAATATATTTTACCCCTATGGAGTCGAATGAGGTATGGAATCTTGCATTTGCTTTTGGTGGTATAAGATGTTAAGAAATGTTTTTGCTTGGTCTAATGGTTGACATTTTTTAGAAGTTTTTGAAATGACAGTGCACATTGTTTTTTAATTGAACCTTTTGGATGCTTGGGTGTTGGAAATAATGGTATATCCTTATGACATCTTTGAGCGGTGTGTAGACATATAGGTGAGTTCCTCAACATATTAAAGATAATAAAGCCTTTTTTTTTAAGGGATGTCAATGGATTTATCTTTGGAGAACAGTGATTGAAAAACATGTTTGATGCTATGAATTATTTATGAGGTGATATGTGTCGGTTGAAGAAGAATAACTAGTATCATTGGTCTTTTCTTTGTATTGTCATGGACTGTGACTAAGGTTACTTGTGCTAAGAAGTGGTTGGATTGTTTGTGTTCAAATTCTAGTATTGCTAGATTCAAGTTAATCAAATTGAATGTGGAGTAGGTGATCTTGAATGTGCCTTGATCAATCATGTCAAAGAAGGTGGTATGTTCAAGTAACAGGTCTTCAATCTTTAGGTATCAATTTGGTTTGTTACATTATAATATTTTGCTACCTTTGCTTTGGCATTGATAATATGAATCGAGATTCTTGAAAGAGACATTGTTATTTTTGCTATGATATCAATTTGTTATAATCTTACTACTCTCCTTCAAATATGTCTGTTGCACTATTGTTCTATTTGTAGCCGATTCTTATGGTATTTGGTTGGCTTCTCAGTTGTGTTTATAGTTTGTCCTTGATGTCAAAATCCCTTTCAGTTGGTTCTCTTTGATGATTAGCCTCAGTTTGGATCTTGATGCTTTATTATGGCACTTATTTAATGTCTTTTGGCTATTATAGATAGTTACTTGTTATGATTCAAATTCATGGTGATGAGGTCTCTGGTTCATTTTATGAATGCTATTTATTTGACTGACAGAGTTGACAGATGGTTTCTTTGTTAGGATGGTTCTTCTTGCCTACCACAAGTGTATTTCACATGATTACAAGCCATTTGATTACATTCCTTGAACTCACATTTTTGAAGGCATTACAGTTACCTTGATTCTGACATCTCATTTGTCTAATGGCATTGGTTGTTTCTCTTTCGGGCTTACACTTATTAGTGTGAGAATGGCAAGGTCTCCCCGATCCATTTTGAAATGTCTATGTTGCCTTTCGGCAAGACATTTTAGATGTCACGGTGATTGAATTTAACATACAGGCTACTTTCAATGTGACATTCCCGTTTTCTTGGTGACTGGCACAACAATGGTTATTTCAGAAAGACTTGTCTTTGGTTTCGGCAACAGAAAAGTGTTATCTATCAGCATATGTAATACCATCAGGATAAGGTCTTATCGATTTCATTATGTCTCCCTGACTCACTTCAGAATGAGCATATCGGAAAAAGAAATCATCCTCGAGGTAATGTCATAGCGATTCTTTCTTATCTTACCGACTCGTGCTCAAAAGGTTTTATCTATTTTTCGGGAGGAGTCTCACCGAACAACTCTTTGAGAGAACTTCGGCCAAACTGAGTGGTATCAGGCTGAGGTCTTGGCGAATTCACTTGGTCTCACCGACTAATGCATGTGGAAGTCTTTCGGTAGGAGTTTTGTATTCGACATGTGGTCTCACCAAAGAAATATTGTCTCACCGACCGTGTACAAAAAGGTCTTATTGGCAAAGGTTTTTTCTTCGGTATAATGTCATAGCGAACCATGTGGGTCTCACTGCTGGAATACATATGGACCTTGTTGGCATAAGCATTGAGTTGTCTCAGTGAACATGAATGTTCACATGGTATTTTGGTAACACTCATGAGTTTCGATGTAGAGTCTCAGTGAAACAGTCAAGTCTTGGCGACTAAATCTAATGAGGGGCTTTCAGCGAGAGGTTTGTAGTGTCTAAGCGACATAGAGTGGATAAAGAATTTTGGTATGACTCATGTGCATCAAAGAAAGGTCTTGGTGAATTCAATTTGTTACAATGACCGAAAACATAAAGGTAGTCTCTTCGGTAAGAGCTAGGGTTTTCGGTGAGAGGTCTCGACGAGTGACCTTCGGTCTCACCGATGGAACATAAAGGGACTTTGTTGGCATAAGATCTGTCCTATCTCAGTGACTCTGAGTGAATGAAGTTTTTTGGTATGACCCAAGCTTTCTATGAGAGGTGTCCCCGATATTGGTATGTTATAGTGACCCTCATAAGATAGAAGGGTACATCGGCAAGAGAACCATTTTGTTACAGTGACATCACACAAGGGGTTTCTATCAAAGGCTCATCGGTGAGAGATATTTTCTTTAGAGTATGATGTTAATGAATACCTTGTGTCTCGCCGATAGAACAAAGATCTCCATCGGTGTGAGATTGATACTGTCTTGGCGATCTAGGGTGAGCTCAGGATGTTTCCGCATAGGTATTGAATTGTTACGGTGACATGTTGATCACGAGGGATCTTGAAAAAACAAAAAAAATTCTACAAGATATCTCTCTGATATCAAAAGGCTATAGCGAGAGTGAATGAAACAAAAGGGCATCTCAGTGAGAAAGACTCTTGTGTCTCGGGAACTGAAACAAATATAACAGAAATGTGATCTCGGGGAAACATAAAAGATCTTTGATATGGTTTCTCCCTAACGGAAAAAGGTCATGGAGACGCACAGGGACAAAGGAACGATCAACGTTATAATTTCCTTTGGCATACTTGTCTGGATGTCTCAGCGATTGGAAAGAATAGAACACGTGGTGACTATTGTCTCAGCAAATGATTTTTGAAAACTCATACACTGTGGCCAACATGGATTTTTCTAAGTATACTTGCATGCCGACTTCTTTGGATTGGCATCGAATCTTAGAACCGTTATAGAGCAGAATATTCATTGAGTTTCCTTTTTGAGCAGTTACATTTTTGAAATAATGGATGATTTGTAGTTCTTTGGATAAGCGTTACTATTGTTTTTTACCATCATCAACAGATCATTATGAATCAGCTTCATATTCTAATAATAGCAAGAGTTTCAGAATCGTGTAAAAAACACTTGTTGAAGATTTCTTGATAACATACATACTTGAAATGTATATAAAAACCAGTGTTGAAAACAGTGGAGGTGTTGCTGGCCTGTAATTCTGAGAGAGTTATTTTGGCCGTATCAAGAGATGTATTGGAAAACTTTGTAATACAAGAGTTGGATTCCTAGAGTATCAGAAGTAGAGTGTTATGGACTTAACTGTAAACAGAGTGATGCTCTGATATATTATGATTGTAATTCTAAAATCTGAGTAAGGGGTTGGTGCTTCTTGAGATTGGTGTCTCTAAATGAGTGGTTGGTGCTCCTTGAGTTGGTCTTCAGAAATTTAGCCTATAAGGCATTATTAAAAGTGGTTTTTGAAGATTAAGCCAGTAAGGCAGTTTAGGAGTGGTTTTTCTACCCCACGAGGGTTTTCCACTCGGGAAATCTTTTGTATCTTTGTTCTTCTATGTGCTCATTTTTTTTTTGTGTTATTGTTGTTTCAGTTCACTGTTGGGTTCATTACTGTTCTCAATTTTGTTTATGAATGATTACATTCAACTCATGAATGCATTAATCAGAGTAATATTGAGATCAAATTTGAGCTATTTTTTTGACAAATGCAAGATATCTCACTCAAATCATATTGTCATAAGTTGTCTAATAGACCGAGTTAATTTTGTCATATCTTTGTGCTTTTAAATGTGATTACTCTACTCTATTGTTGAAAGAAAAGGAAATCAGATTGTAAAATCTTGGTCAAAGTTGAAAAAGTGCAGACACTGATTCACCCCCCCTCTCAGTGTCTATCCATAACTCCAACAAGAACTGCATCCTGATTCTTTGTAATAGGAGCTTCTTTTGTCTTCTTAGTTGACAGTTAGATTCAGTAGGAACCAATAATGTATCTTTTTAGTTTTCTCAATATAAATGGAAACAATTCAGAGTCGTAGATTTTCTGTACTCTAGTGATTGTGCCAGCTCTGTAAGTGTTGCTTATCTATTTCACTAATAGTAGAAGTAGCCAGATTAAAATCTACTTCAGATTGTGTTTCAGAATGGTGTTTGTCTTGAGTTAATCATTTGATTTGAGAATCTTTCAAGGATTTCACAAGTTAATTTTGTTCTGTAGGTTTAGTTTCAAAAATCCTTGAAAGATAACAAGTCTAGTTAAGATAGGTGAATTATCATTCTTTTCTGTCCCAAAGCTCTGACCCATCTTTTTATATTTCTTTAAAACCCCTAGATAGAGTAGGTTTAAATTCATGCTTGATCTTAGAATGATCCAAAAGCTCACAAAAGCAGGCCCCCTAAACATTACTGCTACATTGACCACTGAGGGACATCAGCACAGTTGAGAACCAGCTAAAAAGACCTTGGGAGCTAAGATATCCATGTGTTATTTTTCTCTTTCAGGAGAAACAAAATAACGGTATTCTATTTAACTATTGTTGTGCCATTTGGAGCGTCAACACATCCATCACATCCAAATCTCCATCCATCACTCATCCACCCACATCCACATCATAGCTTGGTCTTGTGTTTGTATCATAATCCCTCCTAGTACTACTCAGCCCATCCTCAAGGTCAGCTTGTCCTGCCTTTATCAGAGTAGTCTATTAACCACGTTAGGGGCATGTTCTTATTGGATCAGATTCATGTATATTCTTAAAGTCCTAAAAATAAAAAAATCCAAAAACATCAAAAAATCAAAAAATCTAAAAACACTGAAAAAGCACAAAATCCAAAACATCAAAAAATTAGAAAATCCAAAAACATCAAAACATATCAAAATCCCAAAATAGGTCAAAAATTCAGTCAAAAGGTCAAAAACAAAGTCATCTTGTCGAACTACGTCGTATCTGAGCTTTGAACATAGGAAAGGTTGATCTTTGATCATCCCCTGAGACACTTAGGTTAGTCCTTTAGGAGTCTATCATAATAAACTGACATCTCATCATGTATATCATCATATGTAAATTGGTCAAGTCGTCAGTCAAACTACGTGGTCTCTGCATGTATAACGTAGGCAAGGTTCATCTTTTGATCAGCCCCTGAGGCCCCTAGGATAGGTCTTTAGGTTAGTCTCTTGGTCAAAATTTTAGAAAACCCCAAAACATTGAAAAAATAAAAAAAATAAAACATTTGCAAAATCTTGAAAATACCAAAAACAGCCTCAAAAACATCTCAAAAAGATCAAAAACATCCAAATCTTTGGAAATTTTTTATCTTTTTCATCTTGCTTGCACCCGTAATAACACCATCCATAATAAACTGATTGTCATCCTCAATCTCTGGTAGGAAAAACAAAAACAAGTCTAGCAGGTTAAAAGTGAAAACTCAAAATGTCAAGTCATAGGTCTAAGTCGATACATAAACAAGTTGGTCAACTCTTTGTGTCGATAACTCATCATCCAACTAGTCCCATATCAATCATTTTAAAGAACACTTTGGATAAACAAAATGACGTGCCGCCATCCACTAACATGTCCTAGGATGAATCCTTCCTACAATGGGCATTATCTTTTGGCAATAGTTTCAATTCTTATCCTTGAAAACACATCCTCTTTTGGTTAGCGATATTGAAGAACATCAACTTTTTTGTTCACTTGGTCTTTACCCTTTTGATTTATCTTCTTGCACTCATTCCAAGGACTTCTCGATGATATCCGAACAAGAGGATTTAGGGAAATAAGAATGGGGCAACGATCATTATCTTTTGTCTGCTGTGCTTGTTGGACATTCTTGTAATATAACCTTGGCTAATACTTGCTTTGTTAGGTATGTATGGAGGAGGTTTTGGGCAGCTTGTTGACTATTGCACTGATAGGTTATACCTTTCCGTGTTTTGGTCTGAGGTGTTTGAAACTTCTAAGGTACATTCTAGCAAGGTTTCCATATGTCAGGTGTGAACAAGGGTACTCCTATCTGTGTGTCAAGTCAAAGTCCATCACACTGGGTACCATGCCATCCTGGTTTTCTATACCTTGATGCATCATACCATGTGTGTCATCAAACATAAGGAAATTGGCCCTTTGAAAATCAGAACTCCTCGGCAAGAAATCATCATCATCTTTTGTTTTGTTGAAATGAATTCTTCTCTTCTTGCTCATCGCACTAACAAGGTACTATGACAGTTGATCACCATCATCATCCTCATCATTGTCATTGATCCTGCATCCACAAATCATTAACATATTGCATAAACATATCATATAGGAAACATATGCATTGCATTTCCATCATCATATAAATATGGCATTATAAGCATTCTTCATAGATAAGCACATTTATTTTATTACATTGCATCCACTTTTTGCATCACATTGTGTTTATCACATAAACCATTGCATAACATTCATTTGCATAAAAAATTGCATAAACACTACCACCTATTGCATAATCATACATAGTACATAAGCATTATAGATAATTCATTGCATATATACTTGCATACCATCATAAGGTCATCTCACACATTACGTTCATTTTGCATATCACATCGTCATATCATTGCATTTAGTACATCACATTAAAATGCATCATAGACAATACATTATCATTTAATGTGTTTATTATAATAAAATTTGTTATTCCAAGAATCTTAGAGAACCATCTCATTTTGCATTATATCATATAAAACACGACCATTGCATTCACATTACATTCATCATCCATTTCATCCCATAAATAGCATCAGAATCATTTTCACATTTCATTAATCATTCCACATCATTATAAGCATAAATCAAAACATACAAAATCCATCATAGCCAAAGTGTACATCCATTCATAATCATTTTCATATATAAGCAAGATTCACATCATTTTGCGTATACACCATAGATCATCACCATATCATTTTGCATGTTGCACATTACATATCATATCATTTTGCATCATTACACATCACATAAATACATCTACATATGATAAATTGAAATAATATAGATCTGTTAGTCATAATCATAATGCATACATCATCAGAAATAAATATAGCGTCATAAACATCATTGCACAACATATAGAAATAGAATCATCCATGCATGCATAAATAAATGATACACATCACATCGCATCAAAATCATCATCAACTCATATATATCATAAATAATATAACTATCATAGTACAAAATAATTGGATCACTATACATGTATGTCAATTAGTACCAAAAGAGCCCATCGGCCTATCAAAAAGGAGCCCATAGGGCACAAAAAGTATCATCTTGATCAAGGTCTGTCCCCATGTATGCTACCATCGCCCTTGTCACCATAACCCTTTGCAGGTCTTTTAGCTGGTCTATTGCCAATACTCTAGGACCCGTGCTCCTCTAAGTACGGCCTCATGATAATGCCTCTGATAGTACTCGGCCTCTCAGACGACATCCCTGTAAGACCGAACGGACACTTCACCCTCAGAGAAGGAGGCTACCATGCTTTCTAGCTACTGTCTCTGGCCTACCTCTATAGCTTCTTGTAGCTTTGCGGCCTGCCTCTGCTATACGACTTGATCCCTCTTGGCCCTGAGCTAACCTATCTCGATCCTAGCCTGATCTCTCTTGGCTATCACGGCCTAGACCTAGGTCTGTAACTTTGCAATCAATGCATCTCAAGGATCCACCTACCTTGTTGGATGCACTGCTAGTTGTGCTCGTGGTTGTACCTAAGGCTAATCCCCAACCTGTGGTGGTACACCTAGTGGCACCTGTTGCTGATCTGACATCGGTACATCTCCCTAACCTGGCTGAACTGGGGGCCTAGCTGACTGCTCTTGTCGAGCATCACCCCTCCGTCCTCGTCCTCCCCCTCTACCTCTAACCCTCTGGCAATCTGAGACTACTCCTAGAATAGTCAATCATAGCGGAGGTCAAAACCAATCCATGTATCATACGATGATCTAGATATACCTATCCAAGCATAGAAGAGTTGATCTTTATCACCAACCCATCCAAGTAGCATAGAAGAGTTGATCTTTATCACCAACCCATCCGGTTCAACCAAGGTACAAACGCCAAATAAAAACCTGCATCTTGTCCAAGACCCTCCTCTAATAGGGGATCCCGTGCTCACCTGTGTGTGTAAAGGACACACCGCCTCTGTAATGCCATATGAGGGGATCATCTAGCATCATCATAACTGTAATGATCTGTGGCCGAAGGATAGCAATGTGTTCCCATACCATCCATGTAGACATACTCATGTAGGTCCCTGTAAAGGGAGGCTAGAAGAACCAGCCCCCAAGCAAAACAAACTAGCCTATCACGAACCATATGCTCCCAGCAATATCCCCAACCAGGACTGAAATATTGCCCTCGTCGGTCTAGGGCAATGAGATCCAAAATAATAGATACAATAACCAAGCATATGGGTGGTGCTAGGGTCCTATGTCGCTCCAGCTCGATCTGCCCCTTGCATATAATGACATCTTGTATGGCGAGGACTCTATGGCAAGCATTACACCCCTCCTCCATGTCAAAAATGACACGTCGACCATGAATCGACAATTGTAAAATGTGCCAAACATCCTCCAAGGTGACGGTGGCCTCACCAATGGGAAGGTGGAAAGAAGATGTCTCGCTATGCCATCTCTCGACAAGCACTGAAAGCATCCCTAGCTGAGTGTGGATGGGCACTGCATAGGAAATATACCACAACCCCATGTCCCAGAGTTGATCCTGATCCCTATCACTCAGGTCCCACAAATAGCCGAACAAATCTCGTGACCTATGCTCTTGGGTGTAGAGCTCACTTTCCACATCATGCATCAGGAAGAGTCATCATGTTAAATTTTTTGAAAAATTCTTCGCTGGGCATCCAAAAAACTTCTCCAGTGTTGCAATCCATGAAGGTGTCACAGTTTGATTTTTAATCAAACTCTGATGCTAGGGCACAAAAGACCAAAATGGCACCATCGCGGTGCACTTTTCTTCCCAGTGGCACACTTTGAGAAAACACAAGACTGTCGTGTTACAATTTTCAAACCACCCCGCCAACCCTGAGCTTAGCATCAAAGTTTTCAAACTCGAAACTGCACCGCCGCGGCGCAATCACACCGAGCGGGGCAATTTGATTTCTTAGCGGCGTTGCAGAATGACCAACTTTGAATGCATTAAATGAAGGCTAAAAATAAAAAATGAAGCTCAAGTAAGGGTCACTTACCGGTGCCCCAACGGTGGGTGGCTACTGGTATGTCTCAACTCGGTCAAAAATATGTAGGGGAAGTTGTCATTGCACCATTTTGTCAGGAAGTCAGAGCTCAAAACTTAAAGTTGCAAGATGGTTGTGTGTGAAAATGAATAGAAAGTGACCCCTTAGGCCCTTTTTAAGCTTAAAAATTAGGGTTTTGGACCCCCGAACCTTTTTTTGTCTATTTGAGGCCTATTTTACATTGTTTTATTGCATTTAGACACGTTTTTAGCCTCATGGAGCCTTCTCAGACCTGTCGGGCACCTTGTCCTCTTTTTTCGTAAGATCACCCAAAAATTAAAATTTTCGTCCAATCTCTCAAGGGGGCAATATATTGGCATGTTTTCTCTTGCTAGGTAGAAGTGGGGCAAGATTCTTGAATAGCAAAATTTTTGGCTTTGATCGAGATCGTTTATTCTTTGAACGAATGCAATGAGTGCATTACTTCAAAGAGGGGAAAAATGTAGACACGTAAAATATATCGATTGACATTTTGGATCTGATCTTGACTACTAACATCGTTTCTTCTTGAATCATCCGTCGGTCTAACCATTTAATCAAATCCTCTTATTTGATTAAATTCATCAATACTCCTCTCTTAATTAAATAAACCAGTTATTTAATTAAGTCTCTCTCTTTTGTTAATTAAATCTATCAATCTGATCTAATTATCCCTATTTAATTAAATAGTCAATTTTATTTAATTAAATCTCTTAAGTCTGTCTATTAAATTAAAGAAATTAAAACCTTATTTGGTTTAATCTAACATAATCTCTTTTAATTAAATAAATCAAAATCTTTATTTAATTATTCTCTGATCATATTCCTCTCATCTTTCATTTAAATAAATCCATAAATTCAAGTCAAATTTGTCACATCATCTAATCTCTCATTAAATTAATTAACCCTTGATTAATTTAATCTCTTATCATGTCCCATCCTCTAGCTTTTCCCTCTTGCACATGAAAATAGATTTAATTGATTTATTAAATCCCTATTTTCCTCACAAGGCATCTTTTTGGACTATCCTACAAAGTTTGAATTCAAAAATCCAAGTTGACATGTACATCCAACAAGGAATTTACTCTAACATCCAACAAGGAATTTACTCTATCTTACATGTCCTTTGCCTTGAGACAAGTGGCATTTAATGCATTTTCCCTTCCCTCTTTTCAATTCATTTCAACAAAATTCAAATTCAAAAATAAGCATTTATTGACACAATCCTCGAAACATGCACATCCTCCATCCACTCATAGATTGGAAAGTGGCATCTTGCCATTGGATGAATGTTAGTCCCACATTGCTCAAATTTGGACATTCATCCATCTAGGCATTCTATAAATAGAGAGGTCATATCCTCATTTTATCATCCACAAATTATGCAAAGTTACCATGCTAAAATATTTAGCCATTGTTATCCATTACCATTGAATCATAGCTAGATCATGCAGGTTTTTGGTTTGGAGCACTCATTCTTCATCAACAAAGTGGATCACACATCAATTCTCATCAACATACATCGATCTTGCATCATAGGAGTTGGGAAAGGGCCAATTTTCACATCAAATTGAATTCCCCCATGGGATCAAGAGTTTGCTCACTTAATTAGGATTCAATCTTTATTTTGGTTATTTTCATCGTGTTCTTCATTATTTTCCTAATTTAAGCTTGGTGAATGGATTTCATGGGGAATCCTTGTTCTTGCTTGCAAATTATAATCTAATGTGTTTGTTCTCATTGTTTTGCAGGTACTTGGATTGGGGTTCTCATAGGTGGTAGTGTTTATGCAAATGTTTATGCAAATGAATGTTATTCAATGGTTTATGCGGTAAACACAATGTGATGCAAAAAATGGATACAATGTAATAAAATGAATGTGCTTATCTATGAAGAATGCTTATAATGCCATATTTATATGATGATGGAAATTCAATTCATATGTTTTCTATATGATACATTTATGCAATATGCTAATGATTTGTGAATGCAGGATTGATGATGATGATGATTATGATGGTGATCAACTGTCATAGTACCTTGTTAGTGCAATAAGCAAGAAGGGATGAAAGAGAAGAAGTCATTTCAACAAGACACAAGATGATGAAAATGAAAATGATGATGATGATGATTTCTTGCCGAGGAGTTGGGATTTTCAAAGTGCCAATTTCCTTATGTTTGATAACACACGTGGTACGATGCATTAAGGTATAGAAAACTAGGATGGTGTGGTACCTAGTGTGATGGACTTTGACTTGACACGCAGATAGGAGTATCATTGTTCACACCTGGAATATGAAAACCTTGCTAGGATGTACCTTAGAAGTTTCAAACACCTCAGACCAAAACATAGAAAGGTATAACCTATTAGTGCAATAGTCAACAAGCTGCCCAAAACCTCCTCCATAAATACCTAACAAAGCAAGTATTCACCAAGGTTATATTACAAGAACGTCCAACAAGCACAGTAGAAAAAACATAATGATCATTGCCCCATTCTTATTTCTCTAAATCCTCTTGTTCAGATATCATCGAGAAGTCCTTGGAATGAGTGCAAGAAGATAAATCAAAAGGATAAAGACCAAGTAAACAAACAAGTTGATGTTCTTCAATACCGCTAACCAGAAGGGGATGTGTTTTTAAGGATAAGATCTGAAACTATTGCCAAAAGATAATTCCCATTGTAGGAAGGATTCATCCTAGGACATGTTAGTGGATGGTGGCATGTCATTTTGTTTATCAGAAGCATTCTTTCAAATGATTTGATATGGGACTAGTTGGATGATGAGTTATCGACATGAAGAGATGACCAACTTGTTTACGAACTGACTTAGACCTAAGCTTGACATTTTGAGTTTTCACTTTTAACCTGCTAGACTTGTTTCCGATTGTCCTACGAAAGATTGAGGATGATGATCAATTGATTATGGATGGTGTTATTGTGGGTGCAAGCGAGATGAAATAGATAGATTTTTTCAAATATTTGGATGTTTTTGATCTTTTTAGATGTTTTGAGGCTGTTTTTAGTATTTTTGAGATTTTTAAATGTTTTGGTTTTTTGATTTTTCAATGTTTTGGGGTTTTCTGAGATTTTGACCAAGAGACTTACCTAAAGACTTATCCTAGGGGCCTCAGGGGTTGATCAATAGATGAGCCTTACCTATGTTATACACACAGAGACCACGTAGATTGACTGACGACTTGACCAATTTACATATGATGATATACATGATGAGATGTCAGTTTATTATGACAGACTCCTAAAGGACTAACCTAAGTGTCTCAGGGGATGATCAAAGATCAACCTTGCCTATGTTCAAAGCTTAGAGATGATGTAGTTCAACAAGATGACTTTTTTTTGACTTTTTGATTGACTTTGACCTATTTTTGGATTTTGATATGTTTTGAATGTTTTTGGATTTTTTGATTTGAGGACTTCAACAATATACATGAATCTAATCAGATAAGAACATGCCCCCAAGATGATGCAATAGGACTACTCCAATAAAGGTAGGACAACCGACCTTTGAGGATGGGCCGAGTAGTACTAGGAGATATCATGATACGAACACAGACCAAGCTATGATGCAGATGCAAAACAGTGATGGATGGATATCTGGAATGTGATGGATGATGGATGGATGATGCAGAACAAGCTGTAAAGATCCTAGTGGATGGAAAGTGCTTATTTACACAAGGCACCTATTTTCCAGGTTTTCACCAAGGTACTTGCCCAAAGTGCCACCAAGTGGTTTTCACTAGAGGACATTTTTTTCTCTTTACTATTTTTGATCATTTTTTGATTTTGGATTTTGTTTTTGATCTTTTGTTATCACCAAGACGCCTATTTTGAGATTTTCAAAGTAACCATTTTTTTCAAGACATTTTTTTTTTTTGGATTTTTGGTTCTATACCTTGAAAGATTTAGGCATAAAACATTTTGAGATGAGAGCTATTCATGGGATCTTGCAGAGGTTCCCCTTCAGGTGTTGATAACTGATATGCCCCTGACTTATAACTTGTGATAACAAATGGTCCCAACTAATTAGGTTCAAATTTTCCTTTGTTGCTTAGGTTTGGGACATTTTTTTGATTCTCCTTTAATACCATTTCTCCGACTTGGAAAGTCCTACTTCTAATTTTCTTATTATAGCTTTGTTTGAGTCTATTTTGATAGACTTGCAAATGATTAAAAGCATCTATGCATCGCTCATCTAGTAGCTCCAACTAATTTAATCTTGACACTCAGTACTTTTCATCTGTGATGAGGTTCTGTAGTGATATCCTGAGTGATGGGATCTTGATCTCAATGGGGAGTACTGCTTCTAATCCGTAGACCAGGGAGAAAAGGGTGGCACTAGTAGGTGTGAGGATGCTGGTTCGATAGGCACAGAGGGCAGGATTAAGCTGCAAATGCCAGTCACGACCTATGTCATTGACTATTTTCTTGAGGATTTTTTGAATGGTTTTGTTTGTAGCTTCTGCCTGGCCATTGCCTTGGGGATAGAATGGGGTGGAGAAGCGATGTTGGATTTTAAATTTTTTGCATAAGTCACGAAACTCCTAATTTTTGAATGGTGTCTCATTATTTGAGATAATAGCTTGTGGAACACCATATTGGCAAATGAGATAGTTCAGGATGAACTTTGAAATCTACTTCCTAGTTATATACGTGATGGGTATGGCTTCCACCCACTTAGTAAAGTACTTTGTTGCAGTGATGATGAATTTGTGGTCGTTAGAGGAAGTGGGGGTGATTTTTCCAGTGAGATCAAGTCCCCACTGTGAAAAGGGCCATGGTGTGATGATAGGATGAAGCTCTTGAGCTAGAGCATGGATGAGGTCCCCATGCTACTGACATTGTAGACACTTTATGGCATAATCATGTGCTTCTCTTTCCATTGTGGGCCAATAATACCCCATCCTCAACATTTTTTTGGTGATGGTCATTCCACTAAAGTGTGATCCACATATACCATTATGTACTTTAGTTAGAGCAGTTAATGCCTCCTCAACATTTAAGCAACGTAGTAGGGTTCCTTCTATGCTCCTACGATATAAGGTATCTCCTAGGATGACGAATCTAGATGCCTTTTTTACAAAGGTTCATTTTAGCTCTGATAGTAAGTCGCAGGTATGACTCCTATTCAAGGTATGTAAATGTCGTGGATACCATGGTCACCGACCAATGATTTCACACAATACCTTGGATTCTAGTACCTTGAATGTAGGAAATGATAAGATGTCAATCGTGAATTCATTTTGGAATGTTGTGGGGATATCGGTATGATCCAATTGTTGCCATGGTATCCGGCTGGGTTTTGTATATTGTTGGTTCTAGAATCACCAAACAAGTTATTTCCAATGTGAAGGATTCTTAAGAGTCTCCACCAATTTCTTTTGCATGGATTGAGCTTGTTGTCCTTGGTCCTATTCATTGTTTACTTGATTTATTATCAATTGGGAGTCTCCAGATACTCTTGAGAGCTAATGTTCCAATCGGACTACTATTCCGAGACCTATGGTTAAAGCCTCATATTCATCATGTTATTGGTGCAAGGAAACACCAATTTATAGGACCTTGGTATGCAATCCCCTTCTGGGGTGATAAAGAAAACACCGGTTCCTAATCCATGTTGTGTGTATGAGCCATTAAAGTACAGTTTCCAATGGTCAATTACGTTGAGATTGAAAATAGATTCATTTAGAAACTCTGAGATGAGAGGGTTCTCAAAATAGATTGGTGCTTCTGCAAGTTAATCTATGATGACTTGGCCTTTTCTTTCTTTCCTCTCCACATATTCGATGTCATATTCTGATAGTATCATCATCCATTTGGCCATTCTTCCTATGAGCATTGCCTTTGAATCTTCGAATGGATTGAAGCCTACCTTGGAGACCCCTTAATTGCTTTAATGTTTTTGGTGCCTCCATCTCGAGGATTGCTTTTACCTTTGTTGGATCCACCTCGATGCCTCTCATTGACACTATATATCCTAGCAATTTTCTTGATTGTACGTCAGAGATGCACTTCTTTGGGTTTAATCTGACCTTGTATTCTTCCAGCCTATCAAAAATGGCACCAAGGGTTGCTATGTGATCTTTTCTCTTTTTGGGCTTGGCTAGAATATCATCAACATAATCTTTGACCATCTTATGAATCATGTCATGGGATATCAATGTCATGGCCCTTTGATATGTTTCTCATGCATTCTTTAAGTCGAATGGCATCATTGTCCAACAATAAGTTCCCCATGGACAAGTGAAAGTTGTTTTATGTTGGTCCTCTTTAGCTATCATGATCTGATTGTACCCTGAGAATCCATCCATTAGTGAAAACATTTCATGTCCAGATGTCATGTCTACTATCATGTCAATGTTTGGAAGTGGGAAGTCATCTTTCAGACATGCTTTATTCAAGTCTCTAAAGTCTGTGCAGATTCTGATGTTCCCATTGGGTTTTGAAACAGGTACCAAGTTTGACACCCATTCTGGATAATCTATCAGCCAGATGAATCTTGCATCTAATATTTTTTTAGCTCCATTTTGACTAATAAGGTGATTTGAGGGTGCATTTTTTAAAGCTTTTGTTTAACAGGCTTTGCTTCTGGATATACTACTAAGTGGTGAACCATAGTCTTTGGATCAATCCTTGGCATGTCATCATAACTCCATATGAATTTTATCTGTCTCTCTCTTAGGAAGGTTGCTAAGAGCTCTTGTTCTTCTGATAGTAATGATTCTACATAGAATGTGATGTGTGGGGTTGCGTCTATTCCTATGTTGACCAGATTGCATTTTTCTGCAAGGACTGCTCATCTTTCTTGATGAAGAGCTTTGAAAGGAAGATTGAATCCCCCATCCTCAGGCACCTTAGAGAGGTTTTCACTGTTGGATATCTCCTTTCTTTTTACTTTTTTTCTAGTTAGAGAGTGTCATAGTGTGGTTTTCACTTAAGGACTTGGATATTAGTCTTAATTTTTCACTTTTGCGACTGAGGGATTCAATCGTTTCCCCATAATAGGCATGTGTATCTAGCTCAATTATGAACCGTACTTTATGATCCCTATCTAGAATGTTATCCCGTAGTCCCATAAATTTTGAGAGCCCCTCATCATTTTTGAATGTATCAAGAATTGGTGCTCCTTGTTGGTCGTAGTTGATGAGTTGGGGGTATACTAGGAAAATTTCATGATTTTGGTGGTCTGATTCAAAGGATAGGGTGCTAATCATCAAAAGAGTGGTATCCTCAAATAGCCTAGGTATATTGGATGTGGGATCCTCGTTATCACTACTACTACAAATGTCAGTTATAAAAAATGTGAAGTTATCTATGACGCGACCTGTAGATACTGGTAAGTGTAGTTCTGTTGTGGTTGGTTGAGGAGGATTATTAACTATTCTAACTAGAGGACTTTAGCCAAATATGGTTATACTCAGAGGGGTACATCTAAGGCCAATATTTGTTATCACTCATGTCTCCAGAATGATAGGTATTATAAGCCCATTGCGAACATCATTTGTAGACCCTTGCTTCTATCATCCATTGGTAAATCAGTTGTTGGTCTCTCATCTTGATATAGCATATGAGATGCATTTGCCTCAATAACTTCTTGGCCAAGATCTCCCCAACTTGTAAAGCTGGGATAGTCTTCAGGAGACATTTGAGATGTGGAGGCTTCATTTATTTGCAAACGTCCCCATGATCTAGGAGATTGTGGTAACTCTCCTAACACAAAAGCATTTTTAGGGATCGTGTAGTTTCCACAACCGTTATCTTGGATGATGACCTTAATGTCAGAGATGTTGGGAATGGCGAGAGTGGCGGGTGTCTCTGTCGCAAAAGTGGATGCGAGAGTGGTGGGATCAATGTATGGTGTAGATAGGCCCTCATCATTTTTTGGTACTTGGGGGATTTTATAGTAGTTTTCTTCAAGGATTTTGCAATAGGAGAATGGTTTGGGATCTCCATGGATGGTGACTTCTTGTCCCTCATGTGTGAATTTCACACATTGATGGAAAGTTTTTGCTACTACTTTCATCACATGAATCCATGGGCATCCTAAGAGGATGTTATATGGCAAGTCAAGGTCCAAGACCTGACAAGTAGTTTCCATGATGGCAGGCCCTAATTGAATAGGGAGTTTGATTGTGCCCTAAGACACTCTTTCTTGATCATCATATGCTCTTAATGAAACACCCTTTCCTTTTTCGATGGAATCCTCTGAGATTTTCAATAGTTTGATGAGGTTGAGAGAACAAATATTCAAACCCGCACCTCCATCCACCAAGACCCTTTTGACTTTGCTCTTATGTACGATGGCTTCCAAGTGGAGTGCATGGTTTTGAGATGGTTGAGTGGAGAAATTTGGGTCAGAGAATGTGAGGAGATTTGGCGTAATGATATTTCCAACCATAGCTTGGAATTGTTCCTTGTCAAGATATGCGGGGACAGTGGATGAAGCTAATGCTTCTTCTAGGATTTTCTTATGGGCCGATGATATTTTTAGCAACTCCATGATGGAAATTTGTGTTGATGTTCTCTTGAGTTGATCTAGGATATTGTAGCAATTGGGGACAGATCTAGAGGTAGGGGTTGTGTTTGGCTGGGATGATCCTATGATGGTGACTTTACCACCTCTTGTGGTGACTCCACAATCGGCATGGGCTCCTTTGATGGTGACAACTATGCAGTATTCATCTAGGGAGGCGATGACAGTTTCATACACATAATTTATGTTTGTTTGGGTGCCCTTCCCTTTGTCATTGTTATTGTTATTCCCTTTATCTCCATGATTAGGCATTGGATTCGTGTATATCTTAAGGTCTTGGTTTCCTATAGGTTGTTCCATGTTTATAATCCTCTTA
Source organism: Sequoia sempervirens (assembly GCA_007258455.2). Classification (NCBI taxonomy): domain Eukaryota; kingdom Viridiplantae; phylum Streptophyta; class Pinopsida; order Cupressales; family Cupressaceae; genus Sequoia; species Sequoia sempervirens. Next base: position 106,885,667 of record VDFB02353493.1, read on the forward strand.
TCGATGAGATCTTAAATTATGTTTTTTAGCCTCATACAACTGTTTGTGGTATGTCCTTTGATTTTATGGAATTCATAGAGTTGATTTTCATTATATCAAGGAGGTTTTACATCTAGTTCTTGGTAATTCTCGAAGGTAGGAGCCTGGATGATTTTTTCATTTATCAACTTCTTCATGATGACTTCAAGTGGTTCCCCAAGAGCGGTGTACTTTCACTTGGGGTAATTTTTGTTCTGTTGGGGTGGTCCCCTTTGATCATTGAGATTATTGATTGTCAGATTATTATTTGGTTGTTGTGTTACATGATAATTGTTTTGGTGTTGGATTTGGATTTGTGGTGCAGGTTTATTTTGGCAAGGGGCACTAATTACCACTTTAGCATCGACAACACCATCATTAGTAATGTTTATTTTCCTTGCCCATGTTCAAGGTTTATCATTGTAATTGAGAGGGTGGGTGGTGTTTTGTTGTTCAAGTATGAAGTTGATCCCGTGAGTCATAAGTAAGGACTCGTTCGCTGAGGCCTTGAGATCAACTTGTCATATGTGGTGATCCCTTGCACCTTGATATGAAATGCCAAGAGCCTGTCAAGGTTGGATATGATGGTGAAGACTTGTTGTTCCTTGGAATGGTCCCATTTGCTCTGATTGGCCTTGGATTTCCATCATTGTAAGAATGCAAGCGAATGATTCACCTTACTTGTTTCAGAGCTGAGAGTTCTTCTAGACTAACATCCATTGCAATGTTGCATGCATAATTTTTAATGAATGCGTTTATAATTTTTGGAATTTCTGATACCTATAGGTAGGCGAGAAACCATTCCATGGCATGGCTAACCAAAACTCCTAGGAAATAGTCCACATCAAATAAGTATCATCATATATGACTTCCATGCAATGAACCCGAATTCTTGATGTGATCTTCGTTTCCCATCCCACTATATTTGTCAAACTTCTGGGATCTCAAATCCCTAGGGAAATGGTTTCATCACAAGGCTCTCGTCTGGATAGGGACACAAGTTGCTTGGTGTCTTTGTGGTTCACCCTGATTGAAGATCGAGCACTTGTTGCGAGAGCAACCTAATTTGTGTTGTTACGTCATTTTGCAAATCAGGGGGTGGGATGAAGGTGTTCTAGGGTGTTTCGATTGTGGGTTGGATGGGTGGGTTATTTGGTGTGTTATTTGATGGGATTTGCACATTGTGTCAAGCTAGGTATGCTTCCACCTGTTGTTGATCTTGTTTTTGTTGTGCTAGTATTTTTGGTTGTTGTGCTTCTTGTTGTTCCAAAAATGCTTGTTGTTGGGCTGCTAATTCAGCTACTTCTTGCTGCTCTCGATATTGTTTTATTGCTTGCTGATACACTTGCAATTGTGTTGCCTATTTTTTGTACAAGAAGTTGTTCTTGTGCTTGCACTTGTTGTGCTTGGTATTGTGTGTGTGCTTGACCTTGAGCTTGGAATTGTGCCACTTGTGCTTGGGCTTGTGCTTGTGCTACTTGTTGTTGCAATAGAATTTGGGCTTGGGCAGCCTTTTGTGCTTGTAATGTGGCTTGGACTGCTTGAGCAATTTGCACAGCTTGAGTGGCTTGTTGTTGTTGTTGTTGCAATAAAGCTTGGGCTTGTGTCCTGTTGTGCTTGTAATGTGGCTTGGGCTGCTTGGGCAGCTTGTGTAGCTTGAGTAACTTGCTAAGCAGCTAGTTGTGAGGCTTTTTTGTTTTTGCACTTCTAGGAATCCCCTTTGAAAGGTGGTTTGCTGAGCTGTTTACAATGCCATGTTGTTTTGGATTCATATGCTGGAAGTTGGTGGTGGTGGGGGTGGTAGTGGATTTGGAATGGAATTTGTGGTGGTGGTGAGTGGTGATGTCGTGGTAGTGGTTAAATTGGTGGATGGTGCCATTGATGTGATTAAAGTGGTGGATGGTGTTGTCGATGTGGTTGGCCCTTAAGATACCATGCTTTGAGATGTTATGGGAATGGTGGATGATGTCATGATTTCTTATGTAGTTGTCATCTGTTGTTGTGATATCGATGACAAGCTTTGCATGATGTTTTGATTGATATTCGGGATGTTGGTTTGATTGATACTTGGTAAAGGTGGCAGCTCCAAACAAAGGAGAGATGTGGATAATTGTGGTAATGGTGGAACAGGTGAAAATTTGAGGGGGTGGGTCCTTGAGAAAATGATTTGGTGTCAAAAATGCACCCAAGTTCGAACATGTCTCCTTCCTCTAGGGAATTTGTGAGGAGAGGTGTTTGCGGTGTTGCACGAAAGGTTGATGATGATGGGTCATGATGGAAAGTGAGAGGAACATACTTGTGTAATGGATTTTGGGGTATGTTTTGTTCCAATATGGTATTTTCATCCATGTCTTGATTGTTAACAAGGGGGTGTGATTGAATAGCATTAAGAAATGCATTCCCTTTATTAACATTGGGTTGGGTTGGAGCAAATGATGTTGTGATTTGCAGAATGTTTTGGGTGATGCTTTGGGATGGGTGTGTGGATGAGATGGGAAGTGTGGATGAAATTAGAGGCATGACCTCTAAATATGGTTTTATTATTTAGCTTGTGTCAAAATTGGAAGGTAATTTGGCCCCTTGTTTTGCTAGTTCTAGCATGTATAATGAAGGGTTAAGCCTCATCATGATGTTCATGATCTTATGGTTTTCTGGATTTTGAAACATTTCAGTTATTTCATCGTGAGACATCCCAAAGGTAAGGTATTCTCCTTTATTTTCCTCTTGTGGGTTTTGTGATGATGATATGGTCAAAGGATTGCTTGATTCGATAGGATTCATTTCTTTGTTTGTTTGGCTTAGATCACTTGAAGCAGGTGTTTCTTTGTTGACTTTCATGCTCTTCTTGTATTGAGATCTAGTTTGAACCATAAAACAAGGATCAATTTTCAAGAATAGGGGAGATGAATCTCTTAATTCCTTGGATTGATCTTTACTTTATGCACAAAAGACAAGTTTTTTAGGATATCTCTAGGATCAAAAGGTGATATGATGATGAAGTAAGAGATGGATGATGTGGATGTTTTGATCTTTTGATAAAATCTTGAGGGGGATGCTAGGCTTTTGGGACTTTGGATATGTTTCGAATTTTGATTTTTGATTTGATTTTCTCTTGGGATTGTCCTTGATTGATTGATTTTGGTTTGATTTTGAACAAATAAACCTTAAGATGTTGGATGATTATCAAAAGGGTATATTTTCTCAAGGGATGATAATTTGAATATGTGTAGGGAGAAAGACGCATCTACCCACACCTACTCAAACAAAATGATAATTTAACCAATCATATGTAGAAGGATGCATCTACACATACCTAGCCAAAGGTGGTTTTGATAAGGATTTCAAGGATGTCGTCTCAAGGATTTGGTGATTTTGATTTTTGCCAAAAAAGCCTAGCATGAAGGATAGGTTCAAGAATTTTCCAAAAGATGATTATGAGATTATGTTTCTTATGATGTTTGAAGGGTAGATGAGAAAATATTTTGATTTCCTTTGATCCCAAGATGAACCTAAAAAATAGTTTTTGTTTACCTAGACCTCGGTATTGAAGAACATGCAATGCTTCTATAGTGATTCAATTTGTGCATAAATTTTTGGATTTTGAACCAATGACTTTTGCTTTAGGATTTGAACTTCTTGAGGCTTCAACACATATGAGAGTTCATTTTTCTTAGCTTTGCTTAGTGGCTTTATTTTACCACAAACACTTTCTTTGATTAAATTTTCCAAACTATATGTCCAATGTCTTGATTTCTTCGCATCCTACAAAGTATGTTATGTGGAAATTTGATGAACTCAAGGCAAGGGTTTACCTATTGTTTACTTTAGTAGAAAAATTCAGATGTAAGCCAATATTTAGAAACCTCTAGGGATGTAAATCCCAAGGGAAAGCAATAACATATGGATTGAATCAATTGTATTTGTCTCCCAAAGGGTTTGAAATCTTGATGAGGATGTTAAGTGTTTGTTTTCAAGATGTTTTCAAACAAGCAAGGCATTTTGCAATCAGGAATAAGTACAACCCTATGGATGTGTAAGACAATATTTGTTGGATTCCCACTTGGACAAGTCCAGCTATGCTTATCTTTAGTGAATGGTTAGATGATTAACCCCACTAGCTCCCCTCCATGACTCATTAACGTCAATCAGGGCAGCCAAGCATCAACACCCATGAAACTCCCATGGAATGCTTTCCATTTCTACTAAAAGACGTAAAAGTGTGGGGTGGCTTCAGAATGACCATTCTTACACCAACAAATAGATTAAGGATTTTTGAAAATTCTAGAACATGGTTTTTATAAGGACTTTCCATTCGTGGAGATTGACCCATATGGCGAGAGTCCCCTTTTGGATCCATCTCATCAAAATCAACTACGTGATATTGGCGTTTCTTCCAATACCCACATTTATATCCCAGCTACAAATACTATCGGGTTCAGAGTGTTACCGATTGAGTCATTGCCTTGGGTGAGTACTTTTTCCCCAAGGCAGGCCCTCTAAGATAAATGAAAGCAAATAAACCTATTCATAGTTTGATCAACCCTTGTTTAGAAACAAAGGGAGAACACATCCAATAAATTCATTCACACTCGCAGAAGATTTTGTTCAATTTTAAACCCAAAAATGAAGTATGGAGCTGATTGCTTTGTCTTAACCTAAAATCATGAAAAAGGCCTTTTGATTCTCAAGATCACTATAAAGCGTGAGAGAAGCACATACGTCCTTTTCCAATGAGGTTAGTTTAAGTAATCTATCACAAAACAAAGTTGCACTTGTTCATTTTAGATCCCCAAAGTAATTGTGAGTTCTTTTTAAGCACCAAAATACAAATGAGAGTTGCTTTGTTCAATTGTTAACCAAAAACAAACTTTAGTAAGTTGTATTCCTAATGTTCATTTTAAACCTTTGCAAAAATTGGAAAGATTCTTTTTAAACCCAAATGAGATTAGTGTCCTAAGCAAAAAGAGATAACAATTCCTTAAAAAAGTGTTAAACAAACACTAAAGTGTTTAAAAACACTTTGATCTTGCGAAATATCATCCTCATGCTTCTCCTTATTTATTTTTCAATTGATCCAACCTACAAGAGAGAAAACCAGTCAGATTCTGCAAAATACAGAGATTAAAAAGCAAAAAATAGAAGATAAACTCATTAATGATAAAAATCACGTGCTAAAATTAAATTTCCACTTTTTACTGCCTGCCAGTGGTGCAACCCTTGACTGCGTTGGAGTTTGATTTATCAGTAGTGTTGTATATCACTTCTTACCAGTCAATGTCGCTCTGTGTTGAGGATAGTGAGCTCAACTGCGTCACACTTTTGCACGTCACAGTTTGATTCTTTTGAAAAATCCTACGGGTCAGATTGGTCAAGCAGCGCAATTTGGAATTCAAATTTTTGGGCAAGAAAACTCCAGTGTCGTAGTTTGAGTTTCTAGTGGTGCTATATGGCGACACTGAAGAGTCAGCTATGCTAAAACAGTGACATTGAGCTCTCAATGTTGGAATTTTTCTGTGTATAAAGAAAAACATGGAATTTTGTGAGAAAAGTGATAAAAAGTGAGATTTTTCCCTCCCTCTAGCGCCAAATGTGAGAACCCCAATCCAAGTACCTACAAAACAATGAAAAAAATCACATTAGATTAGAATTTGCAAGAAAGAACAAGGATTCCCCATGAAATCTATTCACAAAGCTTAAATTAGGAAAATAAAGAACACAATGAAAATAACCAAAATAAAGATTAAATCCTAATTAAGTGAGCAAACTCTTGATCCCATGGGGGAATCGATGCAAATTTGATGTGAAAATTGACCCTTTCCCAACTCTTATGATGTAACATCGATGTATGTTGATGGGAATTGATGTGTGGTCCACTTTGTTGATGAAGAATGAGTGCTCCAAACCAAAAACCTGCATAATCTAGCTATGATTCAATGGTGATGGATGACAATTGGTAAATATTTTAGCATGGTAACTTTGCATAATTTTTGGATGATAAAATGAGGATATGAGCTCTTTATTTATAGAATGCCAAGATGGATGAATGTACAAATTTGAGCAATGTGGGACTAACATTCATCCAATGGCAAGATGCAACTTGTCAATCTATGAGTGGATGAAGGATGTGATGTTTTGAGGATTGTGCCAACAAATGCTTATTTTTGAATTTGAATTTTGTTGAAATGACTTGCAAAAAGGGAAGCCAAAAATGCATTAAATTCCCTTGGCCAAGGTAAAGGACAAGTAGATTAAATACCTTGTTGGATGTACATGTCAACTTGAATTTTTGAATTCAAACTTGAAGGATATTCTAAAAAGATGCCTTGTGAGGAAAATAGAGGATTTAATAAATGAATTAAATCTATTTTCATGTGCAAATGGGAAAAGCTAGAGGATGGGACTAAATGTGAGACACCAACTGCTGTATACTGCAAATTACAATGAGAGATTAGATGATGTGACCTATTTGACTCAAATTTATGGATTTATTTAAATCAAATAAGAGAGGAATATGATCAGAGAATAATTAAATAAAGATTTTGATTTATTTAATTAAAAGAGATGATGTTAGATTAAACTAAATAAGGTTTTAATTTATTTAATTTAATAGACAGACTTAAGAGATTTAATCAAATAAAATTAATTATTTAATTAAATAAGGATAATTAGATCAAGATGATTGATTTAATTAACAACAAAGGACGACTTAATTAGATAAAATGATATATTAATTAAGGGAAGGAAATTGATGAATTTAATCAGATAAGGAGATTTGATTAAATGGTTAGACTGAGGGATGATTTAGGAAGAAACGATGTTAGTAGTTAGGATCAGATGCACAATTTCAATTAGTATATTTGACATGTCTACACTACCTAACTCAAAACAACTCCTATGGCACTACCACTAGCATCACAATGTACCTGAAATTCTTTATTAAAATCTAGAAGTTCCAAAATAGGTTTTCTTATGACTTTCATCTTCAACATCAAAACTCTTAGCTTCTCATGTCATCTAATTAAACTCCTTTCTACCTCATCTCATTTTTTATGTTAGGAGCGCACAAAGAATTCTAAGATTATTAATATTTTTCTTGTAAAAACTTTCTAGACCATGAAAGGATATTACATCTATAACACTCTTCATTGAAGGGAATATCTAGCCATCACTTTTTTGGATCCATTTAAAGATCCTCAGTTGAGATAGAAAATCCCAAATAAACAAACTATTTCTTCACAAAACTGTACTTCTTTAAATTAATCAACTTCTCCTCCCTTATCTTCTCAAAAACTCTTCAGATGTGAATCAAGTTCACCTCCAATGTCTTAAAAACAAAATTTAAACCAAATAAGAAATACAAAAATTCATTAAATTTATTTCAAAACCTCATTCATAAGTCATATAAATGTTCTTGATGCATTGATCAACCTCAAGGGCATGACTAACCACTCATAAATGCCCTCTTTAGTCTTGAAGTTTTTCTTCAACTAATCTCCTTATTTGATATAGATATGATGATACCCACTCTTTAGGTCAATATTCATAAAGTACTTGACTCCACTTAAACAATCCATAAGGTCATCCATCCTTGGAAATAGAAATCTATATTTGATTGGAATCTTGTTAATGGCTCAAGATTCTATACACATTCTCCATTTTTCATCTTTCTTTGATGCTAGTACTACCATTGTTGCACATAGACTCAAACTCTCTTAAATTAGTCCTTTCTTCAATATCTCTTAAAGTTGTCTATTTAAATCCTCATTCTTCATAGGACTCATTGTATGGGTCGTCTTATTTGGTAAAATGGATCTTGATATCAAATCCATATAGTGACTATTCTTCCCCATTGGTGACAAACCCTTAGTTACATTATTTGATACAATGCCATAAAAGTACTCTAACAATTTTGATACTTTTACCAGTATATATTCACCTTATTATTTATTAACTCTAGGAGTCAACACATAGGACATATGTTCATGCTTTAAAACATCTAAAAAATTTCTACCATCAACTAAACTACTTCTTTCATTATGAGATACCTTTTCTTTCACTTCCTTAACATTCTTCAACTTGTGGTGAACTCCATCCTTTGATAGGGAATATGTGTTGGCATGTCCATCATATACTGCACATCAATAAAATTTCCATAGTCTCCCCAATAATATATGACAAGAATCCATAGGCATGATGTCACATAGTACTTCATCTCAATAATTATCAAACTTAAACTTCACTAAAATTTATTCATTGAACAAATATCTATGATCCTTTTGCAACCATGCAATTTTATATGGATGTGGATGTCTTATTCTCTCCAACTATGATTTTTTATCCATGCCATCTAATACAATATTATCAGTGATACCACTATAAATGATAAAATTACAAACTTTACCTTCACATTCACACCTTGTGTGGAATAAACTCTTCCTATGAACTAGATATTTCTCCTCATTTATCAAGAATCTCCTTCTGACAAGAACTTCTCTTTCTGCATCTTGAGAATGCTCAGATTCAACATTTTCATCTATGCTTATATCCCATGCATTTCCTTTAGGTATTATATTTGTCCTTCCTTTATGTTGTGGACATTCATATCTTTGATGTCCTTCATCTCCACATTGTAAATAAGTTCCATAAAAGTATCTTCTTCTAGGGATTTGTCCAAACCTTCCTCTTCCTCTTTGGTCATGATTATTTTTCTCATGAGGGAAATAGGAATTTTATCCTTTCTAGTTTGGATTGTTGTAGCTTCTTCCTTCTTCTTTAGGTCTTCATTTTTTCCTCTATATGATCTTTCACCAATTCTTCAAGTGTGACCTCTTCCTCTTTGCTTTCTTTCAAGTCTTCTATTCAACATATTTTATACAATTAGGGAAAACTAATAAGCATCTTCAACAGTAGTCATCTTGACCAAACTTAGCTCATCTAAAATGCTTAGCTTCAATCCATTTATATAACGAGCTACCTTCTCCTTGTTGGCCTCAAAATGACCTATTTTGATCATGACCCTATAAAACTCCTATATACTCTTTGATAGACCTACTTTAATGCTTCAAAATCTGCATCCTTTTCAACAACTCAAACTCATAATCATGAAGAATGAACCTTCTCTTTATCTTTTCCACCATCCATTCCCATCTTGTTATTTTTTCTTTCCCTCTTCTATTTATTCCTTATTGTACCTCCTACCAAATATTGGCATGACCTTTTAGCTTGGTCTTTGAAAATTTGACCCTCTAAGGATATTCCACCTCCTCATACTCAAATTACTCCTCCATATCATTGATCCAATTGATCAAATCTTTTTGGTTAAGATTTATAAAAAATGTAGAAATATCAATATTTGACCTTTTTCGAATCTTAGAGATGGCCTTAAATAATATGACCTACTTAGGATCTACTACATCTTGTTCTTCTTTGAATTATTCTATTTCCTTAACATCATCTTCACTTTCATCTCCTCTTCTTGGCTCTGTAGAGTCATAAAATGTTGTCTGTGACATTTTCACACTCATTTGGGTTCTCCTTGTTCAATTGAGCTTAATGTTTCCTTACTTTAGTGTTGTAATGTGTTTAACACATTCACATTAGGTCTTGGGCCCTTGAAAATTAAATGGACCTAATAGATACCTTATTTAGGGTGTTGTAAAGTGTTGTACCACACTTTCACACTAATCTAGGGTTTTATTAATTAATGTGACTTCTTTATGCTTTAATTCGCCTTATTTTGTATCCACAATCCTTAATTAATGCATTTTTTCAAGTATAATCCTGACATAAACCAATATCCAATCAGAATTCATGTATTTTTTTATTGCATGGCCTATATTTAGTGATCTGTTACTCATATACCACCTTGGGCATATGAGTCCCACCCAGGTTTTGAGGGCCCGATCCTAATTTCACATCATTTTAAGCATTTCTTGAAAAATGTGTCCCAAGCATAGCCTAATGGGACTCATACCACTTCTAGTGTACGAGTCCCTTGTGACCCAAAATAAAATTTAATTCATATTATTGGTGGGATTTTATTCTCCTAGATCTAATGTCAGCTTATAGTGTTGTAATTTTGATGAATTTAGCATAAACAAGTATAAATACAAGTTTCTTTCACTCATTTTACACCTAGAAATTTTAATGAGCATCCTTATAAAAATTTGATTCTACAAGAGCACTCAAGAGTTTACAAGAGCATTAAGATCCATCAAGAGATGATTATCAACCATTTTGGAGCATTATTCAAGTATCAAGCATCATGTTGAAGTCATCATGCATCATGTTTGTGTTTGAGCTAACAATTATGATGTAGGATTTCATGAATCAAGAAAGAATTCAAGTCAATATCCATATCATTCAAGAAAGATTTGAGATCTATATCTATTGGAGCTATTTCATGCATGTTTGCAACACTTTATTGTTGGGATTTGGTGAGCTACAAAATTACATTTTGTTTATTCATCATTCTCCTTTCCTATTTCATTTCATTTCAAGATTTGATTACGAAAACAAGGTTTGACCAAGGAAAACCCCTTTCTACTAACAAAACAACATTTTTCCCTCTCTTTAGTGTGTGATTTGCAAATCTAGGTTAAATGCATATTGAAGAGTAAGTTTGCAAAAAATTGTCAAAGTCATTAAAGTTGTCAATGTTGGAACCTTGCTTTGAAGATCACCAGAAGACATCTACAGGTTGCAAATCAGGTGGAGAAGAAAGAGTAGAGATTGTAGATTAGATTCAAACTTTTAATTTCTAGAAAAGCCTATCTGGAATGATATGCCACTTCTAGTGTATGAGTCCTAGTACATTGAATTTTGTAGTTTTATATAGTTTTAGACATATCTTTACTAGATTTCGGTTCCTGACCAAAAACCCTAATCTAGGACTAAATCATGTAGCCTGGCATATGATTCCTATTCAACATTAATTTTAGTGTTTACAATATTTCAATACTTCATTCAAGCTACTATAGGTTTCTAGGTGCACACTTCTAGTTTCTTAGCTTTTTGTTATGATTTACATGCATTTCTAGGTCATTTAGTGATTTTTTGCATTACACTAGATTTTAACATTAGACCTTGCATATCATTAGTATTTCCAAGCCTCAGCTTGGTGGTGAACCCCTCTTCAGTCATTGATCATACCCTAGGACACCCCTTTTGTAGATCTCTTTCCCCCATTCCTATCCTTGGATTGAGATCTCTAGGGTTTTCCTTGAATGATATTAGGAGAAACTTGTTGTTCTATGTCCTAAACCAATAGAGCACCATTTTTCAACTAATCATTTTGGTGAAATTACATTTAGAACACATCATTTCTGATTTCGAGTGCATCATAGTCTTAGATCTTTCTTCCATTAGCTTTACATTAGGGTTTGCATTAGTTAATTTGCATCTAGGGTTTCTAAATCTTGCATTAGTGAAAGTGCATATAGGTTACATTTTCACATCTTACATCCTTGAATTTAATCTAAAATCTGCATTTGCATTTATTCTAGAGATCATCCAAATCAAAAAGCATAAAAATCACTTATTTTTAAAAAAAAATATGAAAGACCATGACTAGGAGTCATACACCCCTTTGGGCGATTTAGTCCCAATACATATTTTGAAATGCATTTTCTAGAATTCAAAACTTTGTTTCTAATATCCTAATTGCTATTGATAAATTTTTGTTTTAGTTTATAGAATTTATATTATATCCATTTCATTTCATTTAGTTTAATTTGATTTGAATTGCATTTGTATCCATCTTGCGTTTAGTATCCCTTGCATGAGCTTTTCTACTTGGTTTCCTATTGCTAATACTATAGTGAGATGAAGTTTGAGACTCGTGTCACCCTGCAATAGTACAAGTTTCGTGGATCTTGGGTTATCTAGCTCTTTCACTAGTAGTGTTGAAACTAGTTCACTAGGTACAGACCATACCCTTAACAACCCTTTTCCTTCAAGTAGTGTGACAAGTGTTGAAATAATGGTCGCTAGTATTTTGCAACAAAACATAATACAAATTCATGAATACTTATCAAACCTACAAAATCAACTAAGTTCTAAGAACATTTCAACCATTGCCATCCCTACCATAGATAACATACATAACATGCTTGACCTTGTGTGTAACATAGTTTAGATCTTTCAAAAATTTCTTACCTCAACCACTAGTAGTACTTAACTTGTGAACAATATCCAATAACAAGGAGGAACTCAAATTCCTCTCACAACCATTGCCTCTATACCTACCTATACCAACCCTCAAGTGACAACAACCATACAACCCACTAGTAATGTCAATCCTACCTTGGGTATTTATGCTATCATTCCTAGTACCTTTGTGGCATTGCACATCATATCTCCTACCACTTTACCACCTATAATCATTCCATTCACTTCTCCCTCAAACACATATACACCTCCACCATATCCACCTCCATATCACAATAGAACCAATGACACCATCATAAATCAACTTTTGCAAATTATTTCATCCCTTCAAAATAAATTTTCCACCATAAACCAAAATCAAAATAGCTAACCTACATACTATGTCAAAAGAAATCCCTTATCCTTGAATATATTGGGAACGTTGATACCACAAGGTCTAGAGATTCCACAATTTGAGAAATATGGGGGAAAGGAGACCCTTCTAACCATTTTTTCACTTACACCACATTATGTAGCTTGAATTTGTACTTGAGGATAAGCTCTTGGCTAAGCTTTTCCCTAGGTCATTGAAAGATACCACCTTAGAGTGGTTCTCTTTGTTATTGAATAATTCAATTCATTCATTTAATGGACTAGTTGAGGAATTTATAAACCATTTCCAAGTGCACATGACTCCTAAGATGACATTAGCCAATTTGATGAGATGTAAGCAAAACGAAGAGGAAAATATTACCAAATTTAATTCACATTATCAATCGCTTTATTCCCAAATAGATGTAAAGGTTCCTAGCCCTCACCTTCAAAAGATGTTCATATTGTAACTAAGGGTTATTTTTAGGATTAGATTCAATGAATTGAAAGCACAATAATAAAACCCAAAGAGATATGAAGCACAATGGAAACTAAACAAGAATGATTATACCAGATTCCTTATTGAAGCTTCCTTGATTCACCTCCATAGTACCTTCTAATTTGCAGTGCATGATTGATGCCCTCAGATCGAGTGTGTGAGAAATTTGACTATGCCATTGTCCTATGCAAGTTTTGAAGGATTTAATTATATTATGCCTATGCCTATGATAAATGATAAATGATAAATGATGAATGATTATAATGCCTATAAGAATGAAGTGGTCCTGTTATGAACAAATTGTTATTTTATAGAAAAACACAATTTTGAATGGATAGATCAGATCAACTCTTTCGATAGAAACTCTAAAATCGTGAGGTCAAGATTTCATTTGATAACCCCACTAGGGTTAGGGAAAAAATCTTATGAGCAAATAAGATGTCATAGGAAAGAAAACCGAATCGCTGGTGGAGAAAAGAGAAATAATTAATTTGAAAATAAATATTTTCAAAACTAAGAAGATAAAGATAGCTTGCTTTGTGAGATTTATAAAGATGGACAGAAAAGAAAATTTGATTAAAATCAAGAACCTACTTGCTTTATTTGATTTTTGGAAGAAAGCTACCAATCAACTCAAAATATGAATTTTGTGAGACAAATAAATAATCTTTTTTAGATTATTTACCAAAATGGACCATCAGTTAAGATTGTGATGACATTTTAAATAATTTCATTTATTTAAAATGAGAGGAATATTAATTTTGTCAATTAAATAATTAAAGACTAATTATTCAATTTAGAAGATATGATTAAGAATTAAATAAATTATTGAATTTATTTAATTGTGAGGATTAGTGACATATTAAATAAATAAATGAAATTCATTTATTTAAAAATCAGGAAGAATTAATGAATAAAGATAATTAAACAAATTTAGAAATTTATTTAATTAGAGGAAGACTTAGACAATTAATGACGTATTTAATAAATAAATTAAATTTATTTATTTAATAATCATGAAGAATAAAAGAGATATGAATTAATTAAATAATTATGAATTATTTAATTAATAGTTGAATGTGAACCGAGGACATAATTATATGTCATAATTATGTTAGGACAAAAGTGGTAAAGATGAAGCTTGCAGGCCTAGGTCATTTTTAGGTGTCTACATTTTTCCCCTCTTTGTCATAATGTAGCATGTCACATTGTGACAAAGAAAATAAATCAAAAAGCATGCCCTAGTGAAGGTACAAGGTATCAATGCCCCCTCAGAAAATTTTTCAAATTTTGGTTCAACAGTAGAAAAAATTGTAAAGGGTCCCGATAAGTCAATTTAATAACTAAAAAAAAAAATGAGGCAGACGATTTTGGATTCTGACAAGTTTAAGTCAACCAACAGGGTGGTCAAACCTAGTCAAATGAGCCTCCAGTAATAACCGAGTTTAGAAATGTCATTTTGACCTTATAAATAGATTGACAAATGAGTAAAAGTCAATTCATTCTTACTATTCACCTTTTGAATTTCAAGAGCTCAGAGCAAAAAGCACAGCAACGATGATGGTGATTCCAGTGTCAGAGCATCACGGCAAGATCGTGTAGACATTCTGATGGCTAGAGGGCTCGGAGCCAGCGGTATGTACCGCTGTCCTACTTTGTAATTTTTTTATTTTGCTTGTCATAAATAGGTTTCTAGGACAAACAACAAATGCGCTGCGACGCATATGCATTCACATAAGCCGTATTCATCTTTGTGTTCGATGCATTTGATGCGTCACAATGCAAATGACACTGTAAATTAGAGGAGACTGAAGTTTGTGCCGCATTTGCGAAACATTGCGATGCATTCGCCATTGCGGGCTGCATTTAAAAGTTGGAACACCGCATTCACTTTTTTGTGACACAATTGACTATTTAAGCGACACATTCGATTTATTTTGACGCAACTATCAATCCCATGACACAAATGCTCTGTCGTGACGCATTTGATCTATTAAATGATGCAATTGTCATGTTGCGACGCATGTGAATATTTAAACGACACATTCGATGTTTTGCAATGCATGTGTTGTCAATGCGACACATTTCACTTTGACTTTGGCTAGGGCCAATTTGAATACTTATAAAATTTGAATGCTTTTGATGATACTGACATGTTGTTTAGTTGTTGTAGAGGCAGCTTGCCCTGATTTACACTCGAGAGAGCAGACCAACTACATTCTAGTTTTCTGACCAGCTGACTCTGACGGAGCAACGATGACTAATGTGGCTAGGTCTATTTTATGTCACCTATATGCCTGCTATTCGGGTGAATAGGGGACTGTTGACCGCACTATACGAGCACTAGAATTCAGAGACATGCTCTTTCCACCTGCCAATAGGTGAGGTGACCATTACATTGGAGGATGTGTATCGCATCCTACGAGTGTCGATCTGAGGAGAGTGGATCATTTACGACCCTCGTCATGACGAACAGACCTTTAGGACCTACTACCGCGATCAGGGTGCAGGACTTCGCATCTAGGGATATGAGATCATATGGGAGTTCATGGTGGAGCACTATGCCTGGGGCCCATGTTTATTGGGTACCCTCTACCATCAGCTGCATGAGGTTGCATACAGACGAGCAAAGAGCATCTCATGCGGGACGACATTGATGATGATATGGGCCTGGGAGCATATTGCCATATTTCACCCACCAATTAAGAGACCACAGTTGGCAGAGGGGATGCCCTATGCTTACTACTATGCAGGTGCCCTACAACAGACATGGATGGGTGAGACCAGTTGGTGGCGGCACAAGATTGACACCATGGTGACATTTATTTAGGAGGCTGTATAGAGACTGTGAGCAGTGGGATGACGAGGTGGATCACCTGAGCTTATGTAGACAATACCGGTACCTAATCCATATGATGGTGCAGACCTTGCTCATTATAGAGATGTATCTTCCACAGCGGGTGCTTAGGTAGTTTGGAGAGCAGCAGGGTGCACCGACAGGGACAGCTGAGTATGCGCGGTCTTCCAGAGAGTATGCTTGGGGTCCAGCCATTCCAATAGCATTTGTAAAGTAGAAAATTGATGGGCTAGGAGCCTAGCCATGGGGATGGAGGGGTGGAGTTTCCGATCCTGGGACTACTACAAATTACAACCTATGGTGGCAGGCACATATACCAGTGCCACTGACAAATCCTGATGGGCTAGCACATGTGGATAGGCGGTCAGTGATACCTCGTGTGTCGAAGGCCAGACGAGGAGGTAGGGACAGTGACAAGGGCAGAGGCCAGGGGAGGGATGGAGGTAGGGATAGGGGTAGGGATAGAGATGGAGGTAGGGATGGGGGCAGAGATAGAGGCTGGGGTGGGGATGATGGACATGACAGAGATGATGGAGGAGATGGCAAGAGGCAGAGGCAAGATGGTAAGAGACAAGGCTGAAGGGTGCGACAACGCATGGCTAGAGTGCCATTAGATGCCATCCCGCAGGCTGCCGAGGAGGGTGAGAGAGAGAGAGGAGGCAGAGGAAGGACAAGAGGGGGAATGGAGACATGAGGAGGAGGGGGAGATATGAGGGAGGGATGTGGTGAGGGGAGAGGAGCATGAGGGATGTGGGGAGGGGATATGGACTCCTTAGATGGCGGATGGTAGAGGGTGAGGAGATACCTTCTAGTTCAGCATTGCCCCATGATGCCACAACTGACTAGAGGGTGGTAGACTTATAGAGGAGACTGGATGAGAGCATGGCCTAGGTCAGAGCCTTACAGTTAGAGTTAGAGGTAGCTCAGGTAGAGTGGGATCAGGTAGTGATCCACCAGCAGGACTCTGCTCATTGGTGTACACAATTTGCAGCATTATGCACCAGGCTCGCTAGGGATATGGCTCATGAGTTAGCCAGGGTGAGCACGAGGCTGGGTCAATACAGGACCTTATATGAGTAGGCAGTGCCTCCCGAGCGATGAGATCCTACATTGTCATGGTCACAGACTAGGACGGGCAGTGGACATAGATCAGGGAGTGCCAGTAGCAACTGGAGTCATACCAGTGTAGGAGGGTCCACCTCTACAAGGCACATATCAGGGCACAGGTCCCACCACTCCCGCAGGTATACCTCGAGTCACCACTCAAGCCATAGTCACAGGTCCACTAGTTCAGTGCAGAGGTAGCCACCAGTGGTAGATCCGTCTACTTCTCAGAGTTAGGTAGCAGTGATGTCACAGTTGTCTGTTACCGTGGAGATGATGCCTTCATTCTCAGTTCCACCGATAGTGCAGACAGAGGTTGCTATAGGCCCGCCTATCATTTCAGTGCCAGTGACAAAGCTTCCACCTCCACACTCTTCGCCATGAGGGGATGATGAGAGTCTACCCTAGGGGCATGCTTGTTATTATGACACATGTATATTATTGAGCCTGCAAGCTCCATTTTTGGGATATCTGTTGACTCTATCCTGTGACATTGTACATTTTTGAGATGGTATTTATATGATGATGTAGTTTTGTTGTGGCCTATATGTATGTTATGTGATGTTATTTTATATATGTATATGATGTGATGTCCTATGTATGAAGCTTAATTTATGATGCCATGTATGTCCTATGATGTGTGCTTATGATTATAATGCCATGATGATGATAATAATATGCACAATGTATTTATGAAATGGGTGTAATGTTGATGATTATGTTAATGCAATTTTTGTGATTATGTAAATGCTATGGATGATGTATGTATGGACCTAATGCAATATTTATATGATCATGTATGCACTTATGTTTTTGTATGTCACATGATATCATTATGAGATGGATGAAAGAAGATGACCAGACCGATGATAAAAGGCGACCAGACCAATGAGAGAAGAGGACCAACCGACAGAGATGCATGTTAGTTCCTAAACCAAATGCTTCAAAACTTTTCCATAGGACTTTAATATTTATTTCTCTTAATCATCATTGGGAAAACTTTTGTAATGGCCAATAAACACCATGATATGACATAGATCAAGGTGAGCAAGGTTGTACCATCACATAAGACAAGCAGTCATAGACGAGGATGATCATGATTTAGACTAAAAGCACAATTGCCCCAGTCTCTTTGTCATAATCAACCACAAGCAGAAAAGACAAAGACAATTCATGAAACGTCGTTGCTTCTCTAAATCCTGTTTCCAGGACTTCCTTGAGAAACTAGCAACATGATTGCCAAAAATATAACAAAATAGAGCCCTTATCATGATACGTCACTGTTTTTTTAAATCCCATAATTAGGACCTTGCTAAGAAACTAGTAGTCATGCGTGTCAATCGTCATGATACATTGTTGCTTCTCTAAATACTGTTAGTGGGATCTCACTGAAAAACTAATAACATGATAAAAAGCCAAAAGACAGGTGTAAAATGGTTGCCAAGTGTGTCTGGATATCCATTGTTCTAATGTCAAGATGCCATGTTTGATAATGTCGAGATGCCGAAATGTTTAAAGTCTTGATGATGTTTAGATGAAAACTGCTGAGAATTGCTAAATTCAGGAAGGACACATCCTGAATAATGTTGATGTTGCGAGGATTTGATCCCTAATAGTCGAAAGGGGTCCCTCAAAATGATGACGATGCCTAGGAAGGACACATCCTGAGGCATAGATGACAGAGTTGGTTCTTTAGACGGACACATCTGAAGAATATTGATGTCAAGAGGAGTGATCCTTAGATGTTAAGAGGATTGCTCAAAATGTCAAATGACAACGACAATGCCTAGGAAGGACACATCCTAAGGCATGAATGATAGAGATTATCTTATAGGACACATCTGAAGGTTAAGTAGGATTTGTCAGTTTGATAGTTATGATGATTTGACTTGTTTTGACCGAGTTTGACTCGTGTTGACCATATGTGGCTATTGTCATGATGATATGTGTCAATGAGATTTTCATGTTGTGATAAATGATTGTCATAATTTACTTTATGAGTTCTATTCATTTTGGAAAGATTTTCTTTGTCCTGAAGACTTTTTGACGTGTGTGCCAGTGTGATGCCATGAACCCTAATGGACTGACCTAGTGCAGCCTCGGGGTCTCATCGACAGATGGCCTTGCCTACATCATGCACTCAGAGACCTCGTAGTTCAACATGACCAATGACTTTATATTGATGACCAAAGATTGTGCCATGATTTTATTTTGACAAACCTAAAAGGACTGACCTAATGTCTCAGGGACTCGAGATTGAGTCTTGCCTACATAGCAAATGCGCATAGACAACGTAGTTTAGACAAATGATAAAGACTTGACTGATTGACAGGACAGATTTTGACCGGAGGTGATCTTGTGTCAAACATTTTGTGGTGGTTTTCTTCAGGACAGTTTCAATTTTTAGGTCTTTCTTCAGGGCATTTTGCAATGTTTTTTCCTTTTTTCAGGACTTTTTGCTATGTTTTTGTCTTTTTTTAAGACATTTTCAATGTTTAGGTCTTTTTTTAGGACTTTTTGCTATGTTTCTGTCTTTTTTCAAGACATTTTCAATGTTTTTGTCTTTTTTTTTAAGGACATTTTGCGATGTTTTTGCCTTTTTTTAGGACTTTTTGCTATGTTTTTGTCTTTTTTCGGGACATTTTGCCACTTGTTGAAGCCATATGTGACATCCACTATAGTTATATGATACAAATTTTTCCCCTAGTCAGGTCCAAGACTTAGCCAACTTTAAGGAACATGGATGGGATGCTGTTGGTTTACTAGGTGGACTGTCGTCAGGACTTGATGTCAATCGTTTATTAACCATGAAAGGAAGGGTATAATGTCATGTCGATTGGTGTGATAATGGTGTGAGATGTATTTCATCCTAGGCCAAGGTAGACAAAGTGACAATAGATGGCAGAGCAATGATTGATTACGCATGGCGCCTGTTTGCCAGATTTTCACCATGGTACTTATCCAAAGTGCCTATTTGCTAGGTTTTCACTATTGGACGAAATTTTTCTCTTTACTATTTTTTCATTTTTCTTATTTTTTTGTTGTTTCCAAGACACCTATTTGCTAGGTTTTCATCAAGGTAACGATGTTTTTATCATTTTTCAATTTTTTGTATTTTTATGGTTTTTCCAGCTCGATCTCCTGATGCTATGCGTAGAACTTCTAAAGATGTAGACTGTTGATAGGATCTATCAATTCTTCTCCATCTGGAGTTGCCAACTGATAGGATCCAAAACCAAAAGAAGATATGACATAAGGACCCAACCAGTTTGGTTCAAACTTTCCTGGCTTTTCTCTGTCAGCTTGGTTCTTAGGGTTCTACATTAGGACTAAATCACCAATGTCAAATTTCCTGACCATGACTCTCTTATTGTAATTGCGATAGAGATGGTTCTGATACGCTTGTAGATAGTTCTGGGAATTTTTTCTTCTTTCTTCCAGCATTTCCAGCTCATGCAAGCGCGATTGTCTATACTCTTCTTCATCACTTAAACCCTTCAGGGAGACTCGTAGAGAAGGAATTTCAACCTCAATGGGCAAGATGGCCTTAGCTCCAAAGACTAGGGAAAAAGGAGTGGCTCCTGTAGGTGTACGAATGCTAGTGCAGTAAGCCCATAGAGCAGAGTTGAGTTGTATATGCCAATCACGGCCAGCGTCATTGATAGTCTTTTTGAGGATTTTAACAATGGTCTTATTTGACACCTTAGCTTGACCATTTCCTTGTGGGTAGTATGGAGAGGAAAAATGGTGTTGGATATGCAATCGCTCACATAACTCACAAACTTCTTGGTTTTTGACTGGACGTTCGTTGTCAGTGATGATGGATTGCGGAAGGCCATACCGACAAATGATGTAGTTAAGGATGAACTTGGATATTTGTTTGTCGGTAATATATGTCAATGGGATGGCTTCAATCCACTTCGTAAAATACTCAGTGGTGGTGATAATGAATTTATGGCCATTGGAGGAAGTTGGATGGATCTTACCCATGAGGTCGAGTCCCCATTGAGCAAAGGGCCAAGGAGAGGTGATCGGTCGTAGTTCCTGCGCTGGAGCATGGATCAAATCACTGTGAACCTAGCATTGTCGACAAGTCTTGACATATTCTAATGCATCCTTTTCAATGGTCAGCCAGTAGTACCCAAGTCTCATTATCTTCTTGGCTAGAGTAGGACCACTCGAATGAGATCCTCATATACCGTCATGTACTTTGCGTAAGGTTGTACCTACTTTGTTAGTGTCAAGACATCTAAGGAGGGTGTTGTCAAAGCTGCGGCGATAATGGGTGTCACTGACGATGACATATCTTGCAACTTTTTGAATGAAGGACTTCCTCTGGTTATTGGACAGGTTGGGTGGAAGGGTGTGGGACTTAAGGTAGTCGTGAATGTCTTGATACTAGGGAGAGTTGGGACCAACAAGTTCGTAGACCATTTCTAATTCTGGAATGTCATAGGAAGGAACCAACAATTGTTTTATGAGAAATTCCAACTGTGGCAGATTGCTTGGGATGTCAAGGAGAGAGCCTATTTTAGCCATTGCATCTGCTGCTTTGTTCTGTGTTCTTGGAACTTGTTCAAAAGTTATGATATGAAAGTATGTTTGGAAACTATCAACCATCTACTTATAGGGCATCAACTTCTCATCTTTTGTGTCATAGTCATCATTAACCTGGTTGATGACCAGCTGAGAATCCCCATAGACATGTAGTGCTCTAATTTTCCATTTTATTGCCATTCTTAGTCCTGTAACCAATGCCTCATATTCTACCACATTGTTTGTGCATGGGAATGCAATGCAGAAAGACTTAGGAATGGAGTCTCCTTGAGGAGTGATAAACAAGATTCCTTCCCCCGAGCCATGATTTGTGTGTGATCTGTCAAAGTAGAGTCGCCAAGGTGCCTTAGGTTCTGTATGGAATATCGACTCATCTAGAAAATCTGCCACTAACAGGTGATCACTTTGCAAAGGTGCGTCCGCTAGTTGGTCTGCAATGACTTGTCCTTTTATCACCTTTCTTTCCACATACTGAATATCATATTTGCTTAGAATCATGACCCATTTTTCCAAACGTCTTATTAATGCTGCCCTGCTCAACAAATATTTTAGGGGGTCGATCTTTGCTACTAGTTACGTCTGATGGCTTAGCATGTAATGCCTTATTTTTTGTGCTGTAAAGACCACAGCTAGGCAAGCTCATTCAATTGGTGTGTAGTTCAGCTCATATCCGACCAACGTCCGACTAATATAGTATATAGCTCTTTCTTTTTCTTCTTGGTCGTTATGTGCTAATAATGCCCCCAGTCCTGAATTAGTTGTTGAGATGTATAGGATCAATGGCTTTCCATGAATGGGAGGCATGAGAACTGACATTGACAATAGGTAGTCTTTGATTTGTTGAAAGGCTTCCAGACATTTATCTATCCACACAAAGGGGATGGCCTTGCGCAACAAGTATTGGAATGGGTGGCACTTGTCAGCCAATTGGGCTATGAAGCGCCGAATAGATTATACACTGCCTTGTAGAGTTTTGAGTTCACTGATTCCTCTGGGAGGAGGCATGTCTATGATGGCTTTGACTTTTGTTGGATCAACCTCAATGCCTCTTTGAGAAACTATGTAGCCCAAGAGTTTACCTGATGTTACACCAAAGACACACTTCTTAGGATTTAGTCAGACTTTGTATTCTTCCAGTCATTTGAAAATTATGTCTAAAACCCTGAGGTGATCTTTCCTAGTTACTAATTTAGCCAATAGGTCATCTACATAATATTCCATTATTTTATTCATCATGTCATGGAAGATTGTGGTCATAGCCCTTTGATATGTGGCACCTACATATTTGAGACCGAAGGGAATGACATTCCAACAATATGTTCCCCATGGGCAAGTAAATGCCATTTTGTGCTGGTCTTCTAGGGCAATGCAAATTTGATTATAGCTGGAGAAACCATCCATGAGGGACAACATCTCATATCTTGCTGTAAGCTCAACTATGATGTCAATGTTGGGTAAAGGAAAGTCATCTTTTGGACATGCCTTATTTAGATCTCAAAATTTTTTACAGACGTGGATCAACCCATTTGGTTTTGTTACCAGCACCAAATTAGATATCCATTCAGCATAATCAATAGATCGTATGAATCCCGTGTCTAGAAGTTTCTTCAATTCTACCTTGACCAATAGGGTGACTTAAGGGTGCATTTTGCATAACTTCTGCTTGACTAGTTTGACATTAGGAAATAGTGGCAGATGGTGCAGGACTAGTTTTGGGTCTAATCCCAGCATGTCTGCATAGGACCATGCAAAGTTTATTTTACGTTTAGCAAAGAATTTATGAAATTTTGGTCTCTCTTCTCTAGTCAATGATGCAGCAAAGAGGACCATTTTGGGATCTTCTGCAGTCGATATGTTATCTTTTATGGTATCTTCTACCAGCATAGCTGACTTCTCTTGTTGCACAGGAAGAAAGTCTAGTCCTCCATCTTTGGGCACCTCAAAGAAGTTTTCACCCACAGATATGTCATTTGTTTTTACTATTTTATCATCAAAAGGTGCCTTTCGGTTTTCACCTAGAGACATTTCATTTGTTAATTTATTTTTATTTTTACTTTTACAACTGGAGAATGGAGCAGTCTCGCCGTAGTATGTCGTACAATCTAGATCAATAGTGAATCCCACATTTTGGTCACCATTGGGTATGTCCTCATGTAATCCCATAAATTTTGCAATTGCCTCATCATTCTGAATGTATCCAAGACTGGTGGGCCTTACTGGTCCCAATCGACTAGTTGAAGATAAACTAGTGAAATGCCATCGTCAGTGTTGGTGAATTGTGGGGAGGATGCAGAAAGCATGAGGACAGATTCAGTGATATTATAGATGAGGTTATCATCATCAACTCCACATCAGATTCTATCCAAAATTCCCCTTCACTTGTCTCATATTCATTGTCAAAATAAGGGGTGAAGGACTTAGAGTCATGATTATTAATGTCATTTGGTAATTCAGATGGGTTGGACTGATGGGATTCAAATAGTGGGGTTTGCAAGTCATGGGGGGTGGTAATGGGAGTTTGACTATTTGGTGCCTGATCAATTTTAAATGTTTTCCAAAATCTTTGTTCAGAGGTCAGTTCCCCCTCTTCGACAAACAAATCATCTAGGCAACAGTCACTTAGTGATCATTTTGAGCCGAATTCACACTCTTGGGAGTCAGTTTCAGTGAGGGTTTCCCTAGTGGTCTCGACACTATCTAAAGCATGTACTCGCTCACTTGAAAGTTCAGGGGTACGTCGATCATCATAGTCAGGAAATCCAAACCCTAATCCAAGATACTTTGGTATTTTGAAAGGTTCTATGGGCTCTCTTCGTCTAGCTTTATTTCTGCCCACGCCACTAGTACCATCGTAGCCCTTAGCCTTCATTATGTCATAACCCTTGCCATATTTTTGAACTGGTAATGGGGGTAGTGTGATAGTATCCTTATAGATCCACCCTATGATGTCAGCAAGGTCCTCATTACTCATGTCTCCCCATTTCATGAAAATTTTTTTTGGTGGAACCTTAAAAATTATTTGGGGTTCCATTCTGAAACATGGCTGACCATAGACCTTTGGAGACTTGGGTATTGTTGTTATGCTATATGTTGTGTGCAGTTTGAATTCTCCGCAACCGAGGTCCTGGATCTTGACAGTGGATTCAGCCTTAGGGCCTACAAAAGGTGGTGGTATGGCAGAAGATGAGGGTGGAGTGGATGTGGAAGATGATATGAGTGCGGATGGGTTGATGTATTTGGATGACAAGGAGTCGTGTGCTTCTTGGTTAATAGATACTCAATTTTTATAGATAACCCTTAAGTTTGTACAATATTGGAAAGGGCCGGGGTCTCCATATATGGTTATTTTCGTGCCATCAAATGGGAACTTTAGGCATTGGTGATATGTGGACGAAACGGATTTTAAGGCATGGATCCAATGACGACTGAGCAAGATGTTGTATGGTAGTTCCAAATCCAAGACCTGGTAGGTTGTGTCCACAATGATTGGTCCCACTCTAATAGGGAGAGAGATAACACCACATGAAGAGCATTCTTTGTCATCATGCTTTGATCACTATACTCTTTGTTGGGTCTACACATGCATCGGAGAATCCTAGAGCCTTAACCAAATTGAGGGAGCATATGTTCAATCCTATTCTGCCATCTACTAAAACCCGTCTGGCTTTGTGCTTGTGGATAAACATTTCTATGTGCAAGGCATCGTTGTGGTTGGTTTTAGGTGATGAGTAGTCTTGATCCGAGAAGGTGACATGGTGAGGCATAGTGAGGTATCCCACCATGATCTCATATTGATTGACATCAATGTCCGTGGGGACTGATGAATCTTGCAGGGTTTTATCTAGTGTATCCTTGTGCGTGGGAGAGATACGAAGTAGCTCAAGTATAGAGATTTGTGCAGGAGTCTTTCCTAGCTGGTCGATAAGGTTGAACTAACTTTTGGGTTGCCCCTGATTTGTGGTTGGGGTGGATTTTAACTATTTAGCAGATGGGCCAGGTATGGTAATTTTGGGTTGCCTAGCGGGAGATGGACCAACTATGGTGACCTTTCCACTTTGAGTAGTAGCATTACACTGAGGTTCTCTCTTGATCATAATGGTGTTGATGTATTCGTCCTCAGTTCATACATTATTTATAATTGGTCCACTAGAATAGTCGTACTTGGCTCGGGCGAAGTTAGCTTGATTATTATTTGTCTGTGGACCTGAGGTGGAAGCATTATGAGAACCATGGTCCTGTAGTGGGTTCTTAGGGATAGTATGATCTAAATTGGAGGCAAATTGAGATCTGCCTACTTCAATGATATGGCTTTCGATAAGATCTTGTACTAGGTTTTTCAATTGTTGACAGTTAGAGGTTTTATGTCCTTTTGTATGATGATAATCGTAGAATGCATTATCGTCCCACCATGCTGGTTTGAATTGTCCTGGGTCATATGGTTTTGGTTCTTGAAGTGTGATGACACTAGTTTGGAGGCATTTCTTGAGGACTTCCTCAATGGGTTCACCCAAAGAAGTGTATGTGTGACCTTTAGGAAATTGTCTCATCTAACGATATTGTCCCTGATTGTTTTGGCCACTCTAGTTGTTTGAAGGGATATTGGGAGGAGGTGTCAATGTCATTGTTGGTTTGTTTTACTGTTGAACCCCTTTTAGGGCCAGTACAGGACCTACAATGTTTGTAGTCTTGGCGTCAACAACACCATCATTTGTAACGTGTTTATTTTTAACCCAATATTTGTTTTTGTCGGCGGGTGGATTGGCATTTGTGTTTTTGGGACCGTATCTTAGTTCTCCCTTTGCGATAAGGGCTTTCTCAATTTGGACCCCTTTTTCAACTAAGTCTGTGAAGCTTGTGCAGCAATGTACTTGCAATGCATATTTTAGGGGCCCAAGAAGTGTTTGCATGAACATGTCAACCTTTTCCCTTTCGAGTATATCAATATGACACCGACTAGCTAGGCTTCTCCATTTTTGAAAGAATGGGATGAAATTATCACCAGCATCCTCTTGCGTGAGATTGCACAAGCTAGTGATAGAGGTATCCATGTTGATGTTGTACACATAATTTTTTATGAATTTTTGTTTAAGCTCATCCCATGTTTGGATATCCTTTTGATTGGAAAACCATTCAAGGGCAGGACCTGCCAGACTTTTAGAGAAAAGTCTCATCAAGTATGTTTGTTCATAAGCGATGTCCATACAATTAGTTGCAAACTCGTGAACATGTTCAATGGGGTTTGTCTTGCCTCTATATTTTTTGAAATTGGGTGACACATATCCCAGAGGGAATGGAGGCATGTATAAGCTCATGTTGAATGGGTATACATTTAGATCATATGATATTTCCGATTTGTTGCCTGATATGTATATGTTTTGGATAGTTTTCTCTAAACCCATCAATCTTGTTTGTAAGGCATCCAAAATAGGGTCATTTGTGGTCCTGTGTGTTGGGTTTCCTGGTACACCATAGGTCCCTGTTTGCTGTGTGTGAATATTGGTGTATTGTGGTGATATGGATTGTTGTGACATGTATGATGTGTGTGGATTTATGTGTTGTTGGTATTGAAAGTTTGTATTGGGGGTATGTTGGTGAGTATGGATGTGTGATGCATATGTTGGGATGTGCCCCCCAGCCATTTGTGTTTTTATTTGGGGAATATGGTGACCATGAACATTTTGATTTGTGAATGATGATATGGGTTGTGTTTGTTGAGTACCTTGTCCAAATTGTTGGTTTTGCACAAGGGGAATGTTCGTATTGTGCCCTTGGGATTGGATGGTATTTAACAGTGTTGACGTGTTCACATTTTGTTGTTGTCCTTGAATGAATACATGTCGTTTGCCTCCCCCCAAAGGATTTTGTGAGATACCAATGAGAGGTTGTGTCAAAGGTGTACTCATGGTACTAGATGTGGTTATCAAGGGGGGATTGTTGTGACTTGATGATGCCCCCGTGGCATTTACTATCATAGTAAAGAGAGGGTTTGAATAATTTTCCCATGTTGTCGAGGAGCCATAGGTGTTTCCAGCCGATTGTGACAGTGTCGTGGATGTTGTGGGCATTGTGGCCGATTGTGATCCTTCAATGGATGTTGCGTTTATTGAGTTGGAGGTGTTTGGGATGTTGGGAGTAGCATGTACTGTCATTGTAGTGTCAAAGAAAGTGTTGCTCATAGTGTTGGAAAGTTGATCACTATTTGACAGGTTATGTGCATTGTTGACCTTAGGGTCTGGGGATGTTGATCTCAATGTGTTGATGTCAAATCCTTTAGGTAATTTGGCTCCTTGACTTAGGAGTATGGCCAAGTATCTGTCTCTGTTGTATAGGACCATTTGCTCGATGAATTGAGAGGCCTCTGGATCTTGTGCCACTACCTCTAGGTTTTCCTCAAGTATTTGACCATATTCGTCTTTATGCAAGAATAGTTCAAATGGACTATTTGATGAGGAAGGTATTGTTGTGAGAGATTTATTGTCTGTATTTCCAAATGGATCCTCAAAAGTCCAGTTTGGGTCATATGTGGGATTATTGATAGTGGAAGTGGGATCTTGTCGAACGTTTTCCCTTTGTCGTTGTTGTTTTTGGAGTCTAGTTTCCACCATAAAATGAGATTGCTCAAGAGTGACAACTAAATGCAAGGATCACACTATGTGAAGTCTAAGTTCAAAATGACGACTAGAATGTGTAATGTTTTTGGATTTTTGGGAATAAAATATGTAATGTCTAAACCTATAATGCAATTTAAGACAAGGATATCTAAGCACTTCTAAACTAAATCTTTGTTTTCAATTTCGATTACTAAAGGACTTTACTGAAAATAACAAGATGATAAGGCCAATATGACTAGTGATTTTTCCTAACTAGACTTTTGAGTTAGAAAAATCTCACAAAAGGGACAATGACTGAAAAAGATAATGATGGTGAAGTCCAAGATAACCTAGTTTTGAAAATAATGACGTTTGTGAATTGGTGCTGAGATTTATCTAATCCAAAGTATGCAATGATTTGAAACCTAGGGACAAACTAATGTCTAATGTGTGTACCTAAAAAATATGAAGGGTGAAACTTATGGTAAAGAATGCAAACTAATGGAAAAAAAATTTGAGCAATTTCAGAATTGGTTTCTAATAGGATTCCCTTGGAAATAGTGTTTGACAAAATACTGACAAAGTGCAGACTCAGATTTGGATCTATTTCAAGGTTTCACTTGTGACAAGTGAATGCATCATTTGAAGCTGCAGATGCATCATAGTTTCTTGAATGCAGTTGGTTTTCGTGATTGCAGCTTTTGGACTGTCAAATACGACTCAGTTTTGCATATGCGGCTCTGTAATGTTTAGATGCATCACGATGCATACAAATGTGGTGTTTTAAATGGAAAATGCGGTTTAACAAAGCAATTGCATCACAAAAACTCGATTGTGGTTCAATAGATGCGACACAGTTTGTGAAAATTGAGTTTCTTGTCGTTTTGATAGAAAGTTTGATCTATTTGGTGTTGAATGTTTTGTTTAGAACTGTAAATGTGATGAATCCATAAAGCACTTGACAAGCACAGTGTTTTGAATGTAAGCAATTGCACATAAGACAAGTACAATCCTAAAAGGCCAATAGGCCAAGGGTTTGTATACTTGATATAGCACACCGATATACCCTGAATTGGTGATAAACACCTTTCCTTCTCGAGAGCGGATAGCTTAGAATTTTGGTGGCATTGGCTCCCCTCCACGACTCATTAATGTCATTCGAGCACACCAAATTCGAATTCTTTGGGTAATGACATCCCAAGAATTGCTATCTCTACTCAAGGGGATCAGTAGTGAGTGTCTTCGGGCATGATACTGTACCCTGCACTATATCAAGCAATGGCCAATAGAATGGTTGGACACAAAGACAAGAGGTGTTTAATATGGGAATTCTGTTCGAGGGGCATGATCCATGTGGTGAGATTCCCCTTTTGGATCCATCTCGTCGGAACCACACTCGCGATTCTTGGGTTTTCCCCAAGAATCCACTTTTATATACCGGCTGGAAGTCCCTCGTGTCAGGGTGCTACCAATCTGAGTCATCCTGGGGTGAGTACTTTTTCCCACCAGAACAGGCCCAAGTTCTAGAGTTAGTAACCATTTCTCTTACACCTAGGATCGCTCGAAAGCACAAGGGGAGAGGATACTTCGATTACCAAATCGTGAGGGTGACACAAAAACATAAGGTGGGTTTGGTTTTTTGATCACCTAGTTTTCACAAGGTGAGAACATAATCACCTACCACCTTCAAGCACAATCAGACAAAATCAAGTACACATTCATTTTAAAGAACCAAATGAAGTGTTTTCTATACTAGAAATCACAAACACGTTATTTGAGAAATGAGTCTTTGACTAACAGAGCTGCAAAACCACAAGTTAGCAGTTTCATCCACCAGTCTTGGACCCATGAAACGTAACCGCCACACACTACGAAACATGATTAGTAACACAGTAGCCTCTACTAAGTAGAATGCAGAAAAACTAGGGTGCTAAAAAAAATAGAAAGAAAAGAAAAATCTCAAAAACCCGAATGCAAATGAGAAGAAAACATTACCAGGCGAATGCATCGTGATCGAGCGAATGCATCGCTACCAAACAGATGCGTCGCTCTGTGTATTGAATGCGGCTCGGGATCTCAAATGCGGCTTTCTAGGATGCGATTACGGCGTTTTGGGCTTCTAATGCGTCGTGATGCATCAGATACGTCATGATTTTTAAAAAAAAAATTGCGTCGCTCCATACATGTACCTGTAAAAATGACAGAAAACACACAAAAATGGTACAAAAATAATAGCAAATAATAGAGTCATGTTCACGTCAGGTTCACCAATGTAACTAAGGGTTATTTTTAGGATTAGATTCAATGAATTGAAAGCACAATAATGAAACCCAAAGAGATATGAAGCACAATGGAAACTAAACAAGAATGATTATACTAGATTCCTCATTGAAGCTTCCTTGATTCACCTCCATAGCACCTTCTAATTTGCAGCGCATGATTGATGCCCTCAGATCCAGTGTGTGAGCAATTTGACTATGCCATTGTCCTATGCAAGTTTTGAAGGATTTAATTATATTATGCCTATGCCTATAATAAATGATAAATGATAAATGATGAATGACTATAATGCCTATAATAATGAAGTGGTCCCAAAATTATGAACAAAATTGTTATTTTATAGAAAACACAATTTTGAATGGACGGATGAGATCAACCTTTGACAGAAACCTAAAATCAGAGGTCAAGATTTCATTTGATAATCCCTAATTAGGGTTAGGGAAAAATCTTTAAGTGAGTGGTCAAGATGTCATAGGAGAAAACTGAATTAGTGGTGGAGAAAAGAGGAGATAATTAATTTTCAAAATAAAAATTTTCAAAATTGAGAAGATAAAGATAGCCTACTTTGTGAGATTTAAAAAAGATGGACTGAAAAGAAAATTTGATAAAATCAAGAACCTGCTTGCTTTATTTGATTTTTGGAAGAAAGCTACTAATCAACTCAAAAATATGAATTTTGTGAGACATAAATAATCTTTTTTAGATTATTTACCAAAATGGACTGTAAGTTAAGACTGTGATGACATTTTAATAATTTCATTTATTTAAAATGAGAGGAATATTAATTTTTTCAATTTAAATAATTAAAGATAATTATTTAATTTAGAAGATATGATTAAGAATTAAATAAATTAATGAATTTATTTAATTGTGAGGATTAGTGACATATTAAATAAATAAATGAAATTCATTTATTTAAAAAACAGGAAGAATTAATGAATAAAGATAATTAAACAAATTTAGAAATTTATTTAATTAGAGGAAGACTTAGACAATTAATGACGTATTTAATAAATAAATTAAATTTATTTATTTAATAATCATGAAGAATAAAATAGATATGAATTAATTAAATAATTATGAATTATTTAATTAATAGTTGAATGTGAACCGAGGACATAATTAAATGTCATAATTATGCTAGGACGAAAGTGGTAAAAATCAAGCTTGCAAGCCTAGGTCATTTTTAGGTGTCTACACATATTAAACTTGCAAAATAAGATACAAGATATGCTTACCATTATGAAATTTACCTCCTTCATTCACTTGTGTACTACCCTTCATGATTATCAAAATTCGATTAGTAGTCGTGACATAAAATCCACCTCTAGTCGTTCTGAGAAGTCTAAATCCACAAACCAAAACAATTACCAAAATTTTACAAAATAGAATAAAGGTTTCCTTCAACTTAATCCCCCTCGAAAAACAAATCAACATGTTGATACCCAAGTGGCTACTATAAGGAAGACAACTCCTTTCACATTTGGGGATCTGACTAGGAAATTGACTTCCCTGCAGGTGATACCCTCCATAACATAATGTCACAACTATTAGAACAAAAAATGGTCACTGTGCCTCCCACTAAAACTCTCAATCCTAATAAAACATTACCCACAAACTATCAACCAAATTCTTATTGTCATTATCACTGTCAAAATGGACATGACACAAAACATTACAAGTGTCTCAAACATCTTGTGCAAGAACTCATTGATTCTAGTAAGCTTTTAGTTGGAGGTGTCAATGATCAAGGAAATAAGTTTGTTGCCCCTCCTAACCAAAACTTGCAAATCTTTACCAACCCTATGCCTAATAATAATATTTCATTTGTCAAAGTTAGTAAAACTAAAAATAATTATATGATGAATTTTGACACGAATGATGACAACAATGATACTATTCAACAATATCCTATAGATATTGATGAACAAGATCCTACGGATGATATGGTTGGATTGATAAAGGTCGTACCTCATAAGGGATGAGCTAAAAATCTTCTTGAGATTGCTTTCTCCTCACAAGATATATTTAAACATGTACTTGATGGTCATCTTTACATATCCAGTAGAATCTATGACAAGCCCACTAATATGATATTGATAGATCCAATCTATGGAGAGAATATGATCACTAAAGAATTCTTACTTCTACATGAGCTCTATCAAGAAATATATGATAAACTGAAAGCATGGTCCAAAGCACATAACGGTTTCGCTTACCCTATGATGGGATTGATCACCTTGCCTTTACAAATAGGACCAAAAACATTAGATGTCTCATTCTCCATCATCTCACAATTGAACCAATTTCATGTGAAGTTAGGCTACCCATGACTTTTCTCCATGAATTTCATCCCTTCGATTGTGCATAAATGCTTAAATTTTCCCTTTGAAAATAAAATATTTATTGTGCATCATAGTGGCTTTAATCTTTTGTCTTCTTGAGGGAGTTGTTCACAATATTTATTTTGGCCTGAACCTATATGGAACCTATTAAACCTCATAAATATTTCTTTTTCAAATCCTATCAAAATTTCAAGGAGAAATTCATAGCAAAAATATCCCTTAGAAACATTCCTCAACCTATGACTGAGCATACCATCCTTGAAAAAACCATGATTGAACCTAAAGACATTCCAAACAACCAAGACCATCTAAAGATACACCCATTTCCTAGTTCCTACAAAATACCAAGAGATAACAAAAAAATCTTGTCACACCTCCTAGGATAAAACAAGTTTACAAAGTTAAAGAAAGTGGTTGAACAACCTTCTAGGGTTCCTTTTGTTCCTCCCCTTCAGAAAGAAAAGAAACATATGGTTTATAGACCCGCTCCTACACAAAAAAATTGAAAGTCATAATAAAAGAAATAGAAGTGCTAAAAAATGTAGGAGTAGATGTTGTGCGCTTGCTCGAATGCTAAAAGAAGATAACAATAGAGAAAATCAAAATCCAAACCTAACTGAAGCAATGCGCAATGAGTCTTCCATGAGCTGCATAACAAATTGAATACATTTTTCATGTTGTGTGTGATGGCATGTGCGTAATGTGGTCCCCCTATACTTTTATGTTTGATGTCCCTCTCTCTTTGTGACATTCCTCTATATGTACCTACATTCTTCTCTATGTCGTAAGCACTTTACCTTTTTCATTTGTCTTGTGTTTTCCATTTGGGGATGATACAAGGCATCAAGACATTCATGTCTCTTCCATGTTGACCCAAAATATTTTCCTTTTATATATTTTCTATGTGTCTTATGTTTTCCTTTTTGGGATGGTGCAAGGCATCAAGACATTCATGTCTCTTCCATGTTGACCAAAAATCTTTTATTTTATATTTTCTTTATCGTTTGTTTTCCTTTTTGGGATGACACAAGGCATCGAGACATCTATGTCTCTTCCATGTTCACTTGAAAGGTTTTTCTTTGTTTTTGCTCTCTTTGTATCATTCTTCTTGTTCCATGAGTATTTGGGGAATGATGACAGTTCTAAGCTCTCTAAAAACATTGTAGCAAGAACATACTAACCCCAAATCCATGGATCCCTCATGTGTTTGGAGTTTCATTTTACGGGCACACCCTCTTTTTCTTTCATGACATAGCTTCATTTGGAAACATATGACTTGTCATAGGAATTTATAAATAAGCTCACATGTCTTGTTAGCATTTATTATTTGCCACTTTCTTGTGTGAGCTCACATACTGTTCATGTGTCTCACCTTTTAGATACTCACCCAATAGATAACTTGAATTTTTGTTGCCTTAGAGTGAGCATGCATTTTTGAACAAACAACCTACATTTGATCCACATCATGTTGGAAAAATGGTCGAAGCTTGATCCACCCTTCTTTTTCTTTTTCTTTTTCCTTTTTCCTTTATGTATTTGGAAAGGTATGCTTGTGCCTTGTTATTTCTCCTTATATCATTTTTCATGTGTGTTTCTTTGTGCCTATGTTGGTCTGTTATAGGATCTTGGTCCTAGGGTCTTGATCACCCCTCTCGATCATGGTCATCCTATCTTACTAGTATTCATGCACTTGGACCCTTCTTGATGTGTGTTGGTCTACTTTAGTGTAAGTTTGAAGCAAGTTCATCCTCTCACTAAAGTGGGGGCAAAATGTAGTGTCAAAAAATGTCATATGTGACATTTTCACACTCGTTTGGGGCCTCCTTGTTAAATTAAGCTTAATGTTGCCTTGATTTAGTGTTGTAATGTGTTTAACACATTCACATTAGGTCTTGGGCCCTTGTAAACTAAATCAACCTAATAGATACCTTATTTAGGGTGTTGTAAATTGTTGTACCACAATCTAGGGTTTTATTAATTAATGAATTCATTTTGCTTTAATTGGCCTTATTTTGCATCCACAAGCCTTAATTAATGCATCTTTTTGAGGATAATCCTAACATAAACTAATATCCAATCATAATTCATGTGTTTTTGGATTATATGGCCTATATTTAGTGATCTTCCCGACTCATACACCACCTTGGGTGTATGAGTCTCACCTAGGTTTCAAGGCTCCAATCCTGATTTCACATCATTCTAAGCATTTCTTGAAAAAAGTGTCCCAAGCCTAGCCTAATGGGACTCATACACCACTTCTGGTGTAGGAGTCCCATGTGGCCCAAAATCAAATTTAATTCAAATTCTTGGCAGGATTTTCTTCTCCTAGATATGATGTTATCTTGTAGTGTTGAAAATTTGAGGAATTTGGTATAAAAAAGTATAAATATAAGTTTCTTTCACTCACTTTACACCTAGTAAGTTGAATGAACATCCTTATAGAAAATTTAAGTCTACAAGAGCATCAAGAGTCATCAAGAGTTGATTATCAAGCATTTTGGAGCATTATTCAAGTATCAAGCATCATGTCAAAGTTCATCATGCATCATGTTTGTGTTTCAACTAACAATTGTGATGTAGGGTTTCATGATTCAAGAAAGCATTCAAGTCAAGATCTGTATCATTCAAGCAAGAGTCAAGATCTATATCCATTGAATTCATTTCATCCATGTTTGCAACACTTTATTTTTAGGGTTTGGTGAGTGGCAAGATTAAATTTTGTTCATTCATCATTCTCCTTTACTATTTCATTTCATTTCAAGGTTTGATTA
The DNA here is from genome assembly GCA_007258455.2 of Sequoia sempervirens. Lineage (NCBI taxonomy): Eukaryota > Viridiplantae > Streptophyta > Pinopsida > Cupressales > Cupressaceae > Sequoia > Sequoia sempervirens. Next base: position 106,921,207 of record VDFB02353493.1, read on the forward strand.
CCACAATGAGGTTTAACCAAGGAAAACCCCTTTCTCCTAACAAAACAACATTTTCCCCTCTCATTAGTGTGTGATTTGTAGATCTAGGTTGAAGACATATTCAAGAGAAAGTTTGGAGAAAGTTTTCAAAGTGTTCAAAGTTTTCAAAGTTGGCACCTTGCTTTGAAGATCACCAAAAGACATCTACAGGTTGTAAATCAGAGTTTTAGACCTAGAAATTAGGTGGAGAAGATAGAGTAGACGTTGTAGAGTAGATTCAGAGTTTTAATTTCTAGAAAATCCTAACTAGATTGATATGCCACTTCTGGCATATGTGTCCTAGTACAGTGAAGTTTGTAGTTTTCACAAGTTTCAGACATATCTCTACCATATTTTTGTTCCTACCCAAAAAACCTAATCTAGGACTAAATTTCCCATCCTGGTGTATGAGTCCCAATTAGCATTAATTTTAGTGTTTTCAGCATTTTAAGACTTCATTCAAGCTGCTATAGGTTTCTAGGGGCACACTTCTAGTTTCTTAGCTTTATGTTTTGATTTACGTGCATTTCTAGGTCATTTAGTGAAGTTTTTCATTACACTAGGTTTTAACACTATACCTTGCATATCATTAGTCTTCCCAAGCCCTAGCTTGGTGGTGAACCCCTTTCAAGTCATTGATCATACCCTAGGAAGCCCCTATTGTAAATTTCTTTCCCCCATTCCTATCCTTGGATTGAGATCTCTAGAGTTTTCCTTGAATGATATTAGGAGAAACTTGTTGTTCTATGTCCTAAACCATAGAGTACCATTTTTCAACCAATTAGGCTCAAACCCTCTATGAAAATGCTATTTATTTTTCTTGAACTTGTCTTTGTAGGGCTCTAAAATCCTCTTTTGGTACGATGATATTCCTTCCACCACCATGATTTATTTATGGAGGAATTTTGATCATCTTTTTAAGTACTCATAACCACAAGTCTTGGTGCAATCTGTGTCATGTTCAATGATATGCTTACACACTCAAGAAATATTTCTTTGATACCACTTGATGAGGGGCTACTCGACCCAACACCCACATACAGAACAACAACAAATATCAACAAAAAAAACATAAGATAAAAAAAATATATATTCAAAAATTATAATGCTACAACCACATGGGTTTGATTCACTATAAGTAAAGTCAACTTAGTCTCTACACTAGTGAAGAGGTCAAATGAATAGCTAGATAATTAAAATAATTATTTAACTATAGATGAATAATGAAAGGTGAATAATTAAATAAATGACAATTTATTTAATTTTAGAGGGAAATAAGATATTAGCGATGCAATTAAAAATAAATAAAATATTTAATTAATCAAAGAAGAATAGAGACAATGAATTAATTAAATAATTAAAATTATTTAATTATGCAAGGAAGAAGAAAAATTGATGCAAAAAAATGGCGTTCGCAAACCAAGAAATTTTTCAATGTCTACACTTGGAAGCCAAGCACCAGAGATACATCCTAAACATCTTCAACACTTTCATATGCATAGACATAAGCCTATAAAATCAATACTAGAGGTTGAAAATAGTAGCTTTACTAATGACAACATAAAGAAACTAATCAAAGCATCAAATGCTCACACACTTGCAACAATCTCAATAGACATCAATGAAAACATAGGCTTGTTGACATCAATGAAAACACCAATTGCTCATACTTGCAGAAATTTGCTCCATGGAAGAAATTAATCTCCCCAAACATAGACATCTCAGACTCTTTTTTCATCTCTTCTTCAAATTTTCTACACATAACTTCATTACCTCTTAAAATTATGTCATCAACATACACAAATACAATCAATATTTCATCTTTTTCAACTTTAAAGTAAAGATTACCATTTGTGGTACCTTTATTGAATCCTTGTTGTATCAAATACTTATCCATCCTTTCATACCAAGCTCTGGGAGCTTTCTTTAATCCATATAATTCCTTATTTAGTCCACAAACCATATTAAATTTATCCGATAACTAAAAGCATTCTAGTCATTCCATGTATACTTCTTCCAATTCTCCATTTAAGAAAGTAGACTTCACATCCATTTGATAAACTTTGAAATCCTTGTGTGTTGTAAAAGATAATAACATCCTGATAGCTTCCATTCTTTCCACCTAAGAAAATTTATCCTTAAAATCTATTCATTTAACTTGTGAATAGACCTTACACACAATCCTTAATTTATTCCTTACCACTTCTCCATTCTCATCTAGTTTGTTTCTGAACACCCACTTAGATCCAATTATATTTGTGTTTACAAGTCTTGGGACAAGTTCCCTAGTCTAATTCTTCTCAATCTAAAATAGTTCTTCTTCCATAGCTTTCATCCAATGTTCATCTTTGCATGCTTCAATCATTGTTTTAGGTTCAACTTCAGAATGTAAATATAGATTTACCTCTTCTTCAATAGCTTTCCTTCTTTTTAATACACCTTTTCTTTTGTCTCCAATGATGTTCTTAAGAAATATTTCTCTGCATGTACCTAGGGGTTCTAGGATTCTTTTTTGGAGCTTCTTCCTCTTCTTCAAACTTCACTTCCTTTTGCTTAGCTTTTTATTTTTCTCTATAGTCAAGTTCATCTAATTCATATCCATTTTTCACCACTGACTTTTGTAAATATTCATCAACCTTGACACTTGCACTCTCAATAATCTTTCTTAATCTTTTGTTGTAGCCTCGATAGGATTTTCTTTTAGTAGAATATCCAAGGAAGATTCCTCCATTAGACCTTGCATCAAAGTTTCCCAAGTTTTCTTCATCTCTTCTCATATAACATTTTATTTCAAACACTAAAATATTTGACAGTAGGGATCATTCCATACCACAACTCATAAGGAGTCTTTATGTTGTTTTATTTTTCTGAAACAATGTTAAGTATGTAAACATTAGTATGAAATGCAACTTCTCTCTAGTAAACTTTCAGTAGGTTATCTTCTTTCATCATAGTTCTTGCAACTTCTTGAACAACTTTATTTTTCCTTTCGACTACTCCATTTTGCTAAGGAGTCCTAGGGGTAGAAAAGTGCTTCTTTATGCCATGATTCTTAGAAAACATGTTAAAGTCATTGGAGGTGAACTCTCCACCTCTATAATTGTTTTCTTTTCAATCTAACAATCCTTGCAAATAGCATTGATATGCTTTGTAATCTTTGGAAGATCTCTCAATGCTTGAACTGAATTGATTCTTACCAAATTATCAATGTTAATGTGACACATACTTCTATTCCATAACCAACTTTCATTGGTATGAGTCATAAAACAATGACCATCAACACCGTTGAGGTGATAAACATTTATATTTGTCCTTCTTCCAACAACAATCATAGTTCTAGACCCTTTTTTGATCTCACATCCATCATCCTTAAACATAATATTGTATCCTTTGCTACAAATTTTTCCAAGACTTAAGAGAATATGCCTTAAACCCTTAACATAGTAAACATCATTTGTATTATGCTTTCCATCAAAATTGATTGAACCTATTTCACATATCTTAGTACTTGAATCATCACCAAATCTAACAAGTCCTCCATCATAATTTTCTAGTTTTAAAAAATTACTCTTGTCTCCAATCATATGGTTAGAACATCCACTGTCAATGATCCAATAGTTCTTATCTTGACTAGCATGAAAGGTAGGTGCCAAAGTACCTTCAATCTTAGCCTTTTGTCTCTGGAGGGTTTTCCTTCATACATCTTTTAGAGTTGGCAAAAATAGATTCATCTTTTAAGTCCATGAGCAAAAATTCATCATCATCATCATCTCCATAATCAGATTCATCATTAGAAATAATTGAATCTTCTCTAGCATAATAGCTTTTCTTAATCATCTTACCTTTGTTCTCCTTGATTTTGTCATTCAAAACTCATTTTGGACATCTTAAAGCATGGTGACCTATCTTTCAACAATTAAAAAATTTGAAAGAAAACTTACCTTTGTACTTACTACTACCCCTTTTCATCCTTCTCACAAATTTACGTTCTGCATCATCAAGATCCTCCCGATCTGCTTCTTCAATCTTCTCTGATTTTCTTGTCTTAAAAGTAGTCTCAACTTTTTCACCATTATTTCTACCAAATTCTCTCATTTCAAATGTAGTTAGAGAGCCATACAATTGATCTCTTGTATATTGATCTAGATTTGCAAATTCGTCAATAGTGGAAACTTTATGATTGTAAGCTTTAGGAAGGGTTCTAAGAATTTCCCTTACCACTTTTGATTCTTTGAATTTTCCACCAATACCTATAATGCAGCTAACCAGTTCATCTACCCTCTCCATGTATCTTGTAATGTTTTCATCTTTAGAAACTCATAAGTTCTCAAATGTGATCTGCAGATTCTACACCTTGGCTTGTTTAACCTTATCATCTCCTTCATAAATTCTTTCCAACTTTTTCTAGATTTCTTCAGAAATTTTCAAAATTATAACTTTCACTAATTCAAAATTTGTGAGACTACTTAAGAGAGAATACCTTATTTTACTATTGCTTTCATAGGCCTTTATTCTAGCTTCAGTGCCTGGACCATTTGTAGGTATAGTATATCCATTCTAAACTAATTTCTAGACATCATATCCTAGATAGCTTAAAAATCCTTCTATCCTTTTTTTCCATAATGCATACTTCATTCCATCAAAGATAGGGACCTCCTTGTACGCAATCCCAGATCTACCTTAAGCGTTTAAGCTTTCTTCCAAGGAAACTTGATCTAATACCAATTGTTTAATGCACAAAGAAACTAAGAGGGGGGTGAATTATTTGTATCCTAAAGCTTCAAATCCCTTATACACAAAAGAATCCACACTCATTCATTAAACCCTTAAAATTTTTATGATGATTTATCATGAAAATAAAATAACAGAAAATGAAAGGAAACAACACCATACACAAGAGAAAACCATATTTATGTGGAAAACCCAAGAAGGGAAAAACCATAGTGAGGATTATCTCACAATATAAGTAATATCAACACCAAATACAATAGGGCTCACTATCATAGGGCTCACTGCCCAAAGCAAGAAAGGTTCGCTACCATAATAGTAAAAAAAGATAGAGAAGAAATGTTACACAGAGAAAAGCATCTCAATGCAATAGAGAATCCACCATAATGTTACCAACACCCTTGCATCTTGATTGAAGAATTGTAAACACCTTATGCTCACTACATCCAATAATCTAACACATGAAGGCGTGCACTACACTTCTCAATTTTGCACCCTATAATTCTTCACTTTGCATCATTTCCATCTCTCTTTTCTATCTCATCATTCCTCAACAACTCAACTCTTATTTATGTTGGAAGAATGAAGAAGACACCCTCTATTATGTTGTCATTGATGCCAACATTGGTTGGTAACATTTTTTGTCAATCCAGAAAAGTTGTGTTCCTGTCATTTCGATATGGTAATTTGGTCTGGAAATGCTTTTAGTTGAAAATCACCCCATGAGATTTTAATATGATGATAAGGACTATCAGTTGCATCTCTGCACAAGTTTCTAATGGTTTTTTATAAAGGAATGAAAATTATGTATGAAAGAGTTCAGTTTACAATATTTTTCTTAGTATTTGTGCAGTTGGCATGAGTTCTCTTTTGGATGACATAGATAGATAGTATTTGCTTCTTTGATAATTTGAAGAGTTCCTTATTAGGACCAGGTCAACCCGAGTTAGAATTTGCATGCTTTGTTTTGATAAAAAGATGTTTTGGGTTGAGCTGAAATGCCACATTTTTAATTAAGTATGTGTACATCTAATTAGGCTGACCTGATTAATCTATGAAGTTTTAATAATGTGTATATATAAAACATCCTTTTGTATTGAAAGATACATATATAGATGTTATATGCAGTGCATAACTTTTGAAAGAATAATTAGTGATGTGCGACTACTATGCGAAGTTGTATATGTTTCATGTATACTTGCAAAACAGTACACGATTTTCTATTCCAAGGCCTAATTGAAACTAAACTCAACACACATAAGGTGTATTCCATTAGTTCATACTTTTGGCAATGATCCATATCCTTTTGTACCTTGTGTAAGGAAGCTAAGGTAGTAGAACAACTTCCTACACTAACCTTGAGAGGATAATAATGCAAAAAATTTATAGATCATTAACAATTAAAAAACCTCAAGAAAAATAAACACAAGTATCATGCATACCACAACACAATGATTTACATGGTGAAAACCATTTCGAGAGAAAAACCCCACACTCCAAAAGCCACCCAATATATTATTCAACAATCATAAAGATTACAATATACTTGCAAAGCAAGCTTCTCACAGGAGTATCACCACTCAAAGATCTAGAGACAATAGGATCGATATCAGACTCTCAAAATACATCATAATACATAACTGTAATAAAATTCCCTCATAAAATAGGGTTTCCTTCTAGGGAAAGTTAAGCCAACAAAATATCAACCATTAGATATGAAACCTAATGATGAATGGTCAAGATTTACAATATTAAAATATAGATAAAATGTGGCTTTTGGGGGTGTTGCTCCAAACCCTCACCAAGGTGCACTACCCCCAAAGCCCCAGCCAAGGGATGAGCCCCCCGAGCCCCCATAGGGGGGGTACCCCACTGTAACACCCCCACGCTAACATATCAATAGTACCTTATGTATTTGCAAGGTTGAGACATATTTTCCTAGCAAATTTCCCACTTGTCAAACAATGTGCAAAAGCAACGAGAGGGTGTAGAAACATCATATCTTAATTGGTAGGGGCCGAGATGCCCATAGTCTTTGAACACCATCTAATTTTCTTTGTGCTCATAGGCTTCATTAAAGAATCAAAAAAAATTCATCAAAGTCTCTACCTTAACCAGTTTCACCCTGCCATCTTTGACCATATCTCTTACAAAATGAGATTGTACATCAATGTGATTGGTCTTAGCATGAAATGTTGGGTTCTTAGCTAGACATATTGCACTATGACTATCACAATAAATTGTCACTAGACCCTATTTAATTTCAATATCTGAACAAAGTCTCTTTAGCTAAATGGATTCTTTACAAGCATGAGTAGCTACCATATACTCTTCTTTAGTAGTGGACAAAGCAACCATAGTCTATCACTTACTCATCCAACTAATTGCAACACTAAATAAAGTAAACACATAAGCACTAATGGATCTTCTACCATCAACATCACCTACCCATTTTGAATCCACATAACCATGAATATCAAGGGAAATATCATATTCAGTCATATTACTATGATAACTATTACCAATTTTTTGCCATAGCTCGATTGGCAGAGTTGGCTGAATGTTATTATATCATGAGGTGAAAATGCAAATTTTGTTTAAGTGTTGTTGCATTCTTTTATCATTATGCATTGAATAATAGTTGTGCATTTAAAAGGAAAATCAGAATTTCAGAGTGCCATCCACATGTTCCAGAATTAAGTAAAGTACAAAATTGAGCAAATGAGCAAATAGAATTTTTAAATGCTTTCATTTATTTCATGAAAAGACTCATATTTTACAAAGCTTCTTTTGATTTCAAGAATCAGAATGGTATTACAACATTTGCATTTAAATGTGTTTTTCTTTTCAAATGAAGAGCATAAAAGATGAAATCAGAGATCCACACAAGCCATGGATGTGACTGTTACAATATATCACTAATAGCACATTACCCTACTGAAAATGCATAAAGTAAAACATATAAGTGACGACATAATCATCATTGCCTGATTATTGACGTTTGACACTAAATGGTGCACCTTTGTCTTCTTGTGCTCTGTCGACCTGTAAGAGAAAAGAGGGGGTGTCAGTGGCTCTGATTATGAAGTAACCTACATGAGGCACCCACAATAGTGTAACCTACTATTAATTATGCATTGAAACAATCAATCAAGTGTAGTACGAAAAAAATGAGCTAAAGGAGAAATAACAATATCATGATCATGATGTTCTATTTTTTATGCTAACATTGTTTGTTTCCTTGTGTAGGTATAGGTAAAGTCATGAAGCTGAACATTATTTGAAGACCAAGCATGTGGAGAAAAATGGGCTCCCACAAGGGTAGAACTTGGCATGCTGCCCTATTCATTAAGGGGATGATTTAAAGATTACATCATCAAGTTCATCAAAGTGAAGTGAAAATACAACTGAAAGAGTAAACAGAGTTATCTATCGAGCAACTAAACCAACTGTGCATTCATAATGATCAGGTCAAGTTTTTTGAAGGCTACAGGTGAACAATGAGTTAGTTCACTCAATCAATTCAGCTGAGTACATTTACATCAGATATTGCTGCATAGTTCATGTTCTGTGTTTATCATCATCATATATGTCATGCAAGTTCTAGTTCATCATTTCATTCTTTTCATAGTCAAGGATGGTGAATAGGCATACATTATGCCTTAATCAAGAGTTTCATTTTGATTTTCATCGTGAAAGAGAGCAGATTTAAAGAACAGTTTGATAAGTGAAACATAAAAATGCATGAAGAGTACCATATTGCTCAATAATACAAAAAGATGGACAGTGCACTCAAGTGTTAAATGATTCATTAGTTCCAGTGGACTGGTAAAGAAAAATACAACATTATGAGTTATAATGAGAAAATGATCATTCCAGAATAATAAGGAAAGAGCAAGCATAGATTCTTTCCAGAAAGAGTTTATGAGGTGTTAGTTATGAATAGGAATAGATAACTAGGTGCAGTCCATAATAATTCAATGTTTCAACTAAAGTTTTGCATAAGTCCAAGAGTAGGAGGCAAGGGTTTGTTGTGTTAGAATTGAGGAATCCCAAGGTACAATGTTGTGTGCACAATGTATAAGTATGAGGATAGTATAATTAAGAGGTTCTTCTCTTCACAATGGACAAACACAGAAGCATGCTCAAGGTTTCTATAGGTTTCTAATGCATTATGGTGCTAAAGTAAGGAATTTGAATGACTGAAAGAAGCCCAGACTTTACACAATTATTGGGATTACAGGCCTTTTATATCACAAGCAAGGTTGTATGGTGGGAATTATTCTAATAGATCTGCAAAGTTACAGGTATTGCATAGTTTTGACAAGATTTTTAATACCTAGATGACATTTTCAGAATGAGCAGTTGATGCATTAAATAAGTAGTCTACAATTTCAATCAAAGACAGATTATGTGTCAAGAGGAAGCGGCATGAACTCATATGACTGTAGTTCAAATAAAGGACACATTTCTAGAATCTCATATACCCAATTGAAGTTTTTATTAGTAAAACAAGGAATGTATTTTTCTGAATGACATACAATCAGATGATTTTTTCAAAAGGAAACAATCATAAATCAAGCCCAAATTTTATGCAATACCAAGGAGAAGCTACATAAATGTCAAAATGGAGCACCGATTAATATGGGTCAATAAACTAAGTGCGGATAAACACAGATTTTCACTATTTTCGGCCATCCATGATACCCATATTTGGGTTGGGCTTCAAAATATAGAAATGTAGTTACGGTGATAACCCATGTGAAGTTTACATGAGATAGAAAGAAGACATTAAAATGCAAGTTTCCTGAGGTGGGTCGGGCATCAGAAGAAAGAAAATATAGTTTTATTCTAATTTCCATGATACCCACAAGCGAATATATCTTCAAAAAGACATTAAGAAGAATTTATTGTTATGGGTCGAACCCAAAACTTAATTAATGCTTTCTAATATACATTTGGTGCAGCCTAAAAATGGCCAGAGATTCATGAGTAAAGAAGAGATTCTTTAAGTCTCTGGAGAGCAGAATATCTAGCAAAGGAAAATTACCAGTTCATATCTTTGAAAAAGAACTCTAGCCGCAGCCAAGAGCTTCAAAAGGAGTCCAAAAGATAGGATTTTGAGCCCTTAGAGGATGGACCAGCTCTCAATGTGGGTCGAGCTCACAGAGACATAAATGTAAGCACAAAAATGCAAGACAAAAATATTAGAAATGGTGGTAGCCGCGGCCTTAGGCCATAAAGAACAAAATATGAAACCATCAAAGCTAGCTTACCTTATGCACAAGAGGTAAAATCAATAACCCGCGAACTCTCATAGAACTTTCAAATGGAATTCAAGCTCATAGGAGAAAGACCAAGCAAGGAAAAGTCATGAATAAATATGACAGGTCACAGCCTTAGTGTCTTTTGATTTTCCAAAATGAGTGAAAGAACTTCGATACTCTAAAAGCGAGCTTACCCATATGAGATTCAACTAACTAAAGAACATAGGGAAGATTCCCAAGGCGCATGAGCTTGAGTTCAACACAATCATGGCAACATTTTCTTTCCAAACAGAGAACTTTTTCCTCAAGGTCACGAGTGCAAAATGAATCATTTTTAGGGTTTGGCATTCTTTTCTCATGCCCTAATTTGAGCTACATCATAATCATCCAGAATGTTCAGTCAAAGCATGTGGAAAATTTCAAATGGAGGCCAAGACTTTAAGCCTTGTATTGGAGTTTATCAAAAGTCTGAAGTTTGATATATGTGGAGGTCAAAAATTCATATATTAGGTTAATATGTTAAGTGTTTATGACTTATTTCTTTTGCCTTAGTGAAATATGACTTGGGTATGGATTAAACAATGACAATATTATGGTGGGATACCTTATGATTTAGGGTTAGCTTTTGATGATTATCCACTTAGGGTTCTTTGTGTTTTAATTAATTTTGGAAAAATCAATTGAAGTCCTGATGTGAGGATGATATGCATTAATATTTTTATGATTTTGTGAGAAAATAAAATAATGTAGTGGATATATAAGGAGCTTTTCTTTTTTGCAAAATATTTTTTAATCTTTAATTGCAAAAAATAGAAAAATTGTGCAAATCTGCAATCCTGTAAAGTAGAATCGTAAACAATCTTTTATAAATTGTTTTATGATTTCTTGCTATTTTTAGCAGATATTTGTTGACTTTTCCTCTTGGTCGAGTGTGGGTCTCATCTTGGAGAGATAAGGTGGATTTTGAGCTTTTAAAGCAAATTCAGCCTATTTTTAGAGGCTTGACAGGTTCATCATAAAAGTAGTGTGCTTTTTTCTGCTTTAGGCAGTTTTTTGAGACAGTTTGAAAGCCTTTTCCTTGAGATTTTTATGGGCTTGAATTAGGGTTTCTTGAGAGTTATTCCTTTCAAAAGACTTAGTATATTTAGCTCTCCTTCTCAGTCTAGATCAGGGTTCCTGCTCATATGCATTGTTGAGCTTGTGAACACATTTTGTACTTAGTTTTAGATTATGGCATTCTCCTTCAGTTGAATAAAGACAACATTCCTACTTCTCATTTCTGTGTCCATTTGTAGTTTCAGTTTGATTTTATCTTGTGATTTTTTTTTACAGAGTCCTTGTTATGTCCTTAGACTATAATTCTTAATGCAGGAAGTTCAGGATATAGGTTGCATGTTGTGCTTCAAGTCAAGTTTTCATGCAATTATTTATGTATCAATTGTTAATAAGAAGTTGTGATATATTGTGTTCTTCTAAAATTTGTTTGTGAGGAAGAGATCAAAATCATCATTGAATCATTAAATTCATCTAGTAGTAATAGGTTTTAGTTTTCAGTAACCTTTTATCCCTTTCCTCAGAAGTTATTTAGAATAGGATTTATCATTCAAAGAACCAGCTCACTCTGGAGATTCCTCCTTCACTCAGATCACCCACATTTGAAGGAGGTTTCCATGTTTTAGTAGGTTGCTAAATATTACATTCAGCAGGGTGCAAATCTATTGACAACAATAACACAAGGAATAATCTGAGGTACCACACAAATATCTAAAGACTCTTTTAATTGCATCCCAATGAACTCTATTAAGATTATACATATATTTGGAAATAACTCCCATTGCTTGGGAAATTTTTCGTCTAGTACAAACCATATCAAACTTCCAACTACACTCTAGTAAGGTACTTTTCTCATGTCTTCCATCTCTGATGGAGATGTTGGACAATCTAAAATAGATAACTTTGTTTGAGAGAGGGGGACCAACCACACAGAGGCTCTAGGTCATGGAGAGCTGAGAGCGGAGGGCTACCATAACTTACCTCAAGCTAACAAGTGTTTAGGACACTAATCAAGAATGAAGACCACTCTTAGGTGCTTCTATCACTATGTAGATTTGAAAGTCTAAATGGGGATAGATGAACCTATTTCTAGAGTTCAAACTACACCTCAAATAGCTCTCTATTTGAGGATGACAATTTAGGTCTAAGATGATAGCATGACACACTCACATCCCTCTGGCACACTAGCATCTGTATGACCAAAAAATGTAAAATGCAATGTGGAAAGCAAAAAATCCTACTAACTTCCTAGCTAACTAGTTTTAACAAAATAAATAGAGCTATGAAGTATGAAAAGTAGCTATGTAAATGATAAAGAAGGTCGATGAAGAGGAGGGTGATAAATATCAACTCACAAAAGCTCCAATTCACTAGTGAGCTCCATACACATTCACCTACACACATGCAAGAGAGGGAAAAATGTTGGGTTGCATAGGGGTTTGTCTCAGTCAAACCCTCGTTTTGGTGTTTCCACCTCCACAGATAGCTAGAAAATCCATGAAGTAGAAAGTACGATAAGGGAAAGAAGAAAGGAAACTATCAAACACTAAAAAAGATTTAATTCTACTCTATCAAACCATAATAGGAAAAAGACAATGGTGTAATACCACCTCCACCCAAAGGTACTAGAGGCAATTGAAGGGAGAATGCAAGGAAACAAGCTTGGAAAAGTTGACATGGCCATAGTAGTGATGAACGAAGGTCTCGCAAGACTCCAAACTCATAGCTTCTATGATAACACCACACATATAAGGATAGAATTGATGGAGTAACAAACTTTCTTGTTTCAATGCTCAATGGAGTTGTGTTAGAGAATGTGATAGATTGCAAGAAGATCTTGGAAGATTGAATGAATGAACAAGTGTAGACACGTAAAATATACTGATTGACATTGTGCATCTGATCTTGACCACTAACACCATTTCATCTTGAATCATCCCCGAGTCTAACCATTTAATTGAATAACCTTTACTTGATTAAATTCATCACATTTCATCTCTTAATAGAATAAATCAATTTTTTCTTGTTAAGTATTATCTCTCGTTAATTAAATCAACCATTTTATTTAATTAACTCCTAAATATTTGTTTTAATAATTCATGTTATTTAATCTCTATAATTCCTCTATTAAATTAAATAAATCACACATTTATCTAATTTAATCAAACATCACCCCCTTTGGTTAAATAAATCAAAATATTTATTTAACTAGGTCTTAATCAATTTCACCTCTTTTTGATTTATTTCAACCCACAAATCTAAATCAATTAGTAAAATCACCTAATCCCTTCATTAAATTAATTAACCTTGATTAATTTAATCTATTCTCATGTCCCATCCTCCATCTTTTTCCACTTGCACATGAAAATAGAGTTATTTGGTTTATTAAATCTCTATTTTCCTCAACAAGGCATCTTTCAAGGAATATTCCTCAAATTTGAATTCAAGATCCAAGTGGACTTTGTCCTTCCAACAAGGCATTTACTCCACCTAAAAATTCATTTTTCCTTGAGCCAAGTGGCATTCAATGCACCTTCTTTCCCTCTTACATGTCATTTCAACAATTTCAAAATTCAAATATATGCATTTATTGACACATTCTTCAAAACTTGCACATTCCTCAACCATTCACATAATGACATGTGGCTTCTTGTCATTGGTTGATTCTTAGTCCCATATTGCCTCATTTTGGAAATCTCTTCAACTTGACATTCTATAAATAAGAGGCTTCATTCCTCATTCTATCCATCCACAATTTGAGTAGACTTACTATGCTCAAATATTTAGCAATCTTCATCCATACTTTCAAATTTGTAGCTAGGTTATGTAGGTTTTCATCTTGGGGCACCCATCAATCTTCATCAAAGTGGATCACAATATTCATCAAATCATCAAATCTAGCATTGAAGTTGGGAAAGGGCCAATTTTTACATCAAATTGGCACCAACTCCCTGAAGAGATCAAGAATTTACATTGTTTTCATAGGATTTAATATCTTTTATTGATTTCTCATTGTATTGCTTTCATTTTCCTATTTTGAGCATTGATAAATGGATTTATTAAGGGATCTACATTCTAACTTGCATTCAATATAATGTGTTGTTTGTTTCTTGTGCAATTGCAGGTTTGAGATCTAGGTTCACACATTTGGCACTAGAAGGAGGGTTGAACGTTTTCTAATCACCTTTTTGTCAATTTTTTTGTGTTTTTCATTGTCTACAGCAAATATTCATCGTTGGAAGCTCAACATCATTGTTTAGCAGTGCTGGATCTCCAACATCTCTATATGGAACCATTGAAACTTCAAACTGCGACGCTTATATTTTCCCGCCCATAATTTTGAATTCCAAATTGCGTCGCTGAACCTGTTTGACCCACGGGAATATTTCAAAAACCCAAACTACACCACTGGCCAAAAGGGCGACACATTCATGCTTATTGGTCTAGTTGTAGAGTGACACTAACTGGCAAGCAACACTATATAGCACCACTGGGGAAATCAAACTGTGACACCTTCATGGATTGTACCGCTAGAGGGGAGTATGAAGTGAAATTTTATTTGAAGCACGTGCCTTTTCCAAATTATGGTTATTTTGTCTGTTTTCTATCTTTTGGACCTCTGTTTTTGTAGAATATAACTAATTTTCTTGTAGGTTGGATTGATCAAAGATGAAAAGGAAAAGAAGCATGATGGTGTCAATTCACAATTCACTTAAACAAGTGTTTTTAAACACTCTAGTGTTTGTTTAACAATCTTAGAGGAGTCACTATTCCTCTTAAGGAAAAACTTCTTGTCCCTTATGCTTAGGACTTACTAATTTTGTTTTGGGCTTTAAAAAGAACCTTTTGAATTCTTGTTACAAATAAGGCTTAAAAATAACATTAGGACTCAAATTTACTAGAGTTTTTTTTGGGATTAAAATTTTGAACAAGGCAAATTGTCACGCTTACTATTGTTGCTTTAAAATGAATTCACTTTTGGCTTTGAGGATTTAAAATAAACAAGTGTTTGAATTTTTTTGCACTTACATACACAAATTAATATCATCAAAATATGTATGCACTTCTCACATGCCTCACGGAAATCTTGAGAATCAAAAGGATTTTGGTGACATTAAATTGTGTAAATAATTACCCATACACACTTCAATTTGGGTTTAAAATTGAGAAAATTGTGCTAGTGTGAGTAAATCTATTGCATTTGTTCTCCCTTTGTTTCTAAACAAAGTTTGATCAAACTATGAATACATTTACTTTCCATTGTTTATCTTAGAGGGCTTGCCTTGGGGAAAAAGTACTCACCCATGGGAACGACTCAACCGGTAACACTCTAAAGCCAAGAGTATTTCTAGCCAGGATATAAATGTGGGTATTGGAATAAATGCCAATATCACATGGTTGACTCTGACGAGAAGGGAAACAAAATGTCTCTCACCACGCTGGGTCAACTTCTATGAATAGAAAGTTTGAACTAAAACCCTTGTTTAGAAATTGCCAAAATCCTTGATCTATTTGTTGGTGCAAGAACGATCATTTTGAAGCCACCCCACACTTTTATGGTCTTTAGTAGAAATGGAAAGCATGCCTTGGCTGCCCCATATAAGTAAGTGTCATGGAGGGGAGCCAGTGGGGTCAAGCATCTAACCATTCACTAAAGATAAGCATAGTTGGACTTATCCAAGTGGGGACTCAACAAATATTGTCTTTCATATCCATAGGGTTGTGCTTATTCTTGGTTACAAAATGCTTTGCTTGTTTGAAAACATCTTGGAAACAAACACTTAACGTCATATAAAAATTCCAAACCCTTTAGGAGGCAAATACAATTGACCCAATTCATGTGTTATTGCTTTCCCTTGTGATCCGCATCCTTAGAGGTTTCTAAACACTTGAATCTACATATCAATTTTCCTACTAAAGCTAAACAATAGGTAACCCTTGTCTTGAATTCTTCAAGTTTCCACATAACATGCTTTGTGGGATTCAAATAAATTGAGACATTGGACATGTAGTTTGGAAACCTAATCAAAGAAGTGTTTGTGGTAAAACAAGTCACTAAGCAAAGATAACAAAATTGGTTCTCACATGTGTTAAATCCTCATGATTTCCAAGAAAGTCAAAATCTTGAAACGAAGGTCCATGAGTCAAAGTTCAAAATTTAGGAGTCACACTCGAAAGGTATTCAAGAAATACATTAGGAGGTGCAATCAAAGGCAACATATCAAAATAAGAAAAAATTCACAAGGTTTTATAGACTCATTCCTTTGAACAATCTGGAAATGTATGCTCAATTTGAACCACTCCTTAGTTATGCATGTGCTTAGAAGTATCATATGTTCTTCAACACCGAGATCTAGTAAAAAAAGTGTCTCTTTAGGTACATCCTAGGATCAAAATCAAACCATCACCCATCTTCAAACATCAAAACCAAATCATCTCATCATCAACTCTTTGAAAAATCTTGGAAAAAATCCTTCATGTTAAACTTTGGGCAAAGCATTTAAAATCAATCCAAAATCACCTTGTTTGATTGAATGTGTGTAGATGCATCCTTCTCCACATATTTGATTAAATTATCAAAAAATTTGAACAAATTCATCCCTTGATAACATCCAACATCTTGGGATCTAGGAGATCATTATCAATATCATCTTGTTTGGATAGGACTGCTTAGATGAATCCTTCTTCTCACACCTAGAAAAATTATCATCTTGTGAATGATTTAACTCTAGGACAACATCCAACCTCTTAGAGTTTATGAGTCCACCAAAATCCGAATCCAAAAAAAATAAATCCTAAAACAAGTCCTAAAGTTTTAACATACCCTTCAATATTTTCTCAAAGAGTCCCAATCATCCATCAAACATCCATCTTAATTCCATATCATATCACCCTTTGATCCTTAAAATATCCTAAAAATTTCTCTTTTGTACTTCAAGTTAGATCAATCCAAAGAATTAGAGATTCATCTCCTATATTTTTCAAGATTGATCCATATTTTATGGTGTAGACTAGATCTCAACACAAGAAGAACATGGAATCCAACAAAGAAACACCCGCTTCAAGTGACCTAAGTCAAACAAAATCTGAAGTGAATCCCATTGAATCAGGCAATCCTTTGAATAAATTTCTCTCATTATCATAGAATCCGCAAAAGGAAAACCAAGAAGAAGATCTTACCTTTGGGATTTCACATGAGGAAATCACCGAAATGATTCAAAATCTGGAGAACCATAAGATTATCAATATTATGATGAGACACAACCCTTCGCTATACATGCTCGAACTAGCAAAACAAGGGGCTAAACTCCCTTCTGATTTTGACATGAGCTCTATAGTGGAACCATCTTTAGATTTCATGCCTCCAATTTCATCCACACTGCCCATCTCATCTACACCCCCATCCCAAAGCATCACTCAAAACATCCCACAAATCACAACATCTATTGCTCCAACTCAACCTAATGTTAATAAGGGAAGTGAATTTCTTAATGCCATTCAAACACACCCCCTTGTCAATAATCACGATTTGGATGAAAACACCATTTCAAAATAAAAAATACCCCAAAATCAATTACACAAGTATACCCCTCTCACCTTTCATGATCCAAATGATCCGTCATCATCATCATTCCATGCAACACCCCAAACCTCTCTCCCCATAAATTCACAAGAAGAGGGTGACATATTCAGACCAAGGGGCATTTTCGACACAATGCCATTTCCTCAAGAGATCACATCCCTTACATTTTCACCTCTTCCACCATTACCACCACCATCCACACCACTGCTTGGCTTAGGGATTAAACCAACCTCCTTAACATCATGTAAAAATCTCAAAACTTTTCATCGACATCACAACAACATATGACAACTACATAAGCAATCACAACATTATCAACTACCCCCCTAACATCTCAAAACATGGTCTCTCAAGGACCAACCACATCGATTGCAACATCCACCACTCAAAACCCAAACACCAGCATGACAACACCTCTCATCACCACCACAAGCACCATTCTGAATCCACCATTACCAAGCTCCAATGTATCAAGCCAATATAGTATGGAATTGCAAGCCACTCATCAAGATACTTATCAAAAGGAATTCTTGCAAGTACAAAAATAAAAAGTTGCACAACTAGTTGCTCAAAAAGCCACACAACTAACTGCTCAGAAAGCTCCTCAAGCTATGCAAGCTACTCAAGAAGCCCAAGATACATTACAAGCACAAAAGGCTGCTCAAGCCCAAATCTTATTACAACAACAAGCAGCACAAGCACAAGCAAAAGCACAAGCTCAAGCTCAGGCGCCCACCCAATATCAAGCACAACAAGAACAGGCACAAGTACAATATCTTGCACAAAAACAAGTAGCACAACTACAAGCATATCAACAAGCGATAAAACAATACCAAGAGCAGCAAGAATCAACCCAACAAAAAGCATTGTTGGTGCAACAACAAGCACAATAGCAGGCTCAGCAACAGGAACTCCTAGCACAACAACAACAGTACCAACAACAAGCATTTTTTATACAGTGGCAAGTGCAAGCATACATGGCTCAACAAAATGTGCAAATACCACCAATCAACACATCAACCAATACATCCATATTCACACCCACCAGTGAACCACCTTGGAACACTTTCATCCCACCTCCTAATCCACAAAATGATGTGACAACACAAATCAGGTTACTCTCACAACAAGTGCTCGACCTTCAATCAGAGCAAACCACAAGAACATCTAGTAACTTATGTCCTTATCCATTCAACCGAAGCCTTGTGATGAAACCATTCCCAAAGGGATTTGAGATCCCCAAATTCAATAAGTCTCGTGGGATGGGAAACCCTGAAGATCACATCAAGGAATTCTAGGTTCATTACATAGAATTCGCTTATGATAATACCTATCTGATGTGACTATTTCCTAGGAGTTTGGTGGGCCATGCCATGGAATGGTTCTCTCACCTACCTATAGGCATCAAGACATTCCAAGAAATCATAGACGCGTTCACCAAAAAATATGCATGCAACATCACCATGGATGTTAGTCTAGAAGAACTCTCAGCTCTGAAACAAGGTAAGAATGAATCATTTGCTTCATTACTACAATGATGGTGATCCAAGGCCAATTAGAGCAAATGGGTCATACCTGAGGAACAACAAGTGTGCACTATCATATCCAACCTTGATAGCCTCTTGGCATTCCATCTCAAGGTCCAAGGGATCACCACATATGACTAATTGATTTCCAAGGCACTCAACATCGAACGAGCCCTTATGACACAACCGGGAGGATCAATTTCATATCTTGAACAACAAAACAATCACCCACCCACCAATTACAATGAAAAACCCTGCACATGAGAAAGAAACAAAAATATTATGAATGATGGTGTTGTCGATGCCAAAGTTGTTATCAATTCCCCTTAGAAAAATACACCTACACCACAACAACAAAACCAAAACCATCATCAAGCAAACACAACACATCAAACAAACAATCAAGTGATCAATAACGTCAATGATCAAAGAGGACCTCCCTAGCGAAACAATAACTTCAACAAATAGAAATACACTGCTCTTGGGGAACCACTTGAAGTCATCATGAAGAAATTACTCAATGAAAACCTCATCAAAATTCCCACCTATGAGAACTACCAAGAACCAGATGTTAAACATTCTTGGTACAACAAAAATCAACTCTGCAACTTCCACAAAATCAAAGGACACACCACGAATAGCTGCATGAGACTGAAGAACATAATCCAAGACCTCATCAATCAAAGAATCATAAATGTGGAATAGCCAATAGGAAACCAAAACCTCAAAATATACACGAATCTGATGCCTAACCATAACAATAAAGGGAACAATAACACTGATAAGGGGAAAGGCACCTTCAAAAATGTGAATCATGTGTATGAAACTGTCGTTGCCTCCCTAGATGAATACTACACAATAATGACCATCAAAGGAGCTCAAGCCGATTATGGAGTCACCACTAGAGGCAGAAAAGTTACTATCGAAGGATCATCTCAACCAAACAGAACTTTCATGTCCAATTCAAGATATGTTCCCAATGGTTACAATGTCCTTGATCAGCTAAAAAAAATGCCATCACAAATCTCCTTCATGGAGTTATTAAAAATCTCATCCACCCACAAGAAAATCCTTGAGGAAGCATTGGCTTCATCTACCATCCCCGTAGATCTTGATGTGGAAAAATTCCAAGCTATGGTCGACAACATCATCACTCCAAATATCCTTATGTTCTCTGATCAGGACTTTCCCACTCAACCATCTCATAACTGTGCACTCCATTTAGAGGTCCTAGTATGGAAAAGTAAAGTCAAGCGAGTCTTGGTGGATGGAGGTGAAAGCTTGAATAATTGTTCCCTCAAGCTCATTAAGTAGTTAAAATATTAAAGGATTCCATCAACAAAGGAAAAGGTATTACAATCATAGCATATGATGATCAGGAAAGAGTGTCCCAAGGCACAATCAAAATCCCTATTCAAGTAGGGCCAGCTATCATGGAAACTACCTGTTAGGTCCCTAGGACATCCATGGATCCATCCAATGCAAGCGGTAGCATCAACTTTCCATCAACGTGTTAAATTCACATATGAAGGAGAAGAGGTCACCATCCATGGAGATCTTGAACCATTCCCCTATTGCAAGAACCTTGAAGAAAAATACTACAAAATACCTCAAGTACCTAAAAATGATGAAGGCCCATCAACACCATACATTGATCCAACCACTCTCACATCCACTTCTATGATAGAGACACCCACCACTCTTGCCATCCCCACCATCTCTGATATCAAACTCATCATCCAGGATAATGGTTGCATAAACTACATGATTCCCAAAAATGCTTTAGTGGTAGGAGAGTTACCACAATCTCCCAGATCATGAGGATGTCCACAATCAAATGAAGCCTCCACATCTCAAACATCCTCTGAAGACTATCCCAACCTCAAAAGTTGGGGAGATCTTAGCCAAGAAGTCATAGAGGAGGACCCATCGCATATCTTATACCAATGCAATAGACCAGCAGCTGATATACCAATGGATGATAGAAGCAAAGGTTTGCAAATGATGCTTGCAATGGGCTATGACAAAAACCAAAGACTTGGGAAAATGACAACGGGCTTATAATACCTATCATTCCAAAGAAATGAATGAGAAATATGGGCCTTGGATGTACTCCTTCGAGTATAACCATACATGGCCGAAGTCCTCCAGTTAGAAAGGTCAATAATCCTCCTCAGCTATCTACAGCTGAACTTCACTTACCTATATCTACAGGTCAAGTCTTAGACAACTTCACATTTGAGATAAATGATGTTTGTAGTAATAGTGATTATGAGGATCCCATAAACAACCTATCTAGGCTCTTCAAGGATACCACCCCTCTCATGATTAGCACCTTATCCTTTGAGTCAAGCGATCAAAATAATTCTTGACCAATTAGGACCACCAGTTCTTGACACATTCAGAAATGATGAGGCACTCTCAGAATTCATGGGACTACAGGATAACATTCCATGTGGGGATCACAAAGCAGGGTTCATCATTGAGCTAGATACACATGCCTATTATGGGGAAACAATTGAATCCCTTAGTCACAAAAGTAAGAAACTAAGAATAATATCTAAGTCCTTGAGTGGAAACCACACTGTGTCACTCTCTACACAAAAAAAGTAAAAAGAAAGGATGCATCCAATGGTGAAAACCTATCAAAGGCACCTGAGGATGAGGGATTCAATCTTGATTTCAAAGCTCCTCATTAAGAAAAATTAGTAGTCCTAGCAAAAAAATGCAATTGAGTTAATCTAGGAATAGAGAAGACCCCACACATCACATTCTATGTGGAGTCATTGCTGTTAAAAGAATAGGAACTCCCAGCAGCCTTCTTGAGAGAGAGACAGGTAAACTTTGCATGGAGCTATGCAGACATGCTAGGGCTTGATCCAGAAATTGTAGTTCATCACCTAGTAGTATATCCCAAAGCAAAGCCTGTTAGAAATAGGCTCAGGAAAATGCACCCTTAGATCGCCCTGCTAGTCAAAATGGAACTAAAGAAGCTATTAGATGCAGGATTCATTCGACCGATAGATTATCTAGAATGGGTGTGAAAATTGTTTCCCATCTCAAAACCCAATGGGGGCATCAGAATCTACACATATTTTAGGGACTTGAGCAAATCATTTCCAAAAGATGATTTCCCATTGCCAAACATTGACATGATCGTAGACATGACGACGGGACATGAAATGCTTTCCTTGATGGACGGTTTCTCAAGATATAACCATATAGTGACTACTAAAGATGACCAACATAAAACGGCCTTCACTTGTCCATGGGGGACTTACTACTGCAATATGATTCCATTCAGCTTGAAGAATGCAGGAGCAACATACCAAAGAGCCATGGCGTTAATCTTCGATGACATTATCCATAAAACTATTGAAGATTATGTCGATGACATACTAGCCAAATCCAGAAAGAGGAAGGATCACATAGCAACCTTAAGTGCTATTTTTGACATGCTAGAGGAATACAAGGTCTGATTAAATCCAAAGAAGTGTGTCTTTGGTGTACAATTAGGAAAGTTGCTAGGATACATAGTGTCAATGAGAGGTATTGAGGTAGATCCAAAAAAATTAAAAGCAATCCTTGAGATGGAGGCACCCAAAACATTGAAATAATTGAGAGGTCTCCAAGGCAGGCTTCAATCCATCTGAAAATTCATAGCACAGCTGGCAAATAAACAGAATCCATACTCTCACCTACTTCACAAGGGAGTAGCATACAAGTGGGATAACAAGTTTGAAGAATCCTTCAATAAGATCAAAGAATATTTACTTACACCACCCGTCCTAATGCCACCAATCCCAAGAAAACCATTAATTCTCTATGTGTTAGCAACAACAGTAGCCCTTGGAGCTCTTCTAGCTCAGAACGATGAAAACGAGATAGAAAGGACCATCTATTATATCAGTAGAACAATGGTTCAGCATGAATTAAATTACTCATTCATTGAGAAAGCATGTCTAGTAGTAGTGTTTGCAACACAAAAATTTAGACATTACATGTTGGCGCACAAAGTCAAACTCATCACCAAAATTTATCCCCTCAAATACTTACTGTCAAAGGAAATTCTCACTAGAAGAATGGCTAAATGGGTCATGATACTATCAAAGTATGACATTGAATATGTGGAACAAAAAGAAATCAAAGGCCAAGTCATCGTAGATCAACTTGCAGAAGCACCAATCTATTTAGAGAATCCTCTCATCTCATAGTTTCCAGATGAACCCATCTTCAATCTCAACATAGCCAACCACTGGAAACTTTACTTTGATGGCTCATACACACAACATGGATCAGGATCCGGTGTCTTCTTTATCATCCCACAAGGGGACTACGTACCAAGGTACTATAAATTAGTGTTTCCTTGGACTAATAACATTGCAAAATATGAGGCTTTAACCATAGGTCTCAGAATAGTAGTGCAGTGGCACATCATGGCCATTAAAGTATATAGAAACTCCCACCAAATAATAAACCAAGTGAATGGTGAATACCAAACTAAGGATGGTAAGCTTACTCCATACAATAACCTAGTGGAGACTCTCAAGGAATCCTTTATTGAGATCACATTTGAGCAGATACCCAGAGCCAACAACAGAGCAAAAAACACCATGGCAACGATTGGATCCTTACTAGACATCCCTCACAATGTCCCAAAACATGAATTCTTGGTAGAGTAGCTTCTCGTGCCCGCATTCGAGGTATCAGAATCAAAAAATTTGTGTGAAATCGTTGGTCCTGGTGATCCCTAGTACTATGGAATTTATACCTACCTATGAATAGGTGTCATACCTGTTGACTTACCCTCAACCTTAAAATGAACCTTTGTCAAAAAGGCATCCCAATTCATCATCCTAGGAGATAAACTATATCGTAGGAGCATAGAAGGAACCTTAATATGTTGTTTAAACATTGAGGAGGCATTGACCGCTTTAACTGAGGTACATAAAGACATTTGTGGTTCACACTCAAGTGGAATGACCCTAGCCAAGAAATTGTTGAGGATGGGGTATTATTGGAATACAATGGAAAGAGAAGCACATGACTATGTCAGAAGGTTTCTATAATGTCAGCAACATGGGGAACTCATCCATGCTCCAACTCAAGAACTTCATCCCATCATCACACCATGTCCCTTTTTGTAGTGGGCACTAGATCTCATTGGAAAAATTACTCCCACTTCATCTAATGGCCACATGTTCATCATAACAGCCATTGAGTACAATACCAAGTGGGTGGAAGCCATACCTATGATATATATAACTGAGAAGTAGATATCAAAATTCATCTTGAACTATCTCATTTATAGTTATGGTGTCCCACAAGCCATTATCTCAGATAATGGTACACCATTCATGAATCAAGATGTCTGCAACTTATGTGAAAAATTCAAAATCCAACATAACTTCTCCACCCCATACTATCCCCAAGGACATGGCCTAGCAAAAGCCACAAATAAAACCATTTTAAAGATCCTCAAGATAACAGTCAATGACATAGGTCGTGACTAGAATCTGCAGCTCAATCTTTCCCTTTGGGCCTACCGAACTAGCATCCACACACCCACCGACACCACCCCCTTCTCCTTGGTCTACTGATCAAAAGCAGTACTCCCCATTGAGATCGAGCTCCTATCACTAAGAATATCATTGCAAAAACTCATCACGGATGAAGAGTACCGAGAATCAAGATTGAATGAGCTGGAGTTATTTGATGAGTGACATATAGATGCTTTAAATCATTTGCAAGTCTATCAGAATAGACTCAAGAAGAGCTATAACAAGAAAATCAGAAGCAGGACTTTCCAAGTAGGAGAACTGGTACTAAAGGAGAATCAGAAGAATGTACCAAATCCAAACAACAAAGGAAAATTTGAACCTAATTGGTTGGGACCATTTGTTATCACAACAAGCTATAAATCAAGAGCATATCAGTTATCAACACTCGAAGGGGAACCTCTACAAGAGCCCATGACCAGCTCTCATCTCAAAAAGTTTTATGCCTAATCTTTTAACGTATATAACCTAAAAATAAAAAAACCAGAAAATGTCATAAAAAAATGGTTACTTTGGTGAAAACCTGGCAAACAGGCATCTTAGTGACAACAAAAAAATCAAAAAAGTAGAAAATCCAAAAAGATTAGAAAAAGGATCAAAAACAACAAAGAGAAAAATCTTCCACCAATGAAAACCACTTCGGTGGCACTTTGGACAAGTACCTTGGTGAAAACCTGAAAAATAGGTGCCTTGTGTAAATAAGCACTTTCCATCCACTAGGATCTTTACGGTTTGTTCTGCATCATCCATCCATTACTTTTCCATCATTCATCGCATTCAGATTCCCATCCATCACTCATCCACTCACATCTGCACCATAGCTTGGTCTTGTGTCCATATCATGATCCCTCTTAGTACTACTCGGCCCATTCAAAAGGTCAGTTTGTCTTGCCTTTATCAGAGTAGTCTATTGCATCATGTTGGGGGCATGTTCTCATCGAATCGGATTCGTGTATATCCGTGAAGTCAAAAAATTAGAAAATCTAAGACAAAAAAAAAACAAAAAATCCAAGACATCAAAAAAATTAGAAAATCCAAAAAATCCAAAAACATCAAAAAATCACCAAAATAAAAAAAAAATCAAAACATATCAAAAATCCAAAAAACGGGTCAAAAAGTTAGTCAAAAATTCAAAAACAAAGTTGTCTTGTCGAACTACGGGTCTCTAAGCCTTGAACATAGGCAAGGTTGATCTTTGATCATCCCCTGAGACACTTAGGTCAGTCCTGTTGGGACTGTAAAAATTTGATGCTTTCACATGTTGATTTACCTCATAATCTTCCGGATTTGGTCCTACCATGTGCATATTCCACTCATATTTTTCCATATTTCCCCTTTGGATCCATGTCTGCATTTTCCACATTTTGGTCCTTGTCGGTGTTGGTTCATTTTTGTCTCCCCAATCAATTTTGTGTTTTCCGCTTGCATGAGTCTGTGTTGCCTATCAGCAATACTCATCTGTGTCACAATGATTGAAGTTTGTATGTAGGCGGCATTTGGTAGGACCTTTGTACTGTCACAGCGACTGGTTTTCACTTGCAGTCTATCGGTGTAACGTTCATATGGTTTTGGTGACAATGGAGACATCTATCGACATATGTTGTGGCTATCAGGGTAGAGTCTCACCGAGTTCTATATGTTTCCCCGACTATGCTTATGGTGGTTCATCGGCAAAGGCATGAGTTTGTGGTAGGAGGTCATGACGAAACGGTCGTGTCTTGCCGACTATTCACTAGTGAATAACAAAAATTAAAATCCTATGGCCGACATGTGAATTCATATAACCGTTGCAGGCCGATATTGTTTGAGCCCGATTTCTTCGGTGGCCGACATGAATTTGAAACATTTTGTTTCCTGATTGCTGGTGTATATATATGCACCCCAATTGTAATTGAAAAACATCAGATTTTAGATTACATACAATAGATTAGGAATGGCTATAGTAGAATAATTTCTCTTATCAGAGACTATGTTGCATGTTTTCAAATGGCAAATTCAATGAAAATCAGCTGGTGTGGCAGGTTATTTCTGGTGTCAATTGTATGTTGAACTTATTGAAAAGTATTGATAAAGTTGTCTCCAAGTTGATTCTTTTTGGTTGTTTAAATTGATGTAACAAGTTTACTTTCAGTTTATCAATGCACATTTGTTGTATTTGTGTGATTAATTGACTGGTTCTCTCAAGTAGAGATTAAATCCTTTTCATTTATCACAGTAATCAGGAAGATTCATTTGGATTATCAAAGTAGAGCTTAGTAGTCATAATCCTGCATTGTTTATACAAGTTATGAACAGATCATATGCCTGTAATTTGATTTTCTGCCAGAATAAGTTGCCCACTTCTGTTTCATCTGACTCCGCATAGCCAATAAGGCACTGGTCTCTGCAATTTCATTATTTGAATTCACTCAATTTCTTTATATCTATTAATCAAGTATTTTAGGCTTTAGATCTGAATATTGCTATCAAGTTTGATTTCATTTTGTTCACTGTCATCTGCCATTGTGGACAAAGCATTTCAAACGGATAATCATAAGATAAGTCTTCTCAATTCAAAAGGTACATCCGCCTGGGTTTAGCAGCACCTAAAGAGTAGAAGGTTGAGTTATCTTGGCCTTTTCTGTTACCCTAAAGCGTATCAAGAGATTAGCAACCTCTTGAGGCATTCAACCTACATTTTTGAGAGCTAATAAGTCCTTTAGAGTTTGTCATAATAAATTGACATTTCATCATGTATATCTTCATCTGTAAATCAGTCAAGTCGTCAGTCAAACTATGTGGTCTCTGCATGTATAACGTAGGCAAGGCTAATATGTTGATTAGACCCCGAGGCCCTAAGATAGGTCTTTAGGTTAGTCTCTTGGTCAAAATCTTAGAAAACCCCAAAAGCATTGAAAAATCAAAAAATAAAAACATTTGAAAATCTCAAAAAATACCCAAAACAACCTCAAAACATTGCATAACTCCAAAAACATCCAAATATTTGAAAAAATCCATTTGTATCATCTTGCTTACACCCACAATAACATCACTCATAATAAATGATCGCCATCCTCAACCTTTGGTAAAATAGTTAGAAACAAGTCTAGTAGGTTAAAAAGTGAAAACTCAAAACGTCAAGTCTTAGGTTTAAGTCAGTACGTAAACAAGTTGGTAAAATCTTTGTGTTGATAACCCATCATCCAATTAGTCCCAAATCAATCTGATAACATCATGTCCTAGGATGTGTCCTTCCTACAATGGGCTTTATCAGAAAGAGCGGTTTGGATAAACAAAATGACGTGCCTCCATCCACTAACATGTCCTAGGATGCATCCTTCCTACAATGGGCATTATCTTTTGGCAATAGTTTCAGTTTTTATCCTTAAAAACATGTTTCCTTTTGGTTAGTGGTATTGAAGAACATCAGCTTGTTTGTTTACTTTATCTTTGTCTTTTGACTTATCTCTTTACGCTCATTCCAATAACCTCTCAATGATGTCCAAACAAATGGATTTAGAGAGATAGGAATGGGACAATGATCATTATATTTTATCTATTGTGCTTGTTGGATGTTCTTGTAATATAACCTTGGTGAATACTTGCTCTGTTAGGTTTGTATGGAGGGTGTTTTGGACAACTTGTTGACTATTGCATTGATAGGTTATACCTTTCCATGTTTTGGTTTGAGATGTTTGAAACTTATAAAGTGCATCCTAGCAAGGTTTCTGTATGTCAGATGTGAACAAGAATACTCCTATATGTTTGTCAAGTCAAAGTTCATAACACTAAGTACAATGCCATCTTGGTTCTCTATATCTTGATGCATCGTACCATAGGTGTTATCAAACATAGGGAAATTGGCCCTTTGAAAATCCTAACTCCTCGGCAAGTAGTCATCATCACTTACATATTCATCATCTTATGTCTTGATGTCTTCTCTTCTTTCATTCCTTCTTGCTCTTCACAATAACAAGGTACTATGATAGTTAATCATCATCATCATCAATCCTGCATCTACAAATCATTTGCATAACACATCATATAGGAAACATATGCATTGAATCTCCATCATCACGTAAATATGTTATTATAAGCATTTTTCATAAATAAGCACATTTATAAATCATCACATTACACCCATTTTCCATTATATTGCATTCATCACACAAACCATCGCATAACATTCATTTGCATGAAATATTTCATAATCATTTCATACTACCATATATTACATAATCAAACATAATAGGTACATGAGCATTAAAGATAATCCAATGCATTATAAGCATACATATTCACATTATATAAACATCATAAAGTCATCTCTCACATTACATCCATTTTGCATAAAGCATCATCATACCACTTTGCATTAACATATCATTTCACATATTACATCGTATCACAATAAATGCATCACATACATCCCACAATCATTTAACATGTTTAGGATAATATTTATTTGTTATTCTCAGCATCTTAAAACCATCTCATTTGCATCATCAATACATATCATATAAAGCATGACCATTGCATTCACATTACATCATACATAACCATAAAAGCATAGATATCATCCATCAGTCATCCATAACATCTCATAAATAACCACATCGTACTAATTTTTGCATTTCATTTTATAAATCATTCCATACCATTATAAACATTCAAAGCATAATAGGAACATAAAAAATCAATTACATTAAAAGCGTAATCCATTCATAATCATTTTATAAAAGCATTCTATAATCATGATTCACATATCATTTCGCATAAATCATCTCCATATCATTTTACATAATCTATCTCATATCACATATCATATCATTTGCATCAACATACATAAATCACATTACATCATACATCATCATAAAAACGTAAATCATCATCCATCCATATCACATATCACATAAATCCATTTACATATGTCATTTATTAAAAGGAATAACATAGATCTATTAGTGTGTACCACATCACAATAAATGCATCCATATATACATATCATAACACCATAACATTATTGCATAGCATATAGAAATATAACCATCCATAAAAGAATAAATAAATGACACATGTCACATCATATCAACACCATCATCTCATATATATCATCATCAAGTAACTATCATAGTACAAAATAATTAGATCACTATACATGTGTGTCAAATAAGTACAAAAAGGCCCAACAGACTATAAAAAATGAGCCCATATGGCATGAAAAATGATTTCTCAATCAAAATGAAGCCTAACCCTCGTATCTGCTGCCCTTGCCTCTATCACCATGACCCTTTACTAGTATGTGGCTAGTCTGCTATGAGAAATTTGGGTCCCACTCTACTCTTGGTATGGCTTGGTGATAATGCAAGTGATAATAGTTGGCCTCCCAGATGGCCTCCCTATAGGATCGAAGAGGCACTATGCTTTGAGAGGAGGAGGCTGCTATACTCTCTAACTACCATCTCTGACCCATCTCTATGGCCACCTGTAGCTCTGTAGCCTGCCTCTACAAAATGGCCTGGTCTCTCTCAGCCCTGGCCTGATCCCTTTCTTTCGTCAAGGTCTGAACCTGAGCCTACATCTATGCAATCAGTGCATCTTGGGGATCTGGTTGTCCTGCTAGCTATGCTTGTGCGGGCTGCATGTGGGGCTGACCCTTACCCTTAGCTCATGGTGGTACATCTGCCTACTCCTGCTTCCTAGCTGGCACCTGCTCCTAGTCCTACATCTAAACATTAGCTTCAACCAACTGAACTGGAACCTTGACCGACTGATCTTGCCACTCACCGTCTCTTTGTCCTTGTCCTCCCCCTCTACCCCTCGATCTCCACCAAGCGGAGGGTGCTCCTAGAATTGTCAATCATAGGGGTGGCCAAAACCAATCTCTATAGGCCTGTGTCATGCCTAGATCTGCGGGCCACCAACTGTCTGAAGTTGTCTACTACCTTAGAGGTAGGAATGTATCGCCACCATGAACCCTATGATAGAGTACAAAAAAATATGGCCACATAGTCATCATCTCGTCGGTCATGTGGCTCACTAAACTGATGTTGGATGTGCCCTAGCAGGTATCTCTCCACCATCGTATGCTCTCGCCCCTGCATAAAGCGATCCTAATGGGAAAAGAAGATTTGTTGTGCATCATCGGCCCACCCAGGGTGACCAAGGTATGGGTGCCATGTAAAAACCTGCATCTCATCCAGGACCCTCCTATAGTGAGGAATCTTGTGCTCACCCATGCGTGTAAAGGACACACCACCTCTGTAATGCCACACCAGGGGATCATCAAGCCCCAATAGCATTGCAATGACTCGTAGCTGAAGAACGGCGATGTGCTCCTACGCCCACACATGGAGAAGTGTAACACCTGCTCTGAGTGCTCTATCATCAAGGTAGACGTACTCATATTGGTCCCTGTAGAGTGAGGCTAGAAGAACAAGCCCCCAAGCAAAATGAACTGGCATATCACACATCACCATCTTCTCCCAGCAGAGACCCCAACCGAGAATGAAATATCAACCTCGTCAATCCAAGGCAACGAGACCTAAAATAATCACTGCAACCACCAAGTGGAAGGGAGAGGTCAAGGCCCTGTGACACTCTAACTCTATCTGACCCTCATAGTAGATATCATCCTCCATAGCAAAGACTATATGACAGGCATCCCATCTGACATCCATGTCATGAATAACACACCGCCCATGTATCAGCAACCTAAGGATCCACCACACGCCCTCTAGGGTGATAGTAGCCTCACCAGTAGGAAGGTGGAAAGATGAGGTCTCACTGTGCCATCTCTCGACAAGCGCTGACATCATCCCAAGGTGGGTACGCACGGGTGTTATGTATGCAATGTACCACAATCCCATGTCTTGCAACTAATCTTGCTCCCTGTCGCTAAGGCCTCGTAGGTAACCAAAAATCTCCCGTGATCTGTGCTACATCCTACATTAGGAAAGGTCACCATGTTAAATTTTTTGAGAAATTTCATTCAAAACATCCAAAAAGCCACCCCAGCATCGCTACATGTGAAGGTGTCACAGTTTGAATTTCAAACTACGACGCTGAAGTGCTAAACTATGAAAATGCACCACCACGGTGTACTTTTATAAAAGGCAGTGCAGTTTGCAAAAAACCCTATTCTAAAAGTCCACTGCCACGTCAGACTTTGAAGTATCCCGTTGGAGGTGACGTATGCCTCAGAGTTTGAAATTTGTCCCCAAACTCGAATCTCCACCACTATAGTGCACTTTAACAATGGTGGCTTAGTTTGACCTACTAAATGTGCAGCTTGTTTCTTGAGTGGCGCTATATAGCACCGCTACAAAAGAACTAAGTTTAAAAGCATTAAATGAACATGAAAAATGAAAAAAAAAGCTAAAGTAAGGATCACTTATCAGTGCCCCAATGTGGGGAGGTCACTGGTATGTCCGTACTCGATCGAAAATGTGCATTGGGAGCTATTGTTGCACCATCTTGTTAGAATGTCAGAGCTCAAATCTCAAAATTGCTAAAGGGCTGTGAGTGAAAATGAATTGAAAGTGACCCCTCGAAGCCTTTTTAAGCCTGAAAATTAAGGTTTTTTTTATCCTGTTTGACTATCCTGCCAGGGTTTTGAGTTCTTGAACCTGTTTTTGTCTAGTTGAGGCCTGTTTTACATCATTTTATTGTGTTTAGACATGTTTTTGGCCTCTGGGAGCCTTTTTTGACCTATCGGGCACCTTGTCATCTTTTTCACAAGATCACCCAAAAATCAAAAATTTTGTCCAATCTCTCAAGTGGATAGTATATTACCATATTTTCCTTCACCAAGGCAGCATTGGGGAAAGTTTTTGAAAATGAAAAAAAATTATTATTGGCTTTGATCGAGATCGTGTATTCTTTGAATCAACGCAACAAGTGCATTGCTTCAAAGAGGGGCAAAATCTAGACATGTAAAATATATTGATTGACATTACACATCTGATCCTGACCACTAACACCATTTCATCCTGAATCATCCCTCGGTCTAACCATTTAATAAAATAACCTTTATTTGATTAAATTCATCATATTTCATCTCTTAATAGAATAAATCAATTTTATCTTGGTAAGTCATTATCTCTCGTTAATTAAATAAACAATTTTATTTAATTAACTCCTAAATCTTTGTTTTAATAATTCATGTTATTTAATCTCTATAGTTCCTCTATTAAATTAAATAAATCAAACATTTATCTAATTTAATCAAACATCACCCCCTTTAGTTAAATAAATCAAAATATTTATTTAACTAGATCTTAATCATTTTCACCTCTTTTTGATTTATTTCAACCCACAAATCTAAAGCAATTAGTCAAATCACCTAATCCCTTCATTAAATTAATTAACCTTAATTAATTTAATCTCTTCTCATGTCCCATCCTCCATTTTTTGCCACTTGCACATGAAAATAGAGTTATTTGATTTATTAAATATCTATTTTATTCAACAAGGCATCTTTCAAGGAATATTCCTCAAATTTGAATTCAAAATCCAAGTGGTCTTTGTCCTTCCAACAAGGCATTTACTCCACCTAAAAAGTCATTTTTCCTTGAGCCAAGTGGCATTCAATGCACCTTCTTTCCCTCTTACATGTCATTTCAACAATTTCAAAATTCAAATATATGCATTTATTGACACATTCTTCAAAACTTGCACATTCCTCAACCATTCACATGATGACATGTGGCTTCTTGTCATTGGTTGATTATTAGTCCCAAATTTTCTCATGTTGGACATCTCTTCAACTTGACATTCTATAAATAAGAGGCTTCATTCCTCATTCTATCCATCCACAATTTGAGTAGACTTACTATGCTCAAATATTTAGCAATCTTCATCCATACTTTCAAATTTGTAGCTAGGCTATGCAGGTTTTCATCTTGGAGCACCCATCACTCTTCATCAAAGTGGATCACAATCTTCATCAAATCATCAAAGCTAGCATTGAAGTTGGGAAAAGGCCAATTTTCACATAAAATTGGCACCAACTCCCTAAAGAGATCAAGAATTTACATTGCTTTCATAGGATTTAATATCTTTTATTGATTTCTCATTGTATTGCTTTCATTTTCCTATTTTGAGCATTAATAAATGAATTTATTAAGGGATCTACATTCTAACTTGCATTCAATCTAATGCGTTATTTTTTTCTTGTGCAATTGCAGGTTTGGGATCTAGGTTCACACAACAAGATAGCCATTTCATGTTCATGATGGGAGAGAAAGAACCATTTTCAAATCGGTTGGTCGACACAGAGGAGTTATGATTCATGCCTAATGGATAATGTAATGTACCTATGGAAACTAGAGGCATGAACCTATAAGGGATGGTAGCATGCCACACAAACATCTGCATGTTGCCCTCATGTACCTAATAAATATCCCCCCACCGACACACAAAACATGTGCCAAGTGGATGTATTTTGAAAGGGTGATGTGGAATTTCACCTTCAAGTTTGATTTCCTAAGTTGATGGAATGCAAAAGGGGAATTTGCACAAGGGATGTGAATTCACGCGTATACATTTTTCCCCCACTTTAGCGAGCATGAGTTTCAATGAGTGATTCGTATAGTAGATTAGAGAGTTAGAAATGCATACCAGAACCATTGAGGAAGCAGACTACAATCTGGAAAACTCAAAACCATAGGCAGGCAAAGGACTCCATAGGTACTCTCTCCTAAAGAGAATTGAACAAAAGGACTTTGCAGCTCTATAGAACTATGAAGTTGAACAAAGTACACTAAAGGCCTGTAGACCAATGATGGACAAATCCCACTAGAAGAAAGTGCTTCACAAGCCCTTGGGCCTACAAAGAATACGTTCACCCAATTACTCTCTCATGAAGGAAGCCCAATGAAAGGGGACTCTGTTGAGTTGGACTAAAAAGTAGCTTCACAGGTGCACCTGCAAAGCAACATGTTAATCCATAGATAAAACATGTTAGAAAATGAAAAGTAGCCACATAGGCAGATAGACAAATAGTCACATAGATAGTCAAGAAATTGAAGAGCTTTCCAAGGGGATCCCTCAAGAACCCTTCAAAAGAAGAGGGTTCCACTCAAGGGACACATTGTTTGAAAGCCTAAGAGTGTTTTTTTGCAAATTTATTCAACATCAAAGAATACTTTTGAAATATGTTCACTTCATCAAGGAATTCAAAAGGAATAAAATGTACCCTTGTGAGGGGGTGGTCAAGGCTTCTCCTATAGGAAATTTTGCACCCTCCTTAAAGGAAATTTTTTCAAGTTCTCTCTTTGCAAACCCATGATGAAGTTAACATGCTCTGCTAGGAGTCCTTGTTGAGAATTCATTTTTTTGAAAAATGACTTGAAAATATTTTCAAGAAAATATTTTTTGGCTACAAATGCATTTTATGAAAATCAAATATGACATGATATCCCCCCCTTAGGATGGTGTGTGTTGAACGTAGAGGTAGGTAACATCCTAAGGAGAGAAAATCAAAAATGAAAAATTCATGTTGTGGCCCATGGGACATAGCGAGATGTCATCATGGTGATGATTTCACACATATAAGGGACAACACATGAATACCACAACATCACAAATCAAGAAAAGAAGAGAAAAAGATAACCAAAACTACAAGAAGAGACAATAACGTCACAAAGGGCACATGTGTAGTCTGATATTTCAGGGTGAGAGCTGCTCATAAATATATATAAGTATAGTAATAGTATATAGATTAACCGTCATCAACCCCCTACTATATTAGACCATGTGAAGAATGCATGAGAAAATAAAGTAAAAATAAAAAAAATGGGTCAACATGGAAGGAATCTTAAATACCCTGAACACTTTACATCATCCCCAATTTGTCAAAAATCAATACACATAATAGAGAAAGATTGATGCCACAAATAGAGGAAGTTTTATGACACATAATCACTCATGTATCCAAGCACCTACAAGGGTGACAAGGGTCATCCAGGAACACATAATGAAAGCACAGGGAAACACACCACAACAAACACTCACCTAATCTAAAGGTAAATAAAAGGCACCCCCTAACACTCATTGACCAAGAGGTTATCTGCTTCCTAAT
Organism: Sequoia sempervirens; assembly: GCA_007258455.2. Classification (NCBI taxonomy): domain Eukaryota; kingdom Viridiplantae; phylum Streptophyta; class Pinopsida; order Cupressales; family Cupressaceae; genus Sequoia; species Sequoia sempervirens. The sequence continues at coordinate 106,957,002 of VDFB02353493.1, forward strand.
CTAGATCATTATATGGGGAAGGCAGATGAGTCTGCAGTGGTGGAATGTCAAGGGGGGAACCCTCTGAACCTTCTACAACAAGAGCCAAGGAAGGAGACTCTTCAACATCTCCTCCACTTAGTTCATATAGGGTAAAGGTTAGAAATTTCATGAAGATCACTGATAGGACTGGGACCTCATCCAAAGAGTTAAACACACACTTCATAGGAGTGCCATGTGTTATCTCAATAGGTGAGGGAGGTGGTGCTTGAGATTCATTGCTAGGATCACTGAGTGACTCAAGAGTAGTGACAAATTTAGGGTACGTTGGAGCTTCTTCCATCACAAGGATGGTGCATGCTAATGTAGAACCACCCTTTGAAGAGGGTGGACTCCTCTTTCGACCCCCATTGCTAGCGGGGCCATCTTCCACCTTTTTCTTTTTCAGGGGGTGTGAGACCCCTAAAGACGAGGTAGAAGGCACAAAGGAGGAGGAGAAAACCATTGAGAACAACACTGAGGTGATTGGCATGTCCATAGAATCTGAGAATGGTAGGATGTCTAGAAGGGACATCAAGAGAGGTGGCTCAACTGAAGAAGCAAGAAACACCTGCACTTTTTTAGGGTCAGGGGTGTTTACACTTGGAGTAGGAGTTGAAATTAAAACTAATGCTAACTAAATGGAAGTAGAGGGGATGGGAGAGGAGGAAAAAATAGTAGGCTTTGAAACAAGGGTGGTTGACTCCCCTTCCTTCCTCTGCAAAGTGGATTTCTCAGCCTCTAGAGCCTTTCACTGATGCTTACACTCACGTGTAAGGAATTTTTTGTGAACCCAAGAGCTAGAAGCTAGAAGCTAAGATGGAATAGAAGGCTCATGCTTGGCCATTAGATTTTCCATCATAGTCATCTTTGGTGGAGGGAGAGAATTTGAGGTAGGAGCAAGAGGAAGAGATTGAGGGGAGTTTGAAATAACAACAGAGGGAGTTGGCTCTAATGCCTTGACGGTGAGCATCTTCCCATTCAATTCCTTAGGAGGAGTAGTAGGAGATTGTAGAGGCTGAGACATAGATGATTCCCATGAGGATCCTTCTCCTTACCATATCGAATGGGCCTAGGAACCATAGGTAAGACGGGAAGTTCAAATGCTAGATGCTTGGACTTTTGCCAACTAGGCACCATAGGATTCTCTATCAATTTCTTAGGAGTAGAATCCAATGCCACCATAGTAGGATGAGAGGGAGCGATAGGTGAGACCATGGAAGAGGAGGAAGAAGAACCTCAAGCATGCTTCTTTTCCTCCCTTCTCTGAGCCAAGGTGGCATCACTTTCAGCTTTCAAGCAAGCCCTATGCAAGACAATATAGGGAGATGGAGGGTATCTCACCTTAGGTGTCAAGCCCCCTTTCTTGTACTTTTCATAGGTCTGATAGAAGAGGACCATCCTAGCTAGAAGCGAACCAATGAGTGTAGGCCGAAAGTGATCTAGGGAATAAATACCATGTGCAATTGGAGGTTTATAACTGGTGTCATGGATTACATGTATTTAACCCTCATGGATTAATTTCAAAAACTTATGCATGACTAAGGGAACTACATTCATAGAGACTAACCAAGGGATACCCACTTTCACTCTAAAGAGTTCAGACATCGGGATTGTGTCAAAGAGAAAGTTTAATGACTTAGGTATAACAAGGATTGACAAGGTGATGTTGGATGTTGTGGTTGTGTTGTTGATATGTGCTTGTCATTGATGTTGACACTATTAGCATTAATTCATTTGAAGTTGTATATGTCGCAGATATTGAAAAAATTATAAAGGAATGAGTTGCAGGTTGTTATTGGTAAAGTGAAGTTCAATATGTTAGTATTTTTTGTACGTTGATGATCAGAGGTTGTGAACTAAAAGGTTTTTTGCTGAGTATATCTAGTTTATTCACGTTGATTTTTAGAGATTTTCATGAAGTTTTGATTAAATTATGAAGATTCTCATTCTAACAAGTTTTTTTGCTTTAGTCAGTGTTCTTGATTGAAGATGATGTTGTTTCAGTTAGTTCAATTGTTTTGGATGCTTCTCTAGTGATTCATGATGATTGTGGATGTTTCTAGATCATTCTCTATCTTTGTTACACATCCACATTGATCGTTGTGCTCGCAATCTAAGATTTTATCTTGTGTGTTCATACTTTTCTTCTTCTTGGTGGACATGGTATTTGTAGCGTGTTGTGGATCCTCAAGGAGAAATTAATTGAAGTATCTTTGTGTTGGAGATGTTGGTTTAGGTCCTCGCTAAGTTCTGACCAACCTTGGTTGATTCGTATTGATTATTATGAATGATTTGAGCTGACAGTTTGTGAATATTTCTTATTTTTGTTGAGGTCAACATGAAGTGATTGAATTCTTGATGGCAGATATATATAAGTGATCAATTATATCATTTTGGTGTGTTCTTGATGTGATTTTTTGTATGTTTTGAATGTTAGAAGGTTAGTAGAGTGATTATGCATTGTTTCACTTGTGCATTAAGGATTTTTGGTGTGAATTGAAGCAGAACAGAGTAGAAGAGCAAAATTAGTCAGAAAGTCCAGAATTTGATTGTTGAGCCTTATTGGAATTGTAATTAGGCATTTGGAGATGATACTCTATTAGTTCAAACCCTTGGAAGTATTCCAAACTTTTGTAAGGTAGTAATCCTTTCTATTTTTTAGTAGTGAGCTCTAGGCAGTGTGCCTAAATGCAAGTGCATTCTCATTTTGTAATATTTTCTTTTCAGTATACTTAGAAAATATTGTGGATTAACCTCCAGCATGTTTTTTCCCCTAATAGGGTTTCCACGTAAAAATCCTTGTGTTATGTTGTGGTTATTTGTCTTATGTTCATGCATTTTTATTTTGGTTGAATTTTATCAACACTTTAAGGATTAGATTAATATTGGTGAAAATTGGAGAACACTGATTCAGCTACCCCTCTTAGTGTTGCTTGATTCCAAAAATTGGTATCAGAGCTTAGTTCCTTAGAAGAATCTTAAAATCTTTGGGAAGATCTTGGAAAATGTTTCAATGGATTCAAGTAGTCTTCAACAACAACTTATGGTGGCCCTAGATGATCTTGATCAAGAAAAATATGAAGTCTAAGAATTACAAGCAAATCTCATGAATGCTGAGAGATTCATTGAGTCTTTGAAAGATAAAATCAACACGTACATGGAGAAGAGAACTTTGTGATCAGATCAAGCAAGAAGATAGTAAACGCATTGTAGATGAACAATTGAGTCAAGCCCTGAAGGAAAAGATAGAAGAATGTGAAAATTTTGCCAGGGATAATGCAGTGTGAAGCATGAGACGGAATCCATTATAATGAGGATGACTAAGAAAATTGAAGATAGGAAGAGGAAGGAAAGCTAGCCCAATCCCTAAAAGAAAAATATGAAGAATGCAATTGAATTACTAATGGATTCATTTAGCTAGAACTTGAGTTAGCGCAAACCAAACATAATGAGGAAGAGCTTGAAAAACACATTATTGATCTTAGAGATGAACTTTCTACAAAAAATGAATTCAAGGAGAAGTTCAAGATTAGCTCAGCCAAGCTTGATGAATTGATTAAAATTTAGAGGACTGATGGTGACAATCGAGGTCTCGGACATGAGAAAGGAGATTTAGACAAGGGAATCAGATGAACAACATTAGAAGATATCTGACAAGACAACCTAATGCTCAAAATTTTAATGGTATTTGTTATGTTTGTAATAAATTTGGTCATATGATGACTCAATGTAGAACTAGAATAAATTCAAGTGGTCCATCATTCTCTAATCAGTGATTTAATTGTAACAAGTATTGTCATAAGTCAAATGAATGCAAAAATGTGATGTACAACTCTTATAGAGATATTAGATGTTATACATGCAATAGATTTGGCCATATTGCTAACCAATGTAGATCAAGAGAAAATTAGTGGAACAAATGGTCTAGACAAAGAAATGTGGTGTGCTACAAAATTGGTCATATTGCTAGATTTTGTAGAAGAGGTCTAGTAAATTAAAGAAGAAACATGCAAAAAAATGAAAAACAAAAAGGGAAAGTCACTACAGATCAGATCAGGAAGCAGATGAAGAAGACATGGGTGAAAAAGAGTCCCTCTATTGTAGGAAATGAGCCAACACTAGAATCAACTTCTGGTAATTCCTCCAAGAATTAGGTTAAGTCCTTTGGCCTAGGGGGAGTTGTCAAGAAAATCTTTCCAAACCCCTGCAAGTAATTAACACCAGCATGTGGATGAGTTAAGTGATAGCATTAGTAATCTATAATTGCTATTGAACAGTTGGAGAGAGTATCTATGTAGAATTTAAGGTCCACAGAAGAGTTATCTTTCACAGTGTATGGAAATAGGGTACTCAGATGAGTTAGGGAAAAAGCATTTATTGCATCTAAAAGGTTAGGTGTGCGAATGATAAAAGGTCATTTCTATCTTTCATTTGTCACTTTGCATTTTGAGAAGAAGAATTTTGAAGAGCTCTGAAGTGAACTTTGGAAAAATTTGGCAAGAATTCAAGTGTGAAGGTGATTTGAAGTTCAAACCCTAATCCAGTAAAAAGGTATTTATCAAAAAAATTGTAAACCTGTGAATTTGTGAAAATGGCTACTCCATTAGTAGTTGAAGTCAAGGATAGACCTTGTTCGAAATTCAAGTGGCATCCTTTCAAGTCTGTTGAGACCGAGCCCTTAGGTGCATTTTCATTTGTTCTGTATGGTATTTTTCACATTGAAGATATTAGGGCATACATTCATGCTAATATTAAGGAGTTAGGAAGCTCGTAGTTGCTACATTTGTATTCTAATCACATTGTTGGAGAGGATTTTTGTGTTAAGCCTGAATTCAAAGCCCTAGAGGAGAAGAAATTCATGCAAATTATGAAATTTCTCGTGTTTGATGAAAATGAATGGGTTTGGTACATATTAAGTTGAGTTCATGCTGAATGCATGTGGTTGAGTCAACCATTCAAGATTACAAAAGAAGTTATAAGTGTAGTTACAGGTTTTAATTCCTTTGGTGGATTGCAAATTTTGAAGTGTTTGAAAAATCAAACTGTCACTAATGCAACTGGTTCAGTATTTGATAGAAGAGCGATAAAAATTGATAACATCATTAATGTGGGTGTGAAATTTTCCTCAATGGTCATTGCTTGTAAGATATATCATTCTAGCCTTGAAAATTTTGTATTCGGTATAGCCATATATGCAGCCTATCAGATGGTAAAGGAGAATGCAGAGTATGATTTATGTGAATTGCTTTGAAGTCAGCTTATGGAAAATCTTTGCAAGATAAAGAAAGGCAAGAAGAATTCTTTTAAATATAGAAATCTATTGATGTGTCTGTTCTTTTATTTTATGAATGAAGTTCTGAGAGTTGGGAAAGTGCATTGGCAAAGTGACAAGCCTGTTGTTGTTTAGATTAGAGACATGTTATTTAGCGTTGGTGATATGCAAGCCAGGAAAATTGCAATGTGGTGATATTTTAAAAACTTTCAGAATGTAATGAAAGCCATGGAAATAATTCCTACTTCTATTGTGGAGAAGTATAAGGATACAATCTATTTTATGGTGGATATTGATCAGTTCCTGATGGAAGCGACATAACCTAGAACTGTTTGGATTATGCCAATGTGTAATGAAGTTGAGGAGAGAATTTTGGAGATATATGTACATCTATTGAGTAAGCCTTTGGATCCATCTGAAGAAAGGTTTGGAACATATGCAAAGAAGGACATGCAATTGCATGAGAAATTGAAGAAACCAATGGCAGTCTGACAAGTAAGGAAAGAAGTGGAAGCCTTTGTAGAGAGCATGGGAATATCTAAGGAAGTTGTAAGATAATCCAGAAAAGTAAGGGAACAAGTTGAAAGTGTAAAAGGAAAAAAGCATGCTAAAACTAAATCTGCTAGTATGGTAGTATCCTCTACTCGAACTAGATCAACAAGGAGCTCAACACCCATATCCAGTCATGCAAAGAAGTTTGCCCCTACAAAAGCTCAAGTTAAGGCATCCAATAAAAGGAAGAGGGATAAGAGCACAAGAGTGCATATAGTTGTTTTAGAAGATGAAGAGATAGAATCTGATGAAGAAGTTAGAGATATAAAGCATATGAGCACCCCTATAGCAACAATAGTCAAGCCCTCTGGTGAAGAGGAGAAAGAAAAGAAGAAGATGAAGCCTGATAAACCAGGTATGTCAATAAAGGAAGTTGAAAGAGGTATAATTAAGGATGGAAATATTAACCCCCTATGTGAAGTGTATGGTTCCTTTGATACTGTTGGTCAAAGAATCCTTGAGGAGGCAACAATACAATACTTGTAAAATTTCAATATGACTCTTGTTGAGATAATGGCACAATTGCCTAAGGGATTGTATGAAATTTTGGAGATGAGGAGAGCTGGTGCAAGAACTAAAGAAGAGAAGCTAAGAGAATGAGTTCTTGCAAATCTATGTTGGGTAATGTCTGTTTAAGAGATGAAGTCAATCCTAAAAAAAGCAAAAAGAGAATTCAAAAGCAAAACAAGGATAAACAATCTTATGTTGGGTAAGACTGAAGAAGTAGAAAAAGAAACTGAAAATATTTTGAAGGAAGTTCTATTAAAGAACATAGTTTATGTTGTTTCTAAAGAAATGTATGAGAAAAATATTTCATCTATTCTGGTAAATGAAGAGGTTACTGTTGAGGACACTTAGATTCCTCTTGAAGTGCATCTATTGAAGAAAAGGAGATACCATTTGAAGAATTTGAAGTTCCAAATGATAAGCAAAAATCTGTGGTAGAAGATTCAATGCTCGAGGAAAAGATGGTTGAAGTTAAGGGAGTCCTAGTAGAAGCAAGAGACATTGTAGAGGCAGTGAAGAAATTTCTAGAAGAGAAAAAGGAAGAATTTTATTTTGATTTAGGAGATACCCCTATTCATTTTTCTACTTTGTCCCCAATTCAGAAAATGAAAGTCACATCATTTGCACAAGCCAAGGCTAGGGAAGAAATTTTGAAGTCTCACATTGAGGATAGTGAGTTATTGAATCTTGCATCAAGTATTTTGGAGAAGATCATGCCTACACATGTTCAAGATCCATCTGGTTCTTCCTCCGATGAGCTAAAGAAGCTTATAAATTCAGTAAGCACTCATTTTGAGTCACTTGAGAAGTCAGCTCTGGTTAAATTTTAGAAGGAATTTGATCCTAGGAAGATCAGTAGGTTGAAAGGATTAATAGCTAATGATAAATTTCTGTTAGCTACCTGTGTGAAAAATGTTCAAAGTGCATTATCATAAGGTGGAAGGATTTATAAGTCTTTTTTGTCTTTGTCAAATCTTACTAAGGAAAATTAGAAGAAGGTTAAGTATCATGAGAAAGAGTTAGCTGCTATTTCTGACACTTTTGATCCTTTAATTATTTATGTTGGGGAGCAAGAAGGTCAAGTTATATCCTTACTTGAAAAAATAAAGAATCTAAAGCACTGGAAAAGTTTAATATCTTTAAAGCTATGGTTGAGACAGAGACAGGTTTGAAGATTAAATGTTTGAGATTAGATAGGGGTGGTGAATTCACTTCTAGTGAATTTAATTATTTTTGTGAAGAACATGGAATAAAGAGACAATTATCTACATTGTGGACCCCTCAACAAAATGGAGTTGTGGAAAGAAATAACTGATTAGTTGAAGATGTTGCTAGAACAATGATACTAGAAGGAAATGTTCCTCATATCTATTGGAGAAAAGTTGAGTACTGTTGTGTACACACTCAACCGGGTACAAATCAAAGGTGATACTGGTAAGAAACCTTTTGAGCTATGGAGTGGTCAAAAACCTATTGTTAAATACTTCAAGATATTTGGAAGCAGATATTATATTAAGAGAGATGAAGACATAGGAAAGTTTGATGCTAGGAGTGATGAATTTTATCTTTTTGTGTTATTCTACCAAAAGCAAGGCCTATCGTTGTTACAATAAAAGATTGAAGAAAATGGTTGAAAGTGAAAATGTTAAGGTTGATGAATACTTAGGTACACCATCCAAAACCTGTGGATATGAATCTGATGATTAGGATGATAGTAAAAACCAAGGAAAGCAAGTTCAGACTACAAATCAAGTGCAAATCAATCTGATGAATCAAGAGAATGAAGAAGGAGAACCTAGTGGAAGCGTAGAAGAGAGAACACAATATCCTGAAGTTGAAGAACATCCTAAGAGGATTCTGAGGTATGTAAGACTAAATCATTCAGAAGATCAAATTATAGGTGATAAGAACAAAGGTGTCTAGACTAGGAGAAATATTGCAAAATAGTATCGCTAGATTTCAAAGACTGAGCCTACTAGTGTGAATGAAGCATGTAAAGATGAGCATTAAGTTGAAGCAATGAAAGAAGAGTTAAAAAATATTGAAAGGAATGATACATGGATTATTGTTCCCAGACCTAAGGATGAGAATGTCATTGGAACTAAATGGGCCTTTAGAAACAAACTGAATGAGCAATGTGAAGCGGTTAGAAACAAAGCAAGACTAGTATGTAAAGGATATTCATAGATGGAAGGAATTGATTTTGAAGAGACCTTTGCCCCTATTGCTAGAATTGAAGCTGTAAGATTATTCCTTTCCTATGCAACTCACAAGAACTACAAATTTTATCAAATGGATGTCAAATCAGCTTTTATAAATGGTGAATTGGAAGAAGTGTATGTTGATCAACCTAATGGATTCTAGTTGATTGACAAGGAAGATATGGTGTGTCAGTTGAAGAAAGCACTGTATGGACTTCAACAAGCCCCTAGAGCATGGTACGCCAGATTGGACAAGTATTTATTGAATCTTGGATTTAACAAAGGTATTGTTGATAGTAATATTTATTTCAAGATTGATCATAACAAAGATTTGATTGTTGAAGTCTTTGTTGATGATATCATTTTTGGAGGAGATGATGGTTTGTGCATGAAATTTGCTAATGAGATGTAGAATGAATTTGAGATGTCTATGATTGGTGAGATGAAATTATTTTTTGGGTTGAAAATTACTCAGTTGGATAAAGGAAATTTTATATCTCAGTCCAAGTATGTGAAGGAATTGTAGAAGAAATTTTGTAAGGAAGATTGAAAGCCAGTTGGTACACCCATGGTGACCAGATGGAAGTTGACAACATAAGATGATTCTTCGAAAGAAAATCAGGCAAGATACAAATCAATTATTGGTGGATTGTTGTACTTAACTCAAACTAGGCCTGATATCATGAATGTTGTATGTATTGTTGCAAGATTTCAAGCTGATCCAAAGGAATCTCATGTGGCTGTTGTGAAGAGAATTTTTTAGATACTTGAATGAAACGGTTGATCTTGGCCTATGGTATCCCAAAGATGATGATCTTACTTTGAGTGCCTTTACTAATGTTGATTGGGAAAGAGATGTGAATGACATAAAAAGTATCAGTGGTGGAGCATTTTTCTTGGGTAAGAAGCTAATTTCATGGTTAAGTAAGAAGTAGAATGTCATTTCCTTGTCTATTGCAAATGTCGAATACATTTCTACTACTAACAACTATACTCAAGTCTTGTGGATGAAACAAATTCTAAAGGATATCAAAGTTTTATATGATGAGCCTATTGCTATATTCTATGATAATTCAAGTGCTATTAACATTTGCAAGAATCCAGTGTTGCATTCAAATACAAAGCATATATCTATCAAGTTTCACTTTTTGAGGGAGAAGGTAAGTGAAAAGGAAATCATATTGGAGTATGTGCCTACTAAGGAGTAGATTGTAAATATCTTTACAAAGCCATTGCCTAAGGATACTTTTGAGTATCTCAGATGGAAGCTAGGGGTGATTACCCCTCCTAATTAGAACTAAGGATGCATTGCATTACATCATTTTGTGCATTTCATAGTCATATCTTGTTTCATATTGATGTTGTGGTGGCTTCTACTTAGGCGGAGTAGTCAGATGTTTAGAAATTCATATATGTGGTTCAAAGCTTAGAAATATTTTTCATTCATTTCAAAGGGGGAGAAGAGTCATGTGAAAAATTGGTGATTATTTGGGGAGAAAAGCCTTGAAGGGAAAAGATTATGTGAAAGTATTAAGGAGAAAATGAGTCAAATTCTAAGGGGGAGTAAGTGTCAAGAGTTAGTTACGTTGATGGTGTTTTTCATATCATGTGTTGCCATCAATGCCAAAGGGAGATATTATTGGATGTTGTGGTTGTGTTGCTGATATGTGGTTGTCATTGATGTCAAAAATATTAGTATTAATTCATTTGAAGTTGTATATATCGAGGATATTGAGAAAATTGTAAAGGAATTAGTTGCAGGTTGTTAGTGGTAAAGTGAAGTACAGTATGTCGATATGTTTTATATTTTGATGATCAGAGGTTTTGGACTAAATGGTTTGTTGCTGAGTATATCTAGTTTATCCACGTTAAGTTTCAGAGATTCGCATGAAGTTTTGATCGAGTTATGAAGATTCTCAATCTGACAAATTTTTTGTTGCTTCAGTTGGTGTTCCTAATTGAAGATGATGTTGTTTTAGTTAGTTCAATTGTTGTGGATGATTCTCTAGTGATTCATTATGCTTGTGGATATTTCTAAATTGTGCTCTATCTTTGTTGCATGTCTGCATTGATCGTTGTGCTTACAATCTGAGATTTTCTCTTGTGTGTTCATGTTTTTCTTGTTATTGGCCAACATGGTGTTTGTAGCATGTTGTGCATCCTTGAGGAGAAATTAATTGAAGTATCTTCATATTGGAGATGTTGTTTTAGGTCCTCACTAAGTTGTGACTGACATTGGTTGATTCACATTGATTATTATGAATGATTTGAGTTGACAGTTTGTGAATATTTCTTATTTTTGTTGAGGCCAACATGAAGTGATTAAATTCTTGGTGGCGAATATATACAAGTGATAAATTATATGATTTTGGTTCATTTTTTATGTTATTTGGTGTATGTTTCAAATGTTAGAAGGTCATAAGAGAAATTATACACATTTTCACTTGTGCATTAAGGATTTTTGGTGCTAATTGAAGTAGAATAGAGCAGAAGAGCATAATTAGTTAGAAGGTCTAGAATTTGATTGTTGAGCCTAATCAAAAATGTAATCAGGCATTCGGAGATGCTACTCTATTAGTTCAAACTCTTGAAAGTATTCAAAACTTTTGTAAGGTAGTAAGCCTTTCTATTTTTGAGCAATGAGCTCTAGGCAGTGCACCTAAATGCAAGTGCATTCTTGTTTTGTAATATTTTCTTTTGAGTATACTCAGACCAATATTGTGGATTAACCTCCACCATGGTTTTTCCCCTAACATGGTTTCCATGTAAAAATCCTTGTGTTATGGTGTTTTGGTCATTTTTCTTATGTGCTTGCATTTTTATTTTGGTTGAATTTTATCAACAGTTTAAGGATCAGATTAATATTGGTGAAAATTGCACAACACTGATTCACCCCCCCTCTTAGTGTTGCTTGATTCCAATAGGTGATGCTACCAAGGGGAGGTACAAAAAGTATGTCTTTTGTATGAATGGTACTTTCAAGTGCATCATACCCATCTTTACATAGGAAATTGATCAACCTAATCTCCCCAGTAATCACATTTACTTGAAATGTTGGGTCAACAAGAACACCTATTACAGTGTTTCCGTTGATTCATGTGGGAATGTAAAGAGGAGATGGATCCCTGTTATATCCCATTAGTAGGTCCTGTGAAGTGAAATTCATATGAGGAGAGCTACTCATAGGCTACATAGAATGAGTAGGCAGATGCAGAAAGTAGGCCATTGCGTACACTAAACAACACTTTCACAGAGCCCCCAAAGGCTTCATAATTGTACAATGACCCAATTAAGGTTTCGTTCTATGATGCTTATTGAACCTTCCAACTATGCCACTACAAGTCATAGGTTAGGTTGCAAGGATAGGCACCTCACACAACTCACACCCACAATGCTTCTAGGATACTAGGAAAGGAACTTTCAACACCGCTAAATGGAACCAAAATTTGGTTCATGTCCTGTTCACCAAAAATGTAAGAGAGGGGTACCAACCACACAAAGGCTTTAGGTCATGGAGAGTCGAGATCAGAGGGATTCCCTAACTTTCCTCAAGCTAATGGGTGTTTAGGACAACAATCGAGAATGAAGAACACTCTTAAGTGCTTTTGTCACTCTGCCAATATGAAATTCTAAACAAGGCTAGATGAGCTGGTTTATGGAGTTCAAACTACACCTCAAATAGCTCTCTATCTGAGGACAAAAATATGGGTCTAGGATGAAAATGTGGTGCACTAGCATCTCTCTAGCACCCTACATAAAGTGCAATGTGAAAAGTAGAAAATCCTACTAACTTCTTAGCTAACTAGTTTTAACAAAATAAACAAAGCTATGAAGTATGAAAAGTAGCTAAGTAAATGATAAAGAAGGTAGATGAAGAGGAGAGTGATAAATATCAACTCACTAAAGCTCTATTTTTCCAGTGAGATCCATGCACATGTTCACCTACACATAAGCAAGAGAGGGAAATATGTTGGGTTGTATAGGGGTTTCCATTAGTCGAACCCATACTTTGGTGTTTCCACCTCCACAGATAGCCAAAAAATCCATGAAGTAGAAAGTGTGATAAAGGAAAGAAGAAAGGAAACTATCAAACACTAAAAAATATGCAATGCTACTCTATCAAACCATAATAGAAAAAAGATACTTATGCAATACCACCTCCATCCAAAGGTTCTCAAGGTCAATGAAGGGAGAATCCAAGGCAATAAGCTTGGAAAGTTGACATGGTCGCAATAGTGATGAAGGGATGTCTTGCAAGAGTCTAAACTCGTAGCTTCTATGGTATCACCACATGTACAATGATGGAATTGATGGAGTAACAAGCTTGCTTACTACAATTCTCAATGGATTTATGTGAGAGAATGTGATAGATTACTAGAAGATATTGGAAGATTGAATGAATGAACAAGATAGCCCATTTCAAGATTGAGATGAGAGAGAAGAAGCCATTTTCAAGTTGGTTGGTCAACACAGAGGTGTTACACTTTGTGCCTAATAGAGAACATAACGCCCCTACAAACACTAGAGGCAGAAATCTATTAGGGACAATAGTGCACCATGCAAACGTATGTGCACCATTCTTGTGTCCCTGATAAATATCTCCCCACCAACACATAAAACACTCACCAAGTGGATGTATTTCAAATGGGTAAAGTGGAATTTCACCTCCAAGGTTGAGTTCCTAAGGTGAAGGGGTACAAAAGGGGAATTTACACAAGGGGTGGAAATTCAATCCTATACACTTTGTTCCAACTAAAATAGGAACACAGAATGGTCTACAATCCTGCATATCAAATCTCAATAAATTTGAATTGACATACTTACTTTGGCCAATACATAGTTTTCTACTCACTCTATCTCTTCTAATTTCCATCCCAAGAATGTGTTTAGCTGCACCAAGATCTTTCATTTCAAACTTAGTAGCAAGTTGAGATTTTAGTTCTTAAATCATACGTATCCCTTTACCAATAAATAACACATCATCAACATATAATGCAATAAACAAGAAATGATCACATTCAATTTTATAATAAAAAAAAATCTAATTTAGAATGATCAAATTCTAAACTCAACACATATGTATCAAATTTTTGGTACCAAATCCTAGGACTCTTTTTTAGGCCATACAAATATTTCTTCAATTTGCAAAACAATTTAATTTTACCTTTCACCACATAGTGCTCTGGTTGTGTCATATAAATATCCTCCTCCAAGTCACCACAAAGGAAAGAAGTTTTCACATCCATTTGCTCAACCTCTAAATCATAAGCAACAACAATAGAAAGAAAAAATCTAATGGATGTCATTTTTGCAACAAGAGAAAATATCTCACCATAATGAATACCCTCAACTTGAGAGTAACCTTTCATAACCAACCTTGCTTTATACTTCTCAATACCTCCATCTGAACCAGTATTTTTCTTGAACATGATTTGTAACCAACAATTTTTCATCCTTTAGGAAATGGTACAAGATCACATGTATCATTATTTTTAAAATATGCCATGTTTCTTCATCCATAGCAATCTTCAAGGATTTTTCATCATTCATACCTAATGACTTTTCTACTGATCTGGGTTCATCCATGTTAGTATTCAAACCAAAAATACATTTCCAATCATTAGGTGAATACCTTTCATGTGGTTGTCTATGTCTTATAGACCTATGAACAAGATGAGTTGGAGGTTCATCCTCCTCTTCTAAAGATCCAAAGCTAGATGAGCTCTCCTCAACTTCTTGTCTATCCTTGGGCCCCAATTCAACTTTCTCATGTGTAGAAGGAAATTGAATCACATCTTCCTATTTACTTTATTCTAGTTGTAATGTAACAAAAGAAGTCTTAGTTTCTCTAAAAATAACACTTCTACTATATATTACCTTTTGTGCAATAGTGTTGAAGTGAGCAAACCAAAATCTTCAATCTGCAACACCAAATAACCTCCACAAGAGATAGAGAGAAGCAAGAAAGAAAGATTTTATCCCATCAAACAAGAAATGCAATATGATACAATGATCAATATGCTATGAAATAGAATACAATGAAAAATATGCTAGAGATTCCTTGCTTATAAAGGAAAGGATGAGAGATAGGATAAGAAAAGATCATGACAAGTGTCTTAACCCTATCACATGAGACAAATAACTCATAACTACCTAGGATAATGTGAATTCAAGAAAACTAATACTTATCTAGATAAGACAACTAAGACTTCTAGAAATAATATTTTATCCTAAATAAACTTAACATGTGAACTGAGTTCCCTAAGTCCCTAGTAAAGGAACTAACTAGGTACAAGACTTATTCACACCAACACCCCCCCTTAAGTGAAACTTAGGGAGGAAAAAACCAATGCAAAAGATGTGTCTCGACAATAAGGCCTGATGAGGTACCTATGTAAAAAACAAAAAATAGAGAAAAGGAGAAAAACCTTGTGGGAGAAAACTCCTCTCCAAAAGAGAGAAAAAGTTGAAAAGGAAACTAAAGAAGGAGAACTCCTCAAGACCCCCCAGGATTAATTCCTTCAACCCAAGCATCGATCACAACTAATCATAATGAGGCGATTCCAAAGGTTTAGTGAATATTTCTACAACTTGTTGATCTATAGGAAAATACTCCAAGCTAAGAACACCATCCTAGATGAGTTTCCCGATGAAGTGCATGTGGATCTCAATATGCTTAGTACATTGATGCTCCATTGGGTTGTGAGAGATATGTATGGAACTCTAGTTGTCACACTAAAGAGTAGTGGGATGAGTGGAAGATAATCCAAACTCATCCATCAACTAATGAAGCCACATAACCTCTTGACTAGCAAGAACTACACCTCGATACCTAACCTTTGTCAATGATAATGCAATAATAGTCTACTTATTGCATGACCATGTAATCAGACCAAAACCAAGGTAGAAGACAAAGTCAGAAGTAGACTTCCAATCACTAACATAACCAAGCCAATCTAATTCATTGAAGCCCACAATATGAGATGCACTTGATGTGTAACAAATGCTAAAAAGCGTAGTGCACTGAATGTATCTCAAGATACGTTTGGAGACCTTCTTAGAATGACAATCATGAGGCTCTTGTGAGAAGTGAGAGACAATTCCAACCACAAAGGAAATATCAGGATGATTATTTTTCAAGTACAAAAGACTAACAACCAACTACTGATACAATGTAGGATCAACCGTAGGAGTAGTGTAATTGGTAGAAAATACAATACCTGACTGGAATGGAGTGGGGGAAGGCTTGCAATCAACCATGCCAAATATCTAAAGAAAATCAAGAGCATACTTCTATTGAAAATGAAGATCCCCTTAGAATTCTAGTGAACCTGAAGACCAAGGAAGTAATGCAAGAGACCAAGGTCAGTCATATCAAATTTCTCCATCAATGCTCGCTATGTACTTTGAATCATGGAAGTAGAAATCCCTGTGAGAATCAAATAATCCATATAAAGAAAAAGTATGAGTATATCCTCTCCATGTCTCTAAGTATAAATGGTGGGATCGAAATGGTAGTGAGTGTAGCTGAAAACAAGCAAGAAACTATCCATCTTCTCATACCAAGCCTGAGGGGCCTATTTGAGACCATGTAATGAATGTCGAAGCTTGCAAACAACTAAAGGGTCTTGCACAAAACCTGGTGGTTTCTCCATATAGATCTCCTCATGAAGATCCCCATGCAAGAAAGCACTCTTCACATCCATGTAATACATTGACCATCCCTATGATGCAACTATAGAAAGGAAAAGGAAAATAGAATCCATCTTGGCAACATGAGCAATAGTCTCAAAATAGTCAATTCCTTAAACTTGAGAGAACCCCTTTGAAACAAGACAACCCTTGTACTTTTCAATGGAACCATCTACTGCATACTTGGTGAAATACACCGACTTGCATCGAACCAACTTTCTTATCTTAGGAAGAGGCACAAGATCCCAAGTATGATTCTTCATCAAAGAGGAATACTCATTAGCCATTGCACTATCCCACTCTAGAATACCTAAAGCATCTAAACTTTTTTGAGGATCGGGTAAGTGCACCAAGATGGTCACACTTTTGTGGCCACAAAAGTGAAAAATGAGACAAAACGCGTTCGTGTTATAACGCGAACGCGTTTTGGATTTTTAAAAGCAGAAAAAAAAGTGAACATTCTTCATTTGTTTTTTACTGGCTTTCATTTCTGCCCACGGCCAAAAACCCTGCACTACGCACTCACGTTGTTGAGGAGGTGACTTCTTCACATTTGATCAACTTGAGTTCAATTTTCTTCACAAATATGGCACCCCGACGATGAAGAGATGCAAGAGGTAAGTTTTGTTTGGTATTTGTAATGAATTTTTTTGTTTTAAATTGATTTTTTTGTTTTAGTTTAGAAATGAATGATTTTTTTTTAATTTGTAGGAAATCCTCAACCAAATCAACCTCAACAAAATCAACCTCAACAACAAAATCAACTTGCCCCACCATTCTCTCAATACCCTCCTGGCACTCAAGAAAATTTGAGGAGTGAAATTGAAAACAATAAAAAATAAGTTGAGGATCTTATTAGTAGGTTGAGTGATCAAAATTCTTCAACCACCCAGAAAATTACATCTAAAAGCTGAGATTCATTGAAGGATTTGTTAAAAATGTGGATGCAATTACCCAACAAATATCGGATATGGCAAATAGGAGGCCAAACATCAAGGGCAGTATATAGGATAAATTATCATATAAACAAGTTAAAAGATTTAAAAGATTACTAAAAGTACCGATTTGTGCTCTCTATTCAGCGACCCTATAACAAATCAAAATCCTCACACCCCTCAATGCAAAGAGGTTTCCTATCCATTGGTGCCTACCGCGCAGTAGAGATTAGGAACCGTTTTATAGCCGGATGGTATATGGTATTTGATTACCCACCGTGCAATAACTACAAGAGTCCCCCAATATTTTCTTAGAAAATTATCATTGAGTTTGTGATGGAGCAAATCGAGATTATTTTGATATGAAGGAGTTTGGGGAAGGTGGGGAGTCCCTGGGATAGACTTCAGTGCAATGGGATCCTACGAGCCGAGAGGCGACCTCTCGCTCACGCCGCTTCGTGGCGGTGCGATGCCGGTAGTTGCAAAGGAGAGTGCTGATGTAGAGACTTTGCAGGCGATCACATCCTTGACTCAGAGTGTCATCCACCACACTAGCCCCATTGTACAGCGCAATCCGGGGGAGTCTTCAGGTGGTGGCCTTCGAGGCCATGTGTGTCGATCTTGTGGAGCCACTTGTTTGTATGACCCTACCGGCCCTCAGGAGGGTGCTACATAGGATCCATATACTTCTATGCAGCCTGATCCGTATGCATCTACGGGGATGGAGAGGGCGGCTGACATTCTACATGATGCATATGGTATTGACAGTCAGGTAAAATTGAACATGTTCATTGAATTTAGTTTATTAAATTTTAATTATCAAATGCAAGATTAACTAATTTAGTTTTATTATTTTAATAAAATTGTAGGGTCACAGTGTTGACCTTGGGTACACCAGTCAATCTACTTATTTATGCAGTACACCTATCAGTGGGGTATGTAAAGTTAGTAAACAATTATAAATTGATTACATATGTTAATATCATTTTTTTACAAATGGTATTTTAATATGTGATTTTGGATGTTGAACAGGGTGTTGTTGGAGGTTTCAAGGAAACACCTTTGAGTGCAAGTAGATTTGATCAAACTTTCATTGAGGTAATATAGAATAAATAGAACTTAAATTTAATGAATTCTAAGTTTAATCTAAATTTGTGTATATATAGTCATAAGAGTATATGGGTTCACTAGGTTATTATTTGAAATCTTTTAAGAATGGTCCCTGCAAAAGTTGTTTGTCTTAAATTCCTACACTAGCAAGCTATATATAATAAAAATTTAATGGGCCCTGACAAAGGTAGAGCTACATTCTACTCCATCCTATATAATTTTTTGTGATATCAGCAGCGTAACCAAGGCTCTAAGATGATGGATGTCCTACATTCAATGTCAATGTAACCAAAAATAAAATTTCTATCCTCGACCCTATCTATAAGCCAAGACTCCTTCAATATCTCCTAGATGCTTAGAGATGCTTAAGACTAGGTCAAAATACCCTATATTCTCTTCATTTGTTGCATAGCTCATCAAGTTTCCCTATATTTTCTGTAACTAATCATGATTGCATGGAAAGAAGTTATAAGTACTCATTAAACTCTCAGCTATTGGAGCCTCCTCAAAATTTCCCATAGGACGTGGAAAATGCTTAGAAATGATTAAATTCCCTAATAGGGTGTGGGAGATCTTTTAGGAAAAAATTTGACACTAATTTGATCCATTGAATTCTTCTTCATTCTTATATATTCCTCAAATATACCTTGCAATACCCCTATCATACCTAAATCTACTACATTCATGTCCTTGTTAGCTAGCATGTAGGTGATATAGTATGGTCCATGAATTTTTATGTCTTCTTTTTTCATTTTTCTATACAATCCTCTTTTATCTCACTACTATGTCCTCACATAAAAAGAAAAGAAAAACATTACTTCTTTTTCTCATCTAAGGCCCCTAAGGTTTTAAACCCCTTAGATGCAAGGATTCAAAGCACATCAACCATGTGGTACAAATGACTAAATCCCAAAGACGATTTGTAGTAATGAAAGAGTTTGGAAAGGTAGAGAGAGCTACACTAGTGACTCAAGAGAAACTTCAGCTTTCAAAAACAAATCCAATTAGGCTAGCAGACATGTGGATCAGGACAACATTTGGTGGAAGAGGAAGAAAGATGACTAGAACTCTGGAGGCCCACCATATTGGATTTTGATATTCAACCATGAGAGCAAAGAGAGTTGATATCATGTATCAAGAGCAGTAAGCATGCATTCTTCCGGCCAATGGATAAAGAGATGATTACTTTTCTTCATTTTCATTTGCATAACCATATCACAGCGTGGGAACCATGAAGACCAAGGATGTCCAGTTTTATGTGGAGGTAATGGATGTGGTCCAAACTTTAGGAGGGGCAAGAAGGTTAATGTATGATCTTGATGAATGATAGAAGAGGGGTTGGTCAGACAAACCAGGGGCACCTAGTCATGAGTAGGGACCTATAGGTTAGATTGGTGAAGCAAAGCACCAAGGAGGTCTTACAAGGAAAGGCCTAGAGCAGGTACATACAAGGAAAGGCTCCTGCCTGCCTGCTCCTCTTCCTCTATTTGAACCTCCTTGAGGTCCTCTACCTCGGTTATGTCCACCTCTTGTAGATGTTTCACCTCCATGCTCTATGAGTTTTGACTCTCCTTGGTTTCTTTGGTCATTGCCTCTACCTTGGTAGCCACCATGCTGTCCTCTTTGATCTCTTCCTTTGCCTTTGCCCTTAGAATTCTGATCTTACTTCCTCTTACTCCTCTCTTCAATATTTAATGCCAATTGATAACATTGGTGCACTGTTTTGGGGCTTAAGAGAACCATCTCCTCTTGAATGTTCCAATTGAAACCATTGAGATACCTTGCCACCTTGATACTTTCATCCTCTGTGACATTGGACCTCATACAAAGTCTTTGAAACTCCTCAGTATAGGAACTCATCTCCTGATCTCTTTTCCTCAAACTGTGTCTCCTCTTATGCAACTGAATTTCATAGTCTTTAGGTAGGTATGCTTCTTTCACCTTGGCAACCATTCCCTTCCAAGTAGAGATAGGTTGCTTGCCTTCCTTCTCCCTCTCTATCTAAATGAATTTCCACCAAGTTAAAAGGTAGAACCTCTTAGTCTTGATTTAGCCACCTTGCCTTTTGTGCTTGGTGGCTCCATCACACTCAAAATGAACCATTCCCTCTATCAATCCATAGCTAAATCCCAGGCCTCCACATCTTTCCACTAAGTAATGGTACTCCTTCAAGTGTTTTTCCACTCAAAGCCTTCAATGCTTTCAAGAAGGGATCCTCCTTCAATATAGGGTTAGGTTCAGGGATTCTATCCTCCTTTGCAACCTCTTCTTCTTTTGCTATTCTTCCATCAAACTGCATAACATTTAGTGCTTGCTCAAGTTGGTCTAACTTTTCTCTCAATACCCTATTGTCTTCGTCTATTTCTTCAACCCTCTTGGCCAACTCAGCATTTGTCACCATGATGCTAGAACCACTAGACTCTTTCTCTGACATAAAATATCAATCCCAAATCTTTTTCTTGCTCTGATACCAATCTAATAGGGAGAGGGGTTGGAGGAATCAATCACTGATTCCTGCTCTAGGCCTTTCCTTGTAAGACCTCCTTGGTGCTTTACTTCACCAATCTAACCTATAGGTCCCTACTCATGACTAGGTGCCCCTGTTTTGTCTGACCAACCCCTCTTCTATCACAAACTCCAACCACCAAGTCCACCTTGGTTCATTGCCACAACTCTTCCTTAGCCTTTACACTATACTAAAGACCAATCTTCCTCAAAACTCCATCAACTCTTGCAGGGGTAGTAATAAGTCTTAAAAGGCTTTAAACTATCCTCCAAAGGTGTTTGAACAACCTCCAAGACTTCAACTTCCCATCGCTCTCACCAATCCTTTAGCTAGGGTTTGAAAGGCTAGTAGCCCTTGAGCCCCTATTAGGTCTCCTTCACCTACAAAACAGGTTAGAACTCACAAATCTCAAAAGGACTTCCCACTCTTTTTCCAAGGTTCTTGGTTCACATGGACAACACTCAAAGATTCTTGAGGTCCCAACCTTCCACTATCCGTACAAAGCTCAAACATGAAATGGAGCAAAAACTAGGGTTTTAAGCCTTCACTTGATAGTTAGCAAACTTCCACTTTGTTTACACACCAAATGGAGAGATGGAGCCTCCTCCTTCATGTAGTAACAAGGTAACACATGATGTTCACTATCCATTTCCTTTAGATGCAAGGATTCAAAGCACATCAACCATGTGGCTTAATTTATATCATAAGTTGTACCATGATGTTCACTATGCATTCCTCTACTCTTTCGACTGTCAAATGTGCCACTGCCTTGTCATTGATCACCATCATATTCTCCTTTTCATGATTATTTTATCTATCATCTTTGGTATAAACACTTGACTATTATATTTAACTCAAGTGAGGAAACTTAAAAATCATAATGATAGGCCAAAGAAAGAATATTCAGTCTTTTCATGGTAAAATGAGACCTCAATTTAATCA
>VDFB02353493.1:106978839-107010430 GCA_007258455.2 Sequoia sempervirens
GTAGATGCATCCTTCTACATATGATTGGTTAAATTATCATTTTGTTTGAGTAGGTGTGGGTAGATGCGTCTTTCTCCCTACACATATTCAAATTATCATCCCTTGAGAAAATATACCCTTTTGATAATCATCCAACATCTTAAGGTTTATTTGTTCAAAATCAAACCAAAATCAATCAATCAAGGACAATCCCAAGAGAAAATCAAATCAAAAATCAAAATTCGAAACATATCCAAAGTCCCAAAAGCCTAGCATCCCCCTCAAGATTTTATCAAAAGATCAAAACATCCACATCATCCATCTCTTACTTCATCATCATATCACCTTTTGATCCTAGAGATATCCTAAAAAACTTGTCTTTTGTGCATAAAGTAAAGATCAATCCAAGGAATTAAGAGATTCATCTCCCCTATTCTTGAAAATTGATCCTTGTTTTATGGTTCAAACTAGATCTCAATACAAGAAGAGCATGAAAGTCAACAAAGAAACACCTGCTTCAAGTGATCTAAGCCAAACAAACAAAGAAATGAATCCTATCGAATCAAGCAATCCTTTGACCATATCATCATCACAAAACCCACAAGAGGAAAATAAAGGAGAATACCTTACCTTTGGGATGTCTCACGATGAAATAACTGAAATGTTTCAAAATCCAGAAAACCATAAGATCATGAACATCATGATGAGGCTTAACCCTTCATTATACATGCTAGAACTAGCAAAACAAGGGGCCAAATTACCTTCCAATTTTGACACAAGCTAAATAATAAAACCATATTTAGAGGTCATGCCTCTAATTTCATCCACACTTCCCATCTCATCCACACACCCATCCCAAAGCATCACCCAAAACATTCTGCAAATCACAACATCATTTGCTCCAACCCAACCCAATGTTAATAAAGGGAATGCATTTCTTAATGCTATTCAATCACACCCCCTTGTTAACAATCAAGACATGGATGAAAATACCATATTGGAACAAAACATACCCCAAAATCCATTACACAAGTATGTTCCTCTCACTTTCCATCATGACCCATCATCATCAACCTTTCGTGCAACACCGCAAACACCTCTCCTCACAAATTCCCTAGAGGAAGGAGACATGTTCGAACTTGGGTGCATTTTTGACACCAAATCATTTTCTCAAGGACCCACCCCCTCAAATTTTCACCTGTTCCACCATTACCACAATTATCCACATCTCTCCTTTGTTTGGAGCTGCCACCTTTACCAAGTATCAATCAAACCAACATCCCGAATATCAATCAAAACATCATGCAAAGCTTGTCATCGATATCACAACAACAGATGACAACTACATAAGAAATCATGACATCATCCACCATTCCCATAACATCTCAAAGCATGGTATCTTAAGGGCCAACCACATCGACAACACCATCCACCACTTTAATCACATCAATGGCACCATCCACCAATTTAACCACTACCACGACATCACCACTCACCACCACCACAAATTCCATTCCAAATCCACTACCACCCCCACCACCACCAACTTCCAGCATATGAATCCAAAACAACATGGCATTGTAAACAGCTCAGCAAACCACCTTTCAAAGGGGATTCCTAGAAGTGCAAAAACAAAAAAGCCTCACAACTAGCTGCTTAGCAAGTTACTCAAGCTACACAAGCTGCCCAAGCAGCCCAAGCCACATTACAAGCACAACAGGACACAAGCCCAAGCTTTATTGCAACAACAACAACAACAAGCCACTCAAGCTGTGCAAATTGCTCAAGCAGTCCAAGCCACATTACAAGCACAAAAGGCTGCCCAAGCCCAAATTCTATTGCAACAACAAGTAGCACAAGCACAAGCCCAAGCACAAGTGGCACAATTCCAAGCTCAAGGTCAAGCACACACACAATACCAAGCACAACAAGTGCAAGCACAAGAACAACTTCTTGTACAAAAAATAGGCAACACAATTGCAAGTGTATCAGCAAGCAATAAAACAATATCGAGAGCAGCAAGAAGTAGCTGAATTAGCAGCCCAACAACAAGCATTTTTGGAACAACAAGAAGCACAACAACCAAAAATACTAGCACAACAAAAACAAGATCAACAACAGGTGGAAGCATACCTAGCTTGACACAATGTGCAAATCCCATCAAATAACACACCAAATAACCCACCCATCCAACCCACAATCGAAACACCCTAGAACACCTTCATCCCACCCCCTGATTTGCAAAATGACGTAACAACACAAATTAGGTTGCTCTCGCAACAAGTGCTCGATCTTCAATCAGGGTGAACCACAAAGACACCAAGCAACTTGTGTCCCTATCCATTTGACAAGAGCCTTGTGATGAAACCATTCCAAAGGATTTGAGATCCCCAAGTTTGAAAATATCGTGGGATGGGAAACCCTAAAGATCACATCAAGGAATTCCGTGTTCATTGCATGGAAGTCATATATAATGATACTTATCTGATGTGGCTATTTCCTAGGAGTTTGGCTGGCCATGCCATGGAATGGTTCTCTCACCTACCTATAGGTATCAGAACATTCCAAGAAATTATAACGCATTCATTAAAAATTATGCATGCAACATTGCAATGGATGTTAGTCTAGAAGAACTCTCAGCTCTGAAACAAGGTAAGGGTGAATCATTCGCTTCATTCTTACAATGATGGAAATCCAAGGCCAATCAGAGCAAATGGACCATTCCTCAAGAACAACAAGTCTTCACCATCATATCCAACCTTGATAGCTCTTGGAATTTCATATCAAGGTGCAAGGGATCACCACATATGATCAGTTGATCTCCAAGGCACTCAGCATCAAACGAGTCCTTATGACTCAACCCGTGGGATCAACTTCATACACTGAACAACAAAACAACCACCCACCCTCCAATTACAATGATAAACCTTGAACATGGGAAAGGAAAATAAACATTACTAATGATGGTGTTGTCGATGCTAAAGTGGTAATTAGTGCCCCTTGCCAAAATAAACCTGCACCACAAATCCAAATCCAACACCAAAACAATTATCATGTAACACAACAACCAAATAATAATCTGACAATCAATAATCTCAATGATCAAAGGGGACCACCCCAACAGAACAAAAATTACCCCAAGTGAAAGTACACCGCTCTTGGGGAACCACTTGAAGTCATCATGAAGAAGTTGATAAATGAAAAAATCATCCAGGCTCCTACCTTCGAGAATTACCAAGAACTAGATGTAAAACCTCCTTGATATAATGAAAATCAACTCTATGAATTCCATAAAATCAAAGGACATACCACAAACAGTTGTATGAGGCTAAAAAACATAATTTAAGATCTCATCGATAAGAGGATTATAAACATGGAACAACCTATAGGAAACCAAGACCTTAAGATATACACGAATCCAATGCCTAATCATGGAGATAAAGGGAATAACAATAACAATGACAAAGGGAAGGGCACCCAAACAAACATAAATTATGTGTATGAAACTGTCATCGCCTCCCTAGATGAATACTGCATAGTTGTCACCATCAAAGGAGCCCATGCCGATTGTGGAGTCACCACAAGAGGTGGTAAAGTCACCATCATAGGATCATCCCAGCCAAACACAACCCCTACCTCTAGATCTGTCCCCAATTGCTACAATATCCTAGATCAACTCAAGAGAACATCAACACAAATTTCCATCATGGAGTTGCTAAAAATATCATCGGCCCATAAGAAAATCCTAGAAGAAGCATTAGCTTCATCCACTGTCCCCGCATATCTTGACAAGGAACAATTCCAAGCTATGGTTGGAAATATCATTACGCCAAATCTCCTCACATTCTCTGACCCAAATTTCTCCACTCAACCATCTCAAAACCATGCACTCCACTTGGAAGCCATCGTACATAAGAGCAAAGTCAAAAGGGTCTTGGTGGATGGAGGTGCGGGTTTGAATATTTGTTCTCTCAACCTCATCAAACTATTGAAAATCTCAGAGGATTCCATCGAAAAAGGAAAGGGTGTTTCATTAAGAGCATATGATGATCAAGAAAGAGTGTCTTAGGGCACAATCAAACTCCCTATTCAATTAGGGCCTGCCATCATGGAAACTACTTGTCAGGTCTTGGACCTTGACTTGCCATATAACATCCTCTTAGGATGCCCATGGATTCATGTGATGAAAGTAGTAGCAAAAACTTTCCATCAATGTGTGAAATTCACACATGAGGGACAAGAAGTCACCATCCATGGAGATCCCAAACCATTCTCCTATTGCAAAATCCTTGAAGAAAACTACTATAAAATCCCCCAAGTACCAAAAAATGATGAGGGCCTATCTACACCATACATTGATCCCACCACTCTCGCATCCACTTTTGCGACAGAGACACCCGCCACTCTCGCCATTCCCAACATCTCTGACATTAAGGTCATCATCCAAGATAACGGTTGTGGAAACTACACGATCCCTAAAAATGCTTTTGTGTTAGGAGAGTTACCACAATCTCCTAGATCATGGGGACGTTTGCAAATAAATGAAGCCTCCACATCTCAAATGTCTCCTGAAGACTATCCCAGCTTTACAAGTTGGGGAGATCTTGGCCAAGAAGTTATTGAGGCAAATGCATCTCATATGCTATATCAAGATGAGAGACCAACAACTGATTTACCAATGGATGATAGAAGCAAGGGTCTACAAATGATGTTCGCAATGGGCTTATAATACCTATCATTCTGGAGACATGAGTGATAACAAATATTGGCCTTAGATGTACCCCTCTGAGTATAACCATATTTGGCTAAAGTCCTCTAGTTAGAATAGTTAATAATCCTCCTCAACCAACCACAACAGAACTACACTTACCAGTATCTACAGGTCGCGTCATAGATAACTTCACATTTTTTATAACTGACATTTGTAGTAGTAGTGATAACGAGGATCCCACATCCAATATACCTAGGCTATTTGAGGATACCACTCTTTTGATGATTAGCACCCTATCCTTTGAATCAGACCACCAAAATCATGAAATTTTCCTAGTATACCCCCAACTCATCAACTACGACCAACAAGGAGCACCAATTCTTGATACATTCAAAAATGATGAGGGGCTCTCAAAATTTATGGGACTACGGGATAACATTCTAGATAGGGATCATAAAGTACGGTTCATAATTGAGCTAGATACACATGCCTATTATGGGGAAACGATTGAATCCCTCAGTCGCAAAAGTGAAAAATTAAGACTAATATCCAAGTCCTTAAGTGAAAACCACACTATGACACTCTCTAACTAGAAAAAAAGTAAAAAGAAAGGAGATATCCAACAGTGAAAACCTCTCTAAGGTGCCTGAGGATGGGGGATTCAATCTTCCTTTCAAAGCTCTTCATCAAGAAAGATGAGCAGTCCTTGCAGAAAAATGCAATCTGGTCAACATAGGAATAGACGCAACCCCACACATCACATTCTATGTAGAATCATTACTATCAGAAGAACAAGAGCTCTTAGCAACCTTCCTAAGAGAGAGACAGATAAAATTCATATGGAGTTATGATGACATGCCAAGGATTGATCCAAAGACTATGGTTCACCACTTAGTAGTATATCCAGAAGCAAAGCCTGTTAAACAAAAGCTTTAAAAAATGCACCCTCAAATCACCTTATTAGTCAAAATGGAGCTAAAAAAATATTAGATGCAAGATTCATCTGGCTGATAGATTATCCAGAATGGGTGTCAAACTTGGTACCTGTTTCAAAACCCAATGGGAACATCAGAATCTGCACAGACTTTAGAGACTTGAATAAAGCATGTCTGAAAGATGACTTCCCACTTCCAAACATTGACATGATAGTAGACATGACATCTGGACATGAAATGTTTTCACTAATGGATGGATTCTCAGGGTACAATCAGATCATGATAGCTAAAGAGGACCAACATAAAACAACTTTCACTTGTCCATGGGGAACTTATTGTTGGACAATGATGCCATTCGACTTAAAGAATGCATGAGAAACATATCAAAGGGCCATGACATTGATATCCCATGACATGATTCATAAGATGGTCAAAGATTATGTTGATGATATTCTAGCCAAGCCCAAAAAGAGAAAAGATCACATAGCAACCCTTGGTGCCATTTTTGATAGGCTGGAAGAATACAAGGTCAGATTAAACCCAAAGAAGTGCATCTCTGACGTACAATCAAGAAAATTGCTAGGATATATAGTGTCAATGAGAGGCATCGAGGTGGATCCAACAAAGGTAAAAGCAATCCTCGAGATGGAGGCACCAAAAACATTAAAGCAATTAAGGGGTCTCCAAGGTAGGCTTCAATCCATTCAAAGATTCAAAGGCAGTGCTCATAGGAAGAATGGCCAAATGGATGATGATACTATTAGATAATGACATCGAATATGTGGAGAGGAAAGCAATAAAAGGCCAAATCATCATAGATTAACTTGCAGAAGCACCAATCTATTTTGAGAACCCTCTCATCTCAGAGTTTCTAAATGAATCTATTTTCAATCTCAACGTAATTGACCATTGGAAACTGTACTTTAATGGCTCATACACACAGCATGGATCAGGAACCGGTGTTTTCTTTATCACCCCACAAGGGGATTGCATTCTGAGGTCCTATAAATTGGTGTTTCCTTGCACCAATAACATAGCAGAATATGAGGCTTTAACCATAGGTCTCAGAATAGTAGTCCAGTGGAACATTATAGCTCTCAAAGTATACAGAGACTCCCAATTGATAATAAATCAAGTGAACGATGAATATTATACCAAGGACAACAAGCTCACTCCATACAAGAAACTAGTGGAGACTCTTAAAGAATCCTTCATTGAAATAACATTTGAGTAGATTCCTAGAACCAACAACAAAGCAGCAGATGCCATGGCAACAATTGGATCCTTGCTCGATATCTCCCACAACATTCCAAAATATGAATTCCTGATTGAGCAGCTTCTCATGCCTGCATTTGAGGTACTAGAATCAGAATTTGTGTGTGAAATCGTTGGTCCTGGTGACCCTTGGTATCACAAAATTTACACATACCTTCGAATAGGAGTCATACCCGCCGACTTACTATCAAACCTAAAACGAACCTTTGTAAAAAAGGCATCTAGATTCGTCATCCTAGGAGATACCTTATATCGTAGGAGCATAGAAGGAACCCTACTACGTTGCTTAAATGTTGAGGAGGCATTAACTGCTCTAACTAAAGTACATAATGGTATATGTGGATCACACTTTAGTGGAATGACCATCACCAAAAAAATGTTGAGGATGGGGTATTATTGGCCCACAATGGAAAGAGAAGCACATGATTATGCCATAAAGTGTCTACAATGTCAGTAGCATGGGGACCTCATCCATGCTCTAGCTCAAGAGCTTCATCCTATCATCACACCATGGCCCTTTTCACAGTGGGGACTTGATCTCACTGGAAAAATCACCCCCACTTCCTCTAACGACCACAAATTCATCATCACTGCAACAAAGTACTTTACTAAGTGGGTGGAAGCCATACCCATCACGTATATAACTAGGAAGTAGATTTCAAAGTTCATCCTGAACTATCTCATTTGCCAATATGGTGTTCCACAAGCTATTATCTCAAATAATGAGACACCATTCAAAAATTAGGAGTTTCGTGACTTATGCAAAAAATTTAAAATCCAACATCGCTTCTCCACCCCATTCTATCCCCAAGGCAATGGCCAGGCAGAAGCTACAAACAAAACCATTCAAAAAATCCTCAAGAAAATAGTCAATGACATAGGTCGTGACTGGCATTTGCAGCTTAATCCTGCCCTCTGTGCCTATCGAACCAGCATCCTCACACCTACTAGTGCCACCCTTTTCTCCCTGGTCTACGGATTAGAAGCAGTACTCCCCATTGAGATCAAGATCCCATCACTCAGGATATCACTACAGAACCTCATCACAGATGAAAAGTACTGAGTGTCAAGATTAAATTAGTTGGAGCTACTAGATGAGCGATGCATAGATGCTTTTAATCATTTGCAAGTCTATCAAAATAGACTCAAACAAAGCTATAATAAGAAAATTAGAAGTAGGACTTTCCAAGTCGGAGAAATGGTATTAAAGGAGAATCAAAAAAATGTCCCAAACCTAAGCAACAAAGGAAAATTTGAACCTAATTAGTTGGGACCATTTGTTATCACAAGTTATAAGTCAGGGGCATATCAGTTATCAACACCTGAAGGGGAACCTCTGCAAGATCCCATGAATAGCTCTCATCTCAAAATGTTTTATGCCTAAATCTTTCAAGGTATAGAACCAACAATCCAAAAAAAAATGTCTTGAAAAAAATAGTTACTTTCAAAAAATCTGGAAAATAGGTGTTTGGTGATACAAAAGATCAAAAACAAAAATCCAAAAATCATAAAATGATCAAAAATAGTAAAGAGAAAAAAATCATCCTCTAGTGAAAACCACTTATGTGGCACTTTATACAAGTACCTTGGTGAAAACCTGGCAAATAGGTGCCTTGTGTAAATAAGCACTTTCCATCCACTAGGATCTTTACAGCTTGTTCTGCATCATCCATCCATCATCCATCACATCCAGATATCCATCCATCACTCATCCACCTGCATATGCATCATAGCTTGGTCCTGTGTTCGTATCATGATATCTCCTAGTACTACTCGGCCAATCCTCAAGGTCAGGTTGTCCTACCTTTATCGGAGTAGTCTATTGCATCACGCTGGGGGCATGTTCTTATCTGATCAGATTCATGTATATTGTTGAAGTCCTCAAATCAGAAAATCCAAAAACATCAAAACATTAGAAAATCCAAAAAATCCAAAACATCAAAACATTAGAAAATCCAAAACATTCAAACATATCAAAAAATCCAAAAAGTCAAAAGTCACCAAAAGTCAAAAGTCATCTTGTCAAACTACATCATCTCTAAGCTTTGAACATAGGCAAGGTTGATCTTTGATCATCCCCCAGACACTTAGGTTAGTCCTTTAGGAGTTTGTCGTAATAAACTGACATCTCATCATGTATATCATCATATGTAAATTGGTCAAGTCATCAGTCGAACTATGTGGTCTCTGCGTGTATAACGTAGGCAAGGCTAATCTATTGATCAGCCCCCAAGGCCCCTAGGATAAGTCTTAGGTTAGTCTCTTTGTCAAAATCTCAGAAAACCCCAAAACATTGAAAAATCAAAACCAAAAACATTTAAAAATCTCAAAAATACTAAAAATAGCCTCAAAACATCTAAAAAGATCAAAAACATCAAAATATTTGAAAAAATCTATCCATTTCATCTCGCTTGCACCAACAATAACACCATCCATAATCAACTGATCGTCATCCTCAATCTTTCGTAAGACAATCAGAAACAAGTCTAGCAGGTTAAAAGTGAAAACTCAAAATGTCAAGCTTAGGTCTAAGTCAGTTTGTAAACAAGTTGGTCATCTCTTCACGTCGATAACTCATCATCCAACCGGTCCCATATCAAATCCTAATCGTCAGCTCTTTTGATAAATAATCTAAAAATATTATTTATTATTCTCCAAACCATAATTTGAATTATTTTAATTCAAATTAGTAATTAATCTTCTAAAAAATCAAGTACCCGGCAGATTCTTGATTTTCTCCAAATCTTATCTTCACCCACATCTTATCTCTTTTGATTTTTCGAATCTTGCAAATCGTAGCAATCTTTATCTTTCTTGATTTTCGGTAAATATTTATTTTCTAATTAATTTGTCTCCATTTATTCTCCACCGTCGATCTATTTTTATTCCAACCGTTCGATTAAGGATTTTTCCCTAACCCTAATTAGGGATTCTTGGGTGTAATCTGGATCGTTCGTTTTAGGGTCTCATCACTAATTCATCTCGTCCGTCCGTTCGAAATGGTCTTTTCTATAAAATGCCATTTCCTTCTCATTTTTGAGACATGTTGAGATTTTACGTAATTACTATAGGCATTCATATACTTAGTTTCACATATTTCGTCATAGGCATTTGATTAATATTGGCATTTGTTTAGATATAGACATAGGCTTTGGCAATAGGCATAGGCATATCAAATCCTTCGAATCTTGTTGTAGGGCTTAGGCTTTTTAGATTGCTCAAAGTACAAATCTGAGGGCAACATACATTTCCATCAAGCAAGAAGGTGTAACGAAGGTCAATCATGGAAGATGGAAACACTCGGTGATATATTTCCTTTCGTTTTCATTTGATTTCCTTTGTACTTCGTTATTATCATTGGATTTTTATGTTATTTGTGCTAACCCATTTAACAAATCTATTTTTCCTTTGATTACATTGGTGAACCTGACGTGAATTGTACAAATAAAAAACCATTTTTGGAGTAGGTTTCTTCTTGTTGCAGGGCTTGCTTGGTTTTTGTTGCAGGATTGGCATCATTGTGGACAAAGCCAAAGATTCGACCATAACTTTCAAACGGCTAAGTATTTGATCACGAAATTTTTTTTGCAGCTTGGGGACAATATCATGCACTCTCATTCCAAAAATCAGGTTTTTTAGATCGGTTTTGCATTTTTTATAATTATTTTTATTGTTTTAATAAAAAATAAATTTTGGGAGAAAATAATCGAATTTTTCAGATATGTTTACATTTCTGGAAAGATATTTGAATTTTAATAGGGGTCTAATCTTTAGTTTTTAAATTTGGATGCAAAATTATGAGTCAAAAAATAGATCTTTTAAAATTGGTGTTTAAAAAAGATTGGCTTATATCTCTCTCACAGTTGCAGATATAATCACAATTTTTTTTTTGCAAATTTGGGATGACAGCAGACGACTCCAGTAAAAAAATCAGAATTTTTAAAGCTGTTATGTATTTTTTATAATTTTTTTATGATTTTTCATAAAAAATTAATTTCAGGTGCAAAACAAATTTTTTTTCTAATTTATTTAAATTTTTGGAAACCTCTTGAGATTTTAGACAGGATTTATTTTCTGTATTTTTCATTTTACTATCAAAAAAAATTCTAAAAATCAGATTTGTTGTGTTACTAATATTTTCTTGTAGCGTGTGGCGATCCTCTTTCGTGTGTCAAAGACCATTACATACGAGACTACTAATATTCATTGTTTGCAGATTCGCATGTCAAAGAAGGAAGAAACAAACATTGTGCTTGTTTATTTCTAGATTAGCAAACATTTGTTTTGGTGCTTATAAAACGAAATCATGTCTTTTATGCTTGATTGTGATTGTGGAATGGTAGGTGAGTATGCTCTCACTTGGTGAAAACCTTGTGATCAGAAAACCAGACCCATTCTTTTTCTGTTATTTACCCTGACTTGGTACATCAGAGTATCCTCTCCCCTCGCACTTTCGGGCGATCTTGGGTGTAAGAGAAACGGTTACCAACTCTAGAAATTGGGCCTGCCTGGGGATTTCATCACCCCAACACGACTCAAACCGGCAACGGAGCTAAAACCAAGCTACCCCCGACCGGTATATAAATGCAAACCTTAAGGGAAAACCTAAGGTTGCTTGTGCGGATGTGTCATACGGACGGAGTTGTACTCCCTTAAACCCTGTTGAGCTTAACCTCTTCAGGCTGGAGTGCCACCTTAATGGTGATTAATCTCTTGCCCCATGTATGGCCACTCGAACGGGGGTCCCGAACTAAAAACTCTTGTGTAGTAAGCCAAAATCCTTCTATTTGCTAGCGCAACACCAGTCGATGTGAAGGCATCCACACTTTCGCAGTTTGTAGTAGATGTGATCAGCTCACCATGGGAGTTTCATGGGGGTTGGAAGCTTGGTTGGCCTGAGAAGAGAGTGCATTGTAAGGGGGAGCTTGTGCAGCCAAGCTTCTGAATTCACACGCTACAGATATGCGGTTGGGGAAACCCACGTGGAATCTAGCGAATATTATCATGGCCTAACCTAGGATCGTGCTTATCTGATGTGTGTTTGGTTACTTTATAAAACGCTGTGTTTGTCAAGTGTTTTCTGGTTTTTACCACAGTTCAAAACAAAACATTCATCAAACAAATCAAAACTTCCATCAAAACAACACGAAAATCACTTCGAAACAAAACTGTCATATCTGTCGAACCGCAACTGATATTCTACAACGCAACTGCTCTGATAAACCGCATCTGAGACTCAAAACGCTGCATTTGTTGGCGTCGCGATGCATCTGTAAATTTAAACGCCACATATGATAAATAGAGTCGCATTTGACAGTCAGAAAGCCGCAAGTGAAACATTGAACCGCATATGCTAAACTGTGACGCAATTGCCAAACTGAGACGCATTTGCCTTTCAAAATTTTAAACTCCACATTCGAAACCAGAGGTCTTCAAACTGTTAATCATTTGTCAAACTCTGTCATCACGAAGATTCTGTCAGAAACCTAACTTGAAATTGCTCAAAGTCTTATCTATTAGCTTACATTAGTCACCATAGGTTTCATACATCAATCCCTCTAGTTGCATACATTCAACATTACGTTGTCCCTAGGTCCATACTTGCATACTTAGGATTAGGAAAATCTTAGGCACACTTTGCAAAAACATTGTTTTCGACATTAGACCCTCTTGGACTAAGTTATCAAACCTCCTTTAGTCATTGTCCTTTTTTGTGAGATTTCTTCCAACTCAAAAGTCTAGTTAGGAAGACTCACTAGTCATTTAGACCTTGTCAACTTGTCATTCCAACAAAGTCCTTTAGTAGCCAAAATCGAAAACAAAGTCCTAGCTTAGAAGTGCTTAGATAACCTTGTCTTACTTTGCATACAAATTGCATACCTTTTTCTCAAAAATCCAAAAACATTAGTCATTCTAGGCGTCATTTTGAACTTGGACTTCACATAGGGTCATACTCGCATTTAGTCGTCATTCCCATTTGAGCAATCTCACTTATGGTTGAAACCAGACTTCAAAAACAAAAGAGACAAATGGAAAACTTTAGGCAAGACCCCCCATTTAGTGTCAACAGTCCTCCACATGACCAGAATTGGACCTTTTATGATCCATTTACCAAACAAGACAATCAACTTCTAGCAAATAGTACATTCAAACTCTACTTGCAAAGAGACGAAAATGGCCAACTACTTCAGGAAAACATAGAGGCATTGACACAAGACCCGGAGGTCTATCAGCTTGCTGAAACAATAGCTCATCAGGACAGAGACAGATTTGTAGCTATGCTCTTGAGTGAAGGAGCTAAGTTACCACCAAGATTTCATGCCAACACGGTAAATTCGACACTTCATGACCCTAATGCCAATAACGCACATAACATGTCACATAGTGGTCAACCTCTAAATACTACAAGCAATACTTCCTTTGGGACCACAACAAATACCATGACAGTCGATGCCACGACAGTAAATGCCACGGGGGCATCATCAAGTCAAAACAATCCCCCCTTGACAACTACATCTACTACCATGAACACAACTTCGACACATCCATCTAGTGGTATTTCACAAAATCCTTTGGGGGGACCCACAGGACGTATCTTTATTCAAGGACAACAACAAAATGCCAACACGACAACACAGTCAAACGTCATTTCCTCCCAAGGTATAAACACAAACGTTCCTCTTGTGCAAAATCACCAATTTACACAAGGTGGTCAAATAACACAACCCATGACTTCATTGACACATCATAACAGTCATGCTCACAACATCCCCCAAATAACGACACACATGGCTGGGGGACATATCCCAACATCCTCATCCAACATTCATACTCATCAACAGACACCAAATCATAACTTCCAATACCAACAACACACGTCGTACATACCACAACACTCCGTACCACCGCAATATACCAACATTCACGCACACCAGACAGGAACACATGGTGTACCAGGTAACCTAACATACGAAAATGTAAACGACCCTACCATAGATGAACTCAAAGCAAGAATGAGAGATATGGAGAAAAATATGCAAAACATGTACATTTCAGGCAGGAAATCAGAAATATCATATGACCTAGATGTATACCCTTTCGACATGAATTTACGTATTCCTGCATTTCCACCAGGATACGTATCACCCAAATTCACAAAATATCGAGGCAAAACAAATCCCATTGAACATGTTCGCGAATTCGCAACCAACTGTATGGATATCGCCTACGAACCAACATACTTGATGAGACTTTTTTCTAAAAGTTTGGCAGGCCAAGCCCTTAAATGGTTCTCAACGCAAAAAGATATCCAAACATGGGATGAACTCAAACGAAAATTCATAAGAAATTATGCATACAACATTGACATGGATACCTCTATCACTAGCTTGTGCAATCTCACACAAGAAGACTCTGGTGAGACATTTATTCCATTCTTTCAAAAATGGAGAAGCCTTGCTAGTCGATGTCACATTGACATTCCTGAAAGGGAAAAAGTCGACATGTTCGTCCAAACACTTCTAGGACCCCTAAAATTTGCATTGCAAATACATTGTTGCACAAACTTCACAGAATTAGTGGAAAAGGGGGTCCAGATTGAGAAAGCCCTTATCGCAAAGGGAGAACTGAGATATGGTTCCAAAAACATGAACGTCAATCCACCAACTGACAAAAACAAATATTGGGTTAAGAATAAGCATGTTACAAATGACGGTGTTGTTGATGCCAAGACTGCAAATACTGTAGGTCCCGTATTAGCCCTGAAAGGGGTTCAACAACAAAATAGACCAACAACAACATTGACACCTCCCCCCAATACTTTTTCAAACAACCAAAATGGTCAAAACAGTCAAGGGCAATATCATCAAATGAGACAATTTCCCAAGGGTCGCACATACACCCATTTGGGTGAACCCATTGAAGAAGTCCTTAAGAAATGCATTCAGCATGGGGTCATCACACTTCCGGAAATAAAACCTTATGACCCAGGACAGTTCAAACCATCATGGTGGAATGACAATGCACTTTGCGAATACCATCGAGCCAAAGGACATACAACCGCTAACTGTCGACAACTGAAAAATGTAATTCAAGATCTTATTGAAAATCGCACAATCGAAGTAGGGGGATCACAATTCACCTCCAACGCAGATCATACTATTCACAAGAATCCACTGCAGGATCATGGCTCTCATAATGCGTCCACGTCAGGTTCACAGAACCAAGCTAACTTTGCCCGAGTCAAGTACGATTATTCTAGTGGACCAATTATAAACAATATCTGCACTGAAGATGGGTACATCAATACCATTACGGTCAAGAGAGCACCCCAGTGTAATGCTACTACTCGCAGTGGCAAGGTCACTATAGCTGGTCCGCCTCCTCCTAGACAAGCCAAAATCATAATACCGGGCCCATCGGCTAAACAATCACAACCTGCTGCATCGACTAAACAGCCAAAACCTATCTCAACCCCACAACAGTGGAAACCCAAGAGTCAGTTCAACCTCATTGACCAACTAGGAAAGACTCCCGTGCAAATATCTATCCTTGAGCTACTTCGTATCTCTCCGGCACACAAAGAAATCCTAGACAAAACTCTCCTAGAGTCGTCAGTCCCTAAGGACATCGATGTCAATCAGTTTGAAACTATGGTGGGATATCTCACCACGCCACACCATGTCACCTTCTCGGATCAGACTACTCATCACATAAAACCAACCACAATGACGCATTACACATAGAAACTTTTGTCCACAAGCACAAAGTTAGACGGGTTTTAGTAGATGGTGGAGCAGGGTTGAATATATGCTCCCTCAAATTGGTTAAGGCTCTTGGATTCTCTGATGCGTGCGTAGACCCAATGAAAAGAATAGTGATCAAAGCATACGATGATGAGGAACGCTCTTCAAGGGGTGTTATCTCTCTCCCTATCAGAGTGGGACCGGTCATTGTGGACACAACCTGCCAGGTCCTGGATTTGGAACTACCATATAACATTTTACTTGGCCGACCATGGATCCACGCTTTAAAAGCCGTTCCATCAACATACCACCAATGCCTCAAGTTTCCTTTTGACGGTACAGAAGTAACCATATACGGAGACCCCGACCCTTTCCAATATTGTACCAATTTAAGGGGTATCTCCGAAAACCGAGTACCTATTAATCGAGAAGCACCTGGCTCCTCGTCATCCAAGTACATCGACCCTTCCACACTCACGTCATCTTACACATCCACTCCATCCACGTCTTCCACCATGCCACCACCTTCCACCAACCCTAAGACTGAATCAACTGTCAAAATCCAGGACCTCGGTTGTGGAGAATTCAAACTGAACACAGCCTACAGCATAACAACAATGCCTAGATCTCCCAAGGACTATGGTCGGCCATGTTTCCGAATGGAACCTCAGGAAACCTTCATAGTCCCACCAAATATAGTTTTTATCAAGTGGGGAGACATGAGTGAGGAAGACCTTGCTGACATCATGGGATGGATCTATAAGGATACGGTCACATTATCCCCATTACCAGTTCAAATATATGGCAAAGGTTATGACTTCATGAAGGCTAAAGGCTACGATGGTACTAGTGGCCTTGGAAAAAATAAAACTGGCCGAAGGGAACCCATAGAAACTTTTCAAATTCTGAAGTATCTTGGATTAGGGTTGGGATCACTTGCCAATGGCGATCGACATACCTCTGGACTTTTAAATGAGCGAGTACAGGCTTCTGACAGTGTCGAGACTACTAGGGAACCCCTCACCGAAACTGACTCCCACGAATGGGAATTTGGCTCAGAACGATCCCTAAGTGACTGTTGTCTTGATGATTTGTTTGTCGAACCAGGGGAATTGACCTCTGAACAACGATTTTGGAAAACATTCAAAATTGAACAAGCACCAAATAGTCAAAGCCCTACTACCACTTCCCACAACACACAACAGCCATTATCTGACCCCCCTCAGTCCAATCTATCCAAAGTGTCAGACGATATTGATAACCAGGACTCTAAAACCTTCACTCCTTATTACGATAATGAATATGACACTAGTGAAGGAGAATATTGGCTAGAGTCCGATGTGGAGTTGGATGATGATAACCTCATCTACAACATCAATGAATCCATCTGCATGCTGTCCGCATCCTCACCCCAATTCACTAGCCTTGACGATGGCATCTCTTTAGTTTACCCTGAACTAGTCGATTGGGACCAACAAGGACCGCCAGTTCTGGACACATTCCAAAATGATGAAGCCATTTCCGAATTCATGGGATTACGAGAAGGCATACCTAGTGGGGACCACAAATCAGGATTTGCTATTGATTTAGACTGCACCGCATACTTCGGCGAGACGGTCCAGTCCTCTAGTCGCAAAAGTAAAAATAAAGTAAAATAAAACGCCTCTAGGTGAAAACCGAAAGGCACCTCTTGGACGATAAAATAGTAAAAATAAAGGATGTATCTATGGGTGAAAACCTCGAGGCACCCAAAGATGGAGGGATCGACTTTTCTCCCCTCGGCAACAGAGAAATCGAATATTGAGGACACAATAGATATTATTTAACCGCTAAGACCCCTAAGATGGTCCTATGGCCACATCATTGACTCCATGAAGAGAAACCAATTTCATAAATTATTTGCAAAACAAAAAATCAACTTCACATGGTCCTATGCTGACATGCTAGGATTGGACCTAGAACTGGTTCTGCACCATCTGCCACTATTACCTAATGCTAAACTAGTCAAGCAGAAGTTGCACAAAATGCACCCTCGCGGCCCCATTGGTCAAGGCCGAAGTTAAAGAAATTACTAGATGCCGGATTCATATGGTCTATTGATTACACTGAATGGATTTCTAATCTGGTGTTGGTAACAAAGCCAAATGGGCTAATCCGCGTATGTACAGACTTTCAAGACCTAAATAAAGCATACCCAAAGGATGACTTTCCTTTGCCAAACATCACATCATAGTCGCACTCCACTGCGTGACATGAGATGCTATCCCTCATGGATGGTTTCTCTGGTTATAATCAAATCCGCATTGCTCCTGAGGATCAACACAAAATAGCATTTACTTGCCCATGGGGTACATACTGTTGGAACGTCATGCCCTTTGGTCTCAAAAACGCAGGTGCCACATATCAAAGGGCTATGACCACGATCTTCCATGACATGATGCACAATATAATGGAGGATTATGTAGATGACCTGTTGGCCAAATCAGCAACTAGGAAAGATCATTTGAGGGTACTCGACATAATTTTCAAGAGACTTGAAGAGTACAAAATTCGGCTAAACCCTAAGAAGTGTGTCTTTGGGGTCACGTCAGGTAAACTATTAGGGTACATAGTTTCCCGAAGAGGCATAGAGGTTGATCCGGCAAAGGTCAAAGCAATCATAGACATGCCTCTGCCCAGAGGGATCAGTGAACTCAGAACTCTGCAGGGTAGGGTACAATCTATTCACCGTTTCATAGCCCAATTGGCAGATAAGTGTCATCCGTTCCAGTACCTGTTGCTCAAAAGTGTCCCCTTTGTATGGACGGATAAATGTCAAGAGGCCTTCCAACAAATAAAAGATTACCTACTTTCAACACCAGTACTCATGCCACCCATTCATGGAAAGCCGTTGATTCTATACATCTCAACTACTAGTTCGACACTGGGGGCATTGCTGGCCCAAGATGATCATGAAGGAAAAGAAAGAGCAATCTATTACATCAGCCGCACACTGATAGGCTATGAGTTGAACTATACATACATTGAACGGGCATGCCTCACTGTTGTTT
Source organism: Sequoia sempervirens (assembly GCA_007258455.2). Taxonomy (NCBI): domain Eukaryota; kingdom Viridiplantae; phylum Streptophyta; class Pinopsida; order Cupressales; family Cupressaceae; genus Sequoia; species Sequoia sempervirens. Next base: position 106,997,534 of record VDFB02353493.1, read on the forward strand.
TTGCATCCCAAAAGCTAAGACACTATATGCTCAGTCATCAGACACAACTGGTTGCCAAGATTGATCCATTGAAATATCTACTCAGTCGAGCAGCACTAACAGGCCGGTTGGCAAAATGGGTCATGATCCTAAGCGAGTATGACATACAGTATGTTGAGCGCAAGGCAATCAAAGGGAAAGTAATAGCAGATCAATTGGCGGATGCACCAATTCAAGCCACTCATCCATTAGTAACTGATTTTCCCAATGAGTCTATTTTCATGCAGAACCGACATCACCATGGAAACTGTATTTTGATGGGTCTCATACTGGTCATGGCTCAGGTGCTGGAATATTGTTTATCACACCACAGGGGGATTCAATTCCAAAGTCATTCAGGATCGCTTTCCCTTGTACAAATAACATTGCTGAATATGAAGCACTCGTCACAGGTCTCAAGTTAGCAATAAAGTGGAAAATTCAGACATTGCTAGTATTCGGGGATTCCCAGTTAGTAATCAACCAAGTGAATGATGACTATGAAACAAAGGATGAGAAGTTGCTTCCCTACAAGAGGATGGTAGACATTTTCTTGACATACTTTCAATCGATCTCTTTTGAACAAATCCCTAGGGTACAGAATAAGGCAGCTGACGCAATGGCTACTATTAGTTCTCTCTTGGACATCCCTAAAAATGTGTCACAATTTGAGTTCTTAGTAGAGCAACTTTTGATACTGGCATATGATATCCCAGAATCAGAAATGGTTTGTGAACTTGTTGGTCCCAACTCTCCTTGGTATCAAGACATTTACGATTACCTAAAGTCTCACACCCATCCACTGAACCTGTCAAATAACCAACGGAAGTCCTTCATTAGAAAATCCGCAAGGTATGCCATTGTCAGTGACACCCTCTACCGCCGTAGTTTTGACGATACCCTCCTTAGATGTCTCGACACCGATGAAGCATGTATGACCTTACGAGAAGTACACGATGGTATATGCGGATCTCGTTCAAGTGGTCCTACGCTAGCTAAGAAATTGACGAGACTTGGGTATTATTGGCCGACAATGGAAAAAGATGCAATTGAATATGTCAGGACTTGTCACAAATGTCAAATACACAGTGACTTGGTCCATGCTCCAGCACAAGAACTCTGGCCCATCACCTCTCCTTGGCCCTTCACTCAATGGGGACTCGACCTCGTGGGTAAGATTCATCCAACCTCATCCAACGGCCATAAATTCATTATTACCGCCACTGAGTATTTCACAAAGTGGATCGAAGCCATTCCATTGACATATATTACCGGAAAACAAATATCAAAGTTTATCCTTAATTACATCATTTGCCGGTATGGCCTTCCGCAATCCATCATCATTGACAACAGACGTTCGTTCAAAAACCAAGACGTACGTGAGTTATGTGAACGGTTCCATATCCAACACCACTTTTAATGTCCATACTACCCGCAAGGAAACGGCCAAGCGGAGGCGTCCAATAAAACCATTGTCAAGATCTTAAAAAAGACTATCAATGACGCTGGCCGTGACTGGCACATACAACTTAACCCTACTCTGTGGGCTTATCGAACTAGCATTCGTACACCTACAAGGGCCACCCCGTTTGCCCTGGTCTTTGGTGCTGAAGCCATCTTACCCATTGAGGTCAAAATTCCTTCACTACGAGTTTCCTTGAAGGGTCTTACTAATGAAGAAGACTACCGACAATCACGCCTGCATGAGCTAGAAATGCTGGAAGAAATACATCAAAACTCACTAAATCATCTCCAAGCATATCAGAACCGCCTTTGTCGCAGCTACAATAAAAAGGTTATGGTCAGAAAGTTTGACATCGGTGACCTAGTTCTAATGTAGAACCCCAAGAACCAAGTAGACAGAGAAAAGCCAAGAAAATTTGAACCAAACTGGCTAGGTCCCTATATTATCATATCTTCTTTTGGTTCTGGAGCTTATCAATTGGCAACTCCATATGGGGGACAGTTGACAGAACCCATCAACAGTTTACATCTCCGAAAGTTCTACGCATAGCATTAGAGGATGGAGCTGAGAATCATAAAATACAAAAAAATTGAAAAAGGATAAAAATCGTCACCTTGATGAAAACCTGGCAAACAGGCGTCTTGGTGACACAAAAAAAAAAGAAAAATTAAAAATAATCAAAAAGTCAAGAAAGTAGTAAAGAGAAAAAATGATTTGTTCACTAGTGAAAACCTGGCAAACAGGCACTTTGGACAAGTACCATGGTGAAAACCTGACAAACAGGCGCCATGCGTAATCAATCATTGCTCTGCCATCTACTGTCACTTGGTCTAACTTGGCCTAGGATGAAAGGTATTTCTGCCATTGTTCCGCAAATCGCCATCACATCCTACCCTACCTATCATAGTAGATAAATGATTGACATCAGGTCCTGACGACTGTCCGTCTACCAAGTCAGCAGCATCCCGTCTATGTCCCTTGCAAATGGCTAAGTCTTAGACCTGACTGGGGGCAAAATGTTTATCATGCAACTGCAGTGGATGTCACAAATGATCTTGACAATTGGAAAAAAGTCCTGAAAAAAGACAAAAACATTGGCAAAAAGTCTTGAAAAAAGACAAAAACATCGGCAAATAGTCCTGAAAAAAGAGACAAAAACATCACAAAATGTCCTGAAAAAAGAGACAAAAACATCGCAAAATGTCCTGAAAAAAAGATACAAAAACATCATAAAAAGTCCTGAGGAAAGACCTAAAAATCGTAAAACGTCCTGAAGAAAACATTAAACAAAAATCAGTAGACCACTTGAAGAACATAAACATCTGGTCATTTCTAGTCAAAGTCAATCATGTCAAAACAGTCTTCGTCATCTGTCTGAACTACGTTGTCTCTGCGCATTTGCTACGTAGGCAAGACTCATACTTGAGTCCCCGAGACATTAGGTTAGTCCTTTAGGTTTGTCAAAATAAAATCATGACGCAATCTTTGGTCATCAAGACAAAGTCATTGGTCGTGTCGAACTACGAGGTCTCTGAGTGTATGACGTAGGCAAGGCCATCTATTGATGAGCCCCCGAGGCCGCACTAGGTCAGTCCATTAGGGTTCATGGCACTACACTGGCACACATGTCAAAAGTCTTCAATCAATTTCCACATAGGGAAATCTCCTAAACCAAAGTAAAACAATCATTTATTCAGCATGGAAATCTCATCAGCATATAGTCAAACACAAGTCAAACTTAGTCAAAAACAAGTCAAATCATCATAAGCAAGTCAAACTGTCAAAATTCAGTTAGTCTTCAGATGAGTCCTTCTGAATGATAACCTCTGTCATTTACGCCTTAGGATGTCTCCTTCCTAGGCGTCGTCATCGTCATTCGACATTTTGAGTGATCCTCTTGACACCTAAAGATCACTCTTCGTGACATCAGTATTCTTTAGATGTGTCCTTCTGAAGAACCAACTCTGTCATTTATGCCTTAGGATGTGTCCTTCCTAGGCATTGTCATTATTCTGAGGGACCCCTAATGACCATTAGGGATCGAATCCTCTCGACATCGGCATTATTCAGGATGTGTCCTTCCTGAATTCACCAAGTCTCAGCATTTTCCAAGATCAATCAAAACTTTAAACATTTTTGACATCTCCAATATCATCTAACATGGCATCTGACATCGTAACAATGGATATCCGTGACGCATCTTGGCAAACACTTGACAAATTGTCTTTTTGATCTTCTATCATGTTATTAGTTTTTCAGCGAGATCCTAATAAGCAGGATTTAGAGAGGCAGTGACGTAGCATGACAATTGACGCACATGACTACTAGTTTCTCAGCGAGGTCCTAATTTTGGGATTTAGAAAAACAACGACATATCATGGTAAGGACTCTTTCTTTTTGTATTTTGACAATCATGCTACTAGTTTCTCAAGGATGTCTTGGAAAGAGGATTTAGAGAGAACCAAATGACATTTCACATGATATGTCCTTGTCTTTTCTGCTTGTGGTTGATTATGACAACAAGATCGGGCAATCACACTCATAGTAGGAGCTTCAAGTGATCATCCTTGTCAATGATCGCTTGTCTTAATGCGATGGTATACAACCTTTAACACCTTGATCTATGTCATATCATAGTGTTTCTTGGCCATCACAACAATCTGCCCAATGACGATTAAGAGCAATAAATATTAAAGTCCTATGGCAATGTTTTGAAGGATTTGGTCTAGGAACTAACATGCATCTTCTTTAGTCTTGCCATCTTCTCTGCCTCATCTCATATAGGCATTGCATCCATATCATCATCCATATCTTTTGCACTAACATTTCTTTGTCTCTTCATATTCTAGTCTTCATTCATTTCGAGAGCACACCCATGTTCTGGAACCGTCTGTCTCTCTCGAGGGGCATACTGACAACCCTCCCTCGCTATTCTCCTTCCTCCTCATCTTATTTTGCAGCACTGGGCATTTTTGACTTATTTTCTTGTCATACTGCAACATGCTACATTATGACAAAGAGGGGCAAAATGTAGACACCTAAAATGTGACCTTAGGCCTCTAAAAGTTTCATTTTTACCACTTTCGTCTCTACTATAATTGTGACATTTAATTATGTCCTTGGTCCACATTCGACTATTGATTAAATAATTTATAATTATTTAATTAATTCATACCTTGTTTTCTTCTATGATTATTAAATAAATAAATTTTATTTATTTATTAAATACGCTATTAATCGGTTTGTCTTCCTTTAATTAAATAAACTTTTAATTTATTTAATTTCCTTTTCTCAGATTTAATTATCCTCGACATTAAATAAAATGAATTACATTTATTTATTTAATATCGCCATCGGATATCTTAATTAAATAAATTGATTAATTTATTTAATTAATTGTCTTATTCCTAAAATTAAATAATTAAAATTAATTATTTAATTGCTAATTTATTCCTCTCATTTAAATAAATTAAATTATTTAAAATGTCATGTCAATCCTAATTGTCGGGCCTTTTTGATAAATAATCAAAAGATTATTTATTATCTCTCAAATCCATAATTTGAATTATTTTAATTCAAATTAGTACTATCTTCTAAAAAATCAAGCAATCGGGCAGATTCTTGATTTTCCAAATCTATCTTCAAATTCACATCTTATCTCTTTGATTTTTCAATCTTGCAAATCGTGCAATCATATCTTCTTGATTTTTTGAAAATCTTTATTTTCTAATTAATTTGTCTCATTTATTCTCCACCATCGATCTATTTTTATTCCAACCGTTCGATTAAGGATTTTGCCTTAACCCTAATTAGGGATTCTTGGGTGTAATCTGGATCGTTCGTTTTAGGGTCTCATCACTAATTCATCTCGTCTATCCGTTCGAAATGGCCTTTTCTATAAAATGCCATTTCCTTCTCATTTTTCAGACATGTTGAGATTTTACGTAATTACTATAGGCATTCATATACTTAATTTCACATATTTTGTCACAGGCATTTGATTAATATTGGCATTTGTTTAGATATAGACATAGGCATTGGCAATAGTCATAGGCATATCAAATCCTTCGAATCTTGTTGTAGGGCTTAGGCTTTTTAGATTGCTCAAAGTACAAATCTAAGGGCAACATTATCTAGCAAGCAAGAAGGTGTAACGAAGGTCAATCATGGAAGATGGAGACACTCGGTGATATATTTCCTTTCGTTTTCATTTGATTTCCTTTGTACTTCGTTATATCATTGGATTTTTATGTTATTTGTGCTAACCCATCTAACAAATCTGATTTTCCTTTGATTACATCTCCTTTCATTAATCTTTTGAAGACTTAACCACACACTTAATACCTGATTTTCTTCCTTCTTTACTAGCCTACAATTATTACCTCAAGATTCGCTACATCATACACATCAGCCCTCACATCCTGTTAGGGTTTCATTCTCTTACAAAACTCATCAACAAACTACTTCTACATTGAGCCACACAACATTTATTTCTAATACAAAGAATTTTATTTCATTTTCTCTATCAAATCTTAAAATCTAATTATGCATTTAATGTATTCTCTTGTCAATATGATCCAACCTTGATTCTTGTTTCTATGATCAACTCAACTGCTTCCCTGTGCATCAAATCTCATTACAATTGTTGTTCAAACAAATAGAACATTTAATTCTCATTGTCATGTTGATTACTAGTTGAGACCCTTATTCACACATGTCATAGTCATTCAAATCTTACATTTGATTTTTTTCCATTGATCTTCTCCTTTTGCACCATGATCCTATGATCCTCATCTATTGTTGTGTCTTTAAATCACAACATTCGACAAATAGTATTCAAATATTCATCATCAATCTCCACTAATAGATGGTCACCATTGGATCAATTGCTAAATAGTCTATGTCCTTGATCTAACATATCGCTCCATTGGGGGATGATTATTTCAATATCATCGATGTCCATAGCTCCCACTGATATGGATCGTATAGACTTGCATGCCAATAGTTTTCCATGTTGTTTCCATGTCATTCACAACACTCGTGTGAAATGACATATTGAGCAATCGTTCATTGCCATATATCAGCCATCGTCACACTCAGGTCCCACATGGCACCTCATTGCTCTATCATGGGGATGCCATCCCTAGTCCTACCGATGCACCTATGTCTTATTGATAAAGCTTATGGCTTTATCAGGGGGATGTCCATCACAGTCCAGCTAATGTGCCTATGTCAAACCAATAACCTTTTTTGTTGTATGGTCCCCATGCCATCATGTCACTACATGTCATATTTCACTTCTCACTTTCTACCACATGCAATCCTTCATTTTATCTTTGTCTATACCTTTGATGCATGTCATCTCACACTCAGGTCCCATTACCCATGTCCATTATTCCATCGCCCTATTAGAGGGGCCTTCTTCAAGGTCCTAGTGATGACATATAGTCTCGCTAAAGATATAGCCATTGATGTATTAGGGAGATAATCATGACACTTCCACTAATATGACTTACTCACATCGAAGAAAACACTTAATGACTTCACCAATCCACTTCATCACCATGTCAGCACTTCGTAATTCACAACAAGGATGTGGATTACCGTTCACCAAATCTTGCCATACCATGCGTTTGCATCATCATCATAGTCACCCACATCTTTATGACTAGGTCCCACACTAAACACTACCTTCTCATCACTGTGCTAGGGAAAAAAGATATTAGGTCCTACCAATGACATTCACTCTCACTGATGAAGCTTCCATACTCCACCTGTCATCCTTGTTTCTTCACCGTCATGCCACATGACTGCATCATCACCTTCCATGTCAGCATTTTTGAATCCCACATGCCATTGCTCCTTTGCTGGGATGCCTTTCCTAATCCAATTGAAGCCAATCAGCCACTTCGATGAGTGTTCCAATGCTAAGTCACCAAAAATCTAAACTTAAGAACCTCTTTGTTAGAGGTTGTGAACTTTTGAAAACCTGTGACATGGAGACAAATAGATATTAGGTTTTTGGAGAGATTCCTCGCATTCTCTCATTGATCACACACTGTTACATTGATACACCTTAAGAACACCACCAACCAAGATGATGGGGATGGTCACCAACATGACTAAGTCACTAAGTCAAAGGGTTTCAAAAATTGAGAACCCTACAACATAGGTTTGGAAAACTTTGAACTCTACAACTTGTTACAGCTTTTTTCGTAGACTAAGAGCATGAACCAATGAATGCATACATCTCCATTGACATCACAACCTACAAAATACCTTTCTAAAAATCTATCCAAAATCCCATCATGAAACTGCCACCAAATTCTCGATTAGATCCATTGCTCTCACACTCATCCTTTGTCATCATGCCAACGATCTCCTTTTCCAAGCTTTCACTTTTAACATCAATGAGAACTATATTCCAGCAATATCCCCCTTTGGAATTGATGGAAAAACTTGAACTACTCAACCAAATACCACTAAAGCTTTGCACCAATAACACAACAACTCCTCCTATGACATACATCTCTTCTCTTCTTAGTAAGCTTTTATTTTGCATCACAATTTATCCCCCTTTGACCTCAATGGAAAATGGTACACCACTTCTGAGGAAATGCACCAATTTTGACAAACTCTACAACCATCAAGTCATTAGAAATTTTAAAACAAGATTTTGCATGACTTGATCACACTATTCTTAACCCAGGTTAAATAAATGATCAATGAAACTCCCCATGGATAAATTCCTTATCACTAATTTTTAGTGATATGTGGTGGGAGAAACTACTCCCAACTTTTTCTTTAAGTATTCAAACTATTCAGTAGGAAGAAGCTTTGTAAATATATCATCCACTTGTTCCTTGGTAGGAACATACTCCATGATGACTTCCCTATCTACAACCTTTTCTTTGATGAAGTGATACTTGATTGATATATGCTTTCTTATGCAGTGCATCACTGGATTCTTTGAGATATTAATGGCACTTGAATTGTCACAATGAATCAAGATAGGTTCATTGTACTCTACTTTGATGTCCTTTAATGTCTTCTTCATCCATAATACTTGAGTGCAACATGCAACTACTACAACATATTTTTCTTCTGTTGTAGAAAGAGTTATAGACTCTTTCTTTTTACTCATCTAGGAAACTAGTCTGGGTCCCAAAAAGAAGGCTCCTCCAGTGGTACTCTTTTTGTCATCCACACTTCCTGCCCAATTTGCATTTTTGTACATTGTTTAAGTGAAATATCTGTATTTGGGATACCATAAGCCATAGTCAACAGTACTTTTGATGTATCTAAAGATTCTCTTGACTGCATTGACATGTGATTCTTTAGGTTTTTCCTAAAACCTAGCTACCATACAAACTGCTTGCATTATATCAGGTCTAGATGCTATTAAATATAGCAGACTTCCAATCATAGATCTGCATGTAGTTTGATTTGCATTAGGAGACTTATTAGACTTGCTCAATTTGCAACCAGTAATCATGGGAGTATTGACTGGTCTAGAATCTTCCATTCCAAAAATTTTAAGAATTTATTTTGCATAATTGGTTTGTGATATAAATATACCTTTATTATTTTGTGTAATTTGCAAACCAAGAAAAAAATTGAGTTCTCCTAGCATGGAAATTTCAAACTCATCTTGCATGCTTGTAGCAAATGTTTTGTACATTACATCACTACTACCACCAAATATAATATCGTCTGCATATACTACAAGAATGATAATATACTCACCTTCAAATTTGAGATACAAATTGTTATCAACAAAACCTTTCTTGAATCCTTGCTATTGTAGATATTGATCCAGTCTTGAATACCAAGCCCTTTGTGCTTGCTTTAGACCATACAATGATTTTCTCAAATTGCAAACATAATCATCATTCTATGACAATGAAAAACCTTTTGGATGCTCAATATATACTTCCTCTTCAAGGCTTCCATCTAGAAATACAGATTTGACATCCATTTTATATACTTTAAAACATTTGTACATAAAGAATGCAAGAAACATCCTAATAACTTCGAATCGTGCAACTAGAGGAATTGTTTTTTAAAATCAATATGGGTATGTGAAGGATGATGATGGGCCAAAAAGTGGCAATATGATGGGTATGTGGCTGATGACTATTTTTCTACCCAAAATTGATGAAACGAAAAGGATTTTTAAAGGAAATTCTCATATTTCCATTGATATAAATTATGTATTACTTTGAATTTAATAATTAAATATTATTCATTTTCTCTTCAAATTACAACTAAAGTCCTAATTGATAGGATGATTGAAAACCATCTATAGCCTTCAAACGATATCATAATTTTTGAATCCAAAACATGTGTCACATTCTATGCTTTGTATACTATAAGATTAAAAAAAGAAAAAAATGAATTTCATGAAGTTTTGACCAAGTTAAGGTGGTTAGACATATGAGTTTTTATATTTAAAAAAAATAAAATAAAAAAATTCATAATTAATTATTTTTGGAAAAATAACAAAAAATGCATTACATAATTTTATCACATCCGTATACGGTCCTCCACTCATATCCAAAAACTTCACAAAAACACATCATCTTTTATTGTATTAGGCGGGTCGCATCAACTACTTATTTTTCCTTAAATTTAACTACTTTCACTGCACTGGGGCCAGAAATTTCAAAACAAAACCCAGTGCTCTAGAAAACCACATCCTCAATCTTGCTGCCAAAATCCTTATTCTTACATATTTTTAAAATAATATAGATTACTTATTCAAATTTTTACGTCAAGTTGCCTAACTCTGATTTTTCTGATTTTTTTGCCCCTTAAGGGCCTATTTTTTCCATGATGATCCTACACATACCCATACCTTCTAATTTTCCATATCCTTTGCACACTAATCTTGCTTTGTTTTTACCACAATACCATCTACATTCAACTTATTTTTGAACACCCATTTAGTCCCAGGGTATGGGCAAGATCATCATGGAAAAAATAGACCCTTAAGTGGCAAAAAAATTAGAAAAATCAGAGTTAAGCAACTTGACATAAAAATTTAAATAACTTATCTATATTATTTCAAAAATGTGTAAGAATATATTCTATAGCAAATTGAATTTAGTTTCTAAACTACTAGGGAAGTTTATAAAAAAAAAATCTATTTGCCAAAAATTTGAAATTTCAATGCAATGGGTAATTAAATACCCCCCAAGGAAAAATAAGAAGTTGTGTCTATCTCACTAATTTCTAACCACAGTACAATGGGTAATGAGTAATATTTTTATAAGATTTTATATATAAGTAGAGGACCTCATGCCCAATGTGATGCATATTTTTGTACCTTCTAAGTAAATAATAATTATTTCGAATTGGAGCAACTTTGTGAAATATAAAACCTCGTGATGTCTAACCACCACCTTTAACTTTGGTCAAAACTCATGAAATCTGATGATGGACCCCTCGAGTATAAGTATAGAATGGGATAGCATAAAGCTTGGATTCAAAAAATGTGATATCATTTGAAAGCTATAGATATTTTTCAATCAACCTATTGAAATTAGGACTTTAGTCGAATTTGAATATAAAATGAATAATAATTGCTTATTAAATTCCAAGTAAAGCATAATTTATATCGGTGGAAATCTGAGAATCTCCTTTAAAAAACCTTTTCGTTTCATCAATTTTGAGTAAAAAAATAGTCATCAGCCACATACCCATCACATTGCCACTTTTTGGCCCATCATGATCCTACACATACCCCCCAATTACATTCTTGCTTGATGGTCTAGGAACCAATTCCCATGTTTTGTTCTTTTCAATCCAATTGAGTTCCTCTTCCATTGCTTTTATCCAACTTTCTTATGTACTTGCTTCATCAAAGCTTTTTGGTTCAACTTGTGATAAGAGGGAAAAGTTCACTTGTTCCTTATTCTTTGCAAGCCTTCTTCTAGTATGTACACCTTCATTCTTATCACCAGTTATTTGATCTAAAAGATTATTATTTTCCACATATTTTGTAGGAGTGTGTTTAACATCTTGCTCATTCTCTTTTTCTTGTTCTTGTTATTCTTCTTTTGCTCCACCTATATCCTTATCATCTAATTCTCTTTCAAGATTTCTTCTACTAGGCTTACCTTTATTTTCACTTTCATCAACCCTAACATGTACACTTTCTACAATTCTATGCAATCTCTTTTTATAACACTTATAAGTTTTTCTTTGGCCGGATTACCCAAAAAATATCCCTTCATGATATGTTGACTCAAAAGTTCCTAAATTTTCATCTTCTCTCTTAATATAGCATTTATTTCCCAATACTTTGAAATGCTTGAATGATGTGGGTCTACCAAACCATAATTCATATGGTTTTCTACCATTGTTAAATCTTATAAATGTTATGTTTTGAATATATACAACAATTAGTACTGCTTCTTTCCAAAATGTATCTGCCAAATTTGCCTCATTCAACATGGCTCTAGCCATATCCTTCACAATCATGTTTCTTCTCTCTACCACACCATTTTGTTGCGGTGTTCTTGGAGCTAAATACTGACATTTGATTCCATGATATTCACAATATTCCATGAATTCACTTGACATAAATCCTCCACCTCTATCTGACCTGAGACATTTGATTCTTCACCTAGAATCACTTTCTACTAGCTTCTTATAACCTTTAAATGCTTCAAACACCTCAGCCTTCTTAAAAAATGTGACATATTCAATTCTAGTATAATCATCAATCAACAACATGAAATATCTTTCTTCTTGAAATTCCCATGTCCCCATTGGATCACATAGATTAGTATGAATTATCTCCAAGGGTTTCATATTAGAATAATACTTTGTAGGAAACTTCAAACTTGGTTTGCTTTCCTTGCTAGCATCCTTTGCAGATTATATTTTCTTTACAATCTCAATCATATTTCTTACCAAACCCTTTGAACTTATCTTTACCAAATTGTCAAAGTTTACATGTCGTAGTCTTTTATGCCATAGCCAACTCTCATCTACTTGGATAATTAGATATGTTTGGCTTTCCACTTCACATATATTATAGAGATTACTATTAGTCCTTATCCCTTGAGCAGTTGTTTTACCATTCATTCCTATCTTGCAACATTTAGAATCAAATACAACTTTATATCCATTGTCACACATCTAGCTGATACTACAAAGATTAGGCTTTAGACCTTCCACATAGAGCACATCTTTAGTTTTTTTCTTCCCATCTATGCTTAGAATTACTTTACCACAAATCTTAACAACAATATTATCACCTAGGCTTACTGAGCCTCCTTTTATCATTTCAAGTTTAATGAATTTCTTTTTATCCCCAGTCATGTGCTTGGAGAAGCCACTATCAATTATCCATAGGTCTTGTTCCTTTGCATGCAATGTTGTTTGAGCAAGTGTAGACTAAGCAA